>JAGFMF010011659.1:1881418-1956804 GCA_019455555.1 Galemys pyrenaicus | reverse complement strand
CCATTTGCATGTCCTCTTTGGAGAATTGCCTTTTTAGCTCTTTTGCCCATTTTTGGACTGGGTTGTTTTCTTTTTTTCTGTTTAGTCTGGTTAGTTCATAGAACTGAGACTTAACCCCTTGTGCCACCAGGGAGGCCCCATATTAGGTTTTGAATACTTATTACCCTGCCCTCCCCAATAAGGAATGTAAATTTTTTCACTGATAATTTTTATGCTAGTTACATGTTAAAATATTAATATCTGTGTTAAATAAAATTTTAAATAAATCTAAATAAGACATAGTGGCAGATACTGAAATGCCAATGTAGTTAGAGAAATTATGGTAAATTTACTCAAAGAATCATTAAAATTGGGGGCTAAAGGTTTTAAGAGAAATACAACATAGTGAGTAATATCCTTATTAATACTGAAAAATTAATTAGTGATTTGATAAGTAGTTGTTGTGACCTCTGCTGAGAATGTAGAGAACCCACTTGATTGAACATAGACTAGGCCAAAAGGAATGAGTAATGACCAAATAGTAAGTTAGCTTAATAAATTTCCAACCTGTTCCCTGTAAGTAGGGACTTTCAATAACTGAAAACCAGTTAGGATGATCAAGTCATCAAAACCACAGTAATGAAATCACAAAATTACTGGGTAGACAATCAACTTGTTTAACTACTCTTCCTTCTTTTTACACTTTTTAAAATCTTTACCTCAAAGCAGAAGTCTTGTCCAAGGATGCTACTATGGAGAGGTTTCACAGATACAGGCTCCCCTCTGCCAAGATCCAGACATTCCACTGCACTGCATGGACTCAGCAAGGATTCATGGGAACGTGACTCTTTTAGTTTAGGCAGCCCACGGGACCTAAAATAGAAAAAGGTATTTAAGGTAGTGTGACTTTGACCAATAAGGAAATGATGGTCTAATGCAATATGCCAACAAGTGTATAAATACCTAAGGGAAAAATTTAATGAGAAGCAAATAGTTAATGTATAACAGCAACAGTAGTAACCATGTCACATCTATTAACTATATTATATATATTTGTGTATGCACACATATTTTTTTTAAACAAAAAAAAATTTTTTTAAACAAAACATACTATAACACTACCAGTCCCAAGGAACTTCCAAGCTCTACTATAGGCATTGTTTTTACCCTTGTTTCTATCTTGGAGATGGAAAAAAGATGCTATTTAAGGTTATCATTCACAGTCCTTTTTAAGCAAAGGTATTGACAAAAGATAAATTTTCCTCCCCAGCCCTCTTATGCCCCAATGCTATATATCTTTATCCTCTTCCATCACTGAGAGAATAGTATAGCTGAATCCTCATTTTGTTTCTTCTGTGGCAAAATAAATACACACACACACACAGAGCCAAAGCCAAACTCTTTAAGTATGAGATCCTACCTTTCAGGTCTGATTTCCACCTCAACATGAAGTTCTTCTCTGGCAAAGATTTAGTTCTATCCAGGTTTGACTGTATATATAAAGAATAAAATGCCTTGAAGAAAACTCCCATCCTCAAAAGATATGTTCGAATTCTCACCTGGAAGAACAAATCTTTGCCAACACCATTTAGACATCCTGGTTGATTTGGCTACAACAAGGATGCTAGGATTACAATTCCTGCCACTACAGGAGCTAGTACTTCACTGCCTACCCTTGGAGGAGTGAACTAAGTCAAACAATATAAGGCACAATATTCTTGAATCCAGAACTGAAAAGCCATGAGGTTTTTACTTAATAATTATAGTATTTTTTGACCGAAACACCCAGAGTTAAATACACTTCAAGCAGAAATACCTACTAATAGGGATAAAAAGAAATACCTAGTATGAAGACATTTGTTTTTATAAAACTTATTAAATAAGTAGCTTCATTCATTTCCTTGAAATAATCATGTTAATATTAAAAGGAACTGAAATACTTGATGCCAGAGTAGCTTTCATCTGAATTAAAAAATAATGAGATATATGAAACTGGCACTAAAGGCTGCTCTTCTCCTTCTGTTTACATTCTATTATTATTAAATCAAACGCTATACAGTAAGAAACATCTTAAGAAACAAGGATTTTAGTCCATTCTTATTTCTACACACACAAAAAAACAAACACAATTTAATGTTAAGACTAAGAGATGTGTTCTGATATTCAGTCATCTTTTTAAGGTGAAAATAATCAATTTTATATGCCCATTGATAATACAAAGTATGCACAAAAGGGACAAATGCCACCTAATGTTTTATACATAAAATAACAATATAATTCATTTCCTTTTATTATATTGGATGAGACAAGGACATGCTATATACTGTAAACACAGGATACACATCAACTATTAATAGTTAACTAAACATTTTTTTACTTTCATGTAATTACCATACAACCTTTCCCAAAATGTTTCCCAGGAAGTGCGGTTAAGGCAACAGGATATGGGAATCTTTCTTAAATATATATAAAACAATTTCAGTGCATTTTTTCCCCAGGAATTGCTAGGAGGGGAAAAGCCTCTCATTCTCTGGAAGTGAGCCTCTCAGCAGGAAAGATGAAAGCACATTTAAAATAGAAGGAGGTAAGAAAAGAGGCGTACTTTCACTTTTTAAAATTCTCTAGGAGAATATTCTAAAACAAATGAATTTTATTTCAAACAAGAGAAACATCTACCTACATGAAACAACTGTACAGCCACCTGGCAGTGCAACCCCAGATCATAGCGGAGCCACATGTCGCGGTGCAGCAAGTCACTTTTTGAACATATCTCAGAAAACAATCAACAACCAATAGAAGACGGTCTCCCTGCTGCCTCCAGTTACTGAAAACATCTTTGGGTAAAAGCTTTCCAAGTGTGGTTTCAAATCTTCAATGGAAGCAGGGTAGAAACACCAACAACAGAATGTGAAGTCATCTTCCAAACAAGCAGCAAGATAGGTAACACTCCTCTTCCTTCAGGCAGCATTCAGCCCCTCAGGTAACACAAACAAGGTGTCTGGGCTCTAGGCTGGGCCTGTTGCCATGGTGCTACACCTATAAGGAGATTAGAGCCAGAAGGCAGCAGGGAGAGGCTGAAGCTTGAAGGACTCAAGATGCATGCTCTGTAAACCTGAGCATTTTAAGACAGAAAGGAAGGAGTAGCATGGCCCCTATATATTTTCATTAAGAATATTTTAGAGCCAAGGGCTGTAGAAAAGAACTGAGGCAACTCTGGGAGCAGAGGAGAATCTCTTAACTCAGGGACAAAGCTGATACATATAGATATGTGTATATATGTATACATATAGATATATGTATATATCAGCTATATATATGTCACATATACACACACACATATAGATAAGGCATGAAGCCTCCCACTCAAAGGAACTTGCTGCAGCCACCTTGCAAGTACATTCTCGCACATCTGTTCTATTTCTTACAGTGCTTACCCTAGTTTAATATTTCTAGGTATTATTTTTACATTAACTTACCTGGGTCATAATTTTTTTTTCTTGTAGAGCAGCTGGATACATTTTTTATATGCTGCTTTTCCAATGTTGAACAAATTTCAATCTGAGACTTAGGTCTAATGCAGTCACTAAGCATTAAACTAAGCTGTCTGTGACTAAAATCCAAAACCCTACTAGTTACTGAGATTTCAATTGTTAATACATAGTTGAAAATCTATTGTTCGGCATTTACGCAGACATGTGTTTATACACACCTATGCCACACACCTGTGAATCGAACACCAGAGTCACTAATATGTTCACCATTATTACTGAATAAAGCAGCAAGTTCTTCCCGTACTGGGAAGAACATGTCTCTGAGAAGACGAAAGTAATTCCCAGAGAAGCAGGATTACAGTAAACAGGAAGATCAAGCAGCCTGGGAGTGGCTTGATAGGGGGAGGCATTATCTTTGCAAATATTTCTATATAATACCATTAGTAACCCTAAGTCTCTAAATCACATTTACCTCTTCCTGTACTTTCATAAAAATTGATTTTTCTTAGATCTACTAACCAGAGAGTTTTAGTGTGGCACTACAGTTTACTTCTCTAATGGAAAGTAGACTGTGGATTATTGAGAGAATAATACCAGATTAAAACAACCTTTCCTATCCAATCTGACAATGGCCTTCATCAAGGAACCTAGCCCAGAAAGTCTTTCTGATGCTACACCCATTTCCCACTCCAGACACCATGTAAGAACAATTCTGGGTTCCAATATAACTATTCTTGGTTTAACTGGGAAACTGCTTTCTAGAGGCAGTAGTATTTCTAATTAAGGAAATTATTTTTTTCACTGTTTTATTTAAGGGCAGTGGACAATTTTGGTTCTGTATAGACTCTAAGACCTCTAGCAATGTTGACAGGTAGGAGTTAAAAATCTAATTGATATGCTGATAAAGATAATTTGCTGCTTCTGACATATTTAAAAAATAAGCTAGAAGGCAAGAAGGGGTTTCTATTACTATAGTGAATGAGTGTTATACAACATTAAACCATACCCCCTATCTGAAGTCAGTCTTAAAAGACAAAAGTAAAGGGCTGGGGATGGGGAGTCAACCCACACACTACACGATACTATGAAGAAAAAGAAAATAGGAGTCACATAACTCTGACGTGCACTGTTAACTAAAACACTGCTGGATTTTTTCTCAGCTTAACCACTCAATTTCTTTAAAAGTCATATTTTCCCCAAAGTACCAAAGGTGCTTGGATGTGTTAGCTCAAACTGCCACAGGTTTACAGATTCAGCTCCAACTTTGGGAAATGTTTAATTAAAAGTGCTTATTGCCACACAAAATCCTGTATCCTGTACAGGTGAATTTCTGATTGATTTGGCAGGTAGGATTCCAGACTGCTTACCGAAGACTTGAAGACACAAGTTCAGCCATAAGTTGAGTGCAGCAACATAATCTTTTATTCACTAATATGCATTCCTAAGGCTCTTTACCTTGTCTGAACATTTCCCAGGTAAATATTAGCACAATTCGGTATCCTAATATTCTACCAGCAAAGTTACGTAAGGCATACTCTTTTTCTGAGATATCACTTTGGAGAAAATGTAGCTTTATTTGCTCCCTGGGTTTTATTTTTTACAACCAGGTATCTGTGAAAACACCAACACATATTTCCTGCATGAAAGAATAAATCTTTTTAAATAATATATCTTAAAGGGTTCCCTCCCTTTTATTTAAAAAAAAAAAATGAGAACTCATTCATTAGAGTTCTACTTGTGTGCTAAAAACAGGGCCTCCCTGAGGATCCTTACAGTATGAGGTACACTGGTTTACCTGCTGCAGCTACAGTCAGTGCCTACTGTTCATATTATTCACTGATTTTAACGTTAGCTTAAAAAATATACCATCCAACTGCTCACACCAAAAAGCTATTTATGAAAATAGCTACCCCGATCTTCCTTCTTTCTGCTCTCAGCCTCTAAATAGATAGTGAGCCTGGCTGCTAATGGTAAAGAAGGATTATTTGTCAGTCCAAGTTCTCACTTAAAATGAACAAACTGGTGGTAAGGAAATTTATCATTGTAAACAAAAAGGACATTCAACCTATTTTGGTAACTATACATATATACATACAAGGAAGGTGGACACAGAAGGAAGCTAAAACTATAAATGCTAAAACATGTTCTGGAAGGTAGAAAACACAAGCAGCTTTCAATATGACACACACTAGGGGATAATCTCTTTAGAAAAACTGTGTCTTATTGTGATACACCTTTTATTCTTATCCTTAAATTTCAAATGGAATAAAATCTACAATGCCTATTAAACAAACAAAATATAATACAACTATATTGAATTTTAAAAAACCTATTAAATGAAATCATATTTATAAACCAACTCAACTAATATACTAAAGAGCAGAAGGACTAATCATCTTCCTATTTTTCTGAATTTAGTTAGAACCTCAGTTTCATTATTACCATAAAATTAAGTATGCGTGAAAGGAGGATAAAAGAAAGAAAATAATGGAATTCAAAATTCCTGAGTATTTGCTTAAGAGTCTCCTGTTAGTGTCTCATTTATTTTAATAAATGCATGTATGTATGACTCACCCAATAATTGCTTGGTGCACATTATGTGTCAGACACTATATTAGCAGTATATATGAGGAACACATGGTGAAGAAGAAAGGCAAGGGTTTTGTACTCAATCATAGTGTATAACCTAGTGAGATAGCAATTCATTATACTACAAGGTGACCAGACTTACGAAAAAGGATGCAAGAGACTGTGAGCACTTTGTTGGCACCCAGATCTTAAACTGGAGTACAAAGAGAAAGTTTCTTCTAGGAAAAAGTAATGTGGAATTGTGACCTTCAAGATGCGGTGGAGTTGCTATATGCAGATGTGGAGGTTCTGAGAACTTTAGAGGGAATGGTTATCATGAATGCAACCAAAAGCCCTACATACCCACATTAGCTCAAACCACTCACAAACTATATGACATAGAACAAATATTTACCCTGATTCCTAGTTATCTCACTTGTAAAATAAGACAATGATTTTTCTTCCTTAATTCAAATGGGGATGATTTCATTCCTTTATACAACTATTTTTCGGTTATCATGAGAATACAATAATATATGATTCCAAACATTTCATAAATTATATACTATACGAATGGGACCATACACTATGGTATGATATGCATTAGTTCACTTTACATAAATCTCATATAACTGAAATCAGGATAACTATGCTTGGATATAGTTTTTACAGGAAGAGTATGAAAATCAAAGGAATAATGTATGGAAGTATTTTTTTCAATTAAGATGAAACAGTCTAATGAATTTAAAGTGCTATCAAGATACAATTAGAGGGCCTCCCTGGTGGCGCAGTGGGTTAAGCAACGCACTATGAAGCAAACCGCAGTCACTGCAGCACGAGTTCGATCCCTGCTGCCGGCCAGGGAGGGGACACAGATGGCGCGGCAGACCTCTCCTGCTGTGCCCGCTGCTCCCCTCAGCAGTGTACTTCCGTTGATCTGCCTGTTCTGCTCCTCGCTCTGTCTGTGGTGAATCCTCTCACCCCCCACACCTCTGGCCTGTACCCCAGTGCTTGTATGCATAAATAAATAAATCTTAAAAAAAAAAGATACAATTAGAAACTTCAATTGGATTTTAGTTCACAAAACTAAGATATCCTTAATAGGTCCATTGCAGTAAACACTGGTGAGGGACATTTTATAATCTATAGCTGAATTATATGATTAGTTAATGGTCTAGAATCCAATAATTTCTGAGAAGTTGTCATTCTATCCAAGTACATTGTATTGAAAGAGAACATTTTTCTTTATTTTCTAGAATTTGTTTTTACTCTTCCCGTCCATCTCTGGTCAACAAACATTTATTGAGTTTCCTAATTGGATATGCATTATGCTAGGGCACTGGGATACAAAGATTTTTGTACCTTTGAGGAGCTTGCAATCTGTTGTAGTAAGCAGAAACATGAAAAGATACCTTCATTAGAAGGCAGGTAGTCCTAGAAGGTATATACAGTGGGCCATGGGAAGGTACATGGAGTAGTTTTTAGTCTAGGATAATGATGGGAAGAAAGGAAGTAAAGGAGTATATAACTCCTGATGGGTATTGTTGCCAGAGTAAGAATTAGAAGTAAATCCAACAAAGAACAGGGTTTGGAATAGGAAATGGTATTCAGGTTAGATGGGGCAGCAAGATGAGCAGAGCAATATGAAATAGTATGATAAACAAATGACAGACCTTTTTTTTTTTTTTTGTAGACATGGTAGGAAATAATGCTGAGAGGTAGGGAAAGACTGAACCATGTGGAGTTTTGTATATTACTATAAAGAACATAGATTTATTTAAGTATTATATAGGTGTGATAGTAAAATTGAAGTTTCAATTGAGAATCTAAGATAAAACAGATGTTGTATACCAAAGTAAGTACCAAACAAAAAAGTAGAATTTACAAAGAAAATATTTTTTAATCAGTTCTACTACCTGAAACCACCTCTCAACATCAAGACTATAAAGTGTAGTCAGAGAATGGAAAGGGGAAAGGATTTTATTAGTGGTAGAGAAAACTGTGTGGTTAGTCCCCACAAGGGATGTGGGCAGGGGATGCATTCAGGGTAGGTTTTATTCTATCTGGGAGATGAGAACTGACTAACTGTTGGTGGGAAAGCAAGAGAAGGTTGATATTTTTGAATTAGCCTGCACTCCTAGAAACTGTCAGTGTAATGGATGTGCAGATATTTCCTGTGGATTGGAGGACTAGGGTGAAAAAAAATAACAGTAAGAATTCCTTCTTAGAAACTAAATGAAGTTGCAAGTGAACACCTGGAATAGAAATGCACCTGCTAAGCTCAATAAAACCACAGGTGAGAGCTCCTCAGAGATTAGACATTTTTGAAGAATTCCCCAAAGCACCCCAAGAGGGAAGAGTCAGCTTTAAACCCCTGCCAAGCTTGAAGAACATAATGGAAGGCTGAAATAGTACCAGCAGGGGCCTCCCCTGGTGGCGCAGTGGGTTAAGCAACGCACTACGAAGCAAACCGCAGCCACTGCAGCACAAGTTCGATCCCTGCTGCCGGCCAGCGGGGGAACCCACATGGCGTGTCAGACCTCTCCTGCTGTGCCCGCTGCTCCCCTCAGCAGTGTACTTCTGTTGATCTGCCTGTTCTGCTCCCCGCTCTCTGTGGTGAATCCTCTCACCACCCTACACCTCTGGCCTGTACCCCAGTGCTTGTATGCATAAATAAATAAATCTTTAAAAAAAAAATAATGACTCTCAACGATGGTGGGATGGTGTGTGCTTTCCCCCTTTAAAAAAAAAAAAGAAATAGTACCAGTAGTTTCTCACACCCTTTCTTTTCCCTTTCTCTCCTTTAAGAGGGCACCTAAAATCATGGTTAGTAAGCTGGCGGGGAGAGAAAATAAGTAAAGAAGCAAGTAGTTTTATAATACTTCCTTATTTAGGGCAGGCAGTTTGCCTGTAGCTGGCTTGGGTGGGGCAAGTTTGCAGTTTTGATTAATATCTATGACTGTACACCAGTAAGTTCTGAATCAGACCTTATGTTTAAAGCAGCTGCAAGTTAAATATATCATAGACATACATATAAAAGCTAAAAGCCAACAATTTCCAGGTGGAAATCTCTTGGAACCAAAACAAAACAAAACAAAAACAAAAAAAACCCACAAATCAAAAATAAATACCCTGTAAACACTGCTGGTAGAAATGTAAAATGGTACAGTACTCTAGAAACCAGTGGCAGTTTCACATAAACCCACACATGCACTTACCATGCAACTCAGCAACTGCACTTTGGGCATTTATCCTAGGGAACTGAAAACTGATGTTCACAGCATCTTTATTCACCACAGCTAAAAACTAGAAACAACCCAAATGTTCTTAAATGGGTGAATGATTTAACAAATTCTGGTGCATGCATATAATGAGATACTACTCAGTGACAATAAGGAACAAACTAGTGACAAATGAAACAATGTGGGTAAATTTCAAGAGCAATCTATATGTTGGAAAAAGGTCAATCTTAAATGGTTATATACTACATGTTTTAATGCTAGGGGACACAATGGGTATAGGGAGGTGGGGATCAGAGTACAGGGCTGCTAGTAAAGGAAGTTCTTTTCTAGAATAGTTCAGTAGTGGAACTATTCTGTATCTGGATTGTGGTGGTGCTTATCCAAATATATACTAGAAATAAAATACACAGAATTACACATACACACAAACGAGTGCAGATAAAAATTGGTGAAAACCGAATAAAGTCAGTAGTCTAGAAATAGTATTGTACCAATGTCATTGGTCTGGCTTTGATATACTACAGTTATGTGATGCCATTATAGGGGAAAAGCTGGGGGCAGGGTTTGCAAGACTCTATATACTATTGTTATAACTTCTGTCAGTATATAAAGTCAAAATAAAAAGTTAAAAGATTACTTCCGTTTAGGAGAAAGTCAAGAAGCTGGGTATATTGTTACAAAATGCCCTGAACCAATGGACATCTCTTGACTCATGGTCTACTTTAAAACCATGCTTTGTCAGTGAGCCTCAGAATCAAGACTATTTCTGTGAAGGTTTTTATTTGATGGATGTTTGAAGAGGGTGAGGAAATTCCATTCCATATGCTTTATATTTACCTCATCTTTTTAGTGAACTTAAGCAGAGTAAGGCTAGCAACCTGACAGGCACATGGAAATGTGGAAAAACTGATAGTACAGCATAACCACTATTTGTCAGCATTTCCTAGTTTTTCACATATTTCAAAGTGTATCTGAACAAAAGGCAAAAACACCACAGAATTTCCTTCTGTCCCAACACCCTCCCACATGCCATGACTTTAAATGTGAAAGTGCTGCCAGTATTGATTCTAGGAAATCACTTTACTGCCTTTTATCTGATTAGATGGCTTTGGAATGATGATGACTTTGTGACATCCTATTGATTATGTCTCTGAAATGTTCCTCCTATCTTGTCTCTGTGCCTCTTCATTCCCACTTCCACTATCCTCTGTAGTGCCTTCATTACCTCTTTAAAAGAGTTTTTTTTTTAAAAAACTGTTTTCCCAAAGGTAGTCTCTACAAACTAAGTTATCTGAAATCCCATTGTTGGATTAATCCATACTTAGTACCTAATTAGATCACTCCCTTGCCTCCAAAAGTTTAAAAGCTCCCTAACATTTATATGATAAAACCCAAACTTCTCAGTTTGACTTCCAAGAATGCCTTTGGCATGAATTACTGAGTTGAGAACAATTTCCTGAGTTTTGAAGACCACTCCACAAAATCACTTCTGGTTTTCAATATTTCTACTGAGAATTTCCAGAGCAATACTCCTACTTCTCCTTTTTTCTTTGAGCCTCAGTGTTGTGATATTTCATGATAATGTGAACTTATATGTGAGTACTTGGGAAGGTCTTTTTGTCTTATTCATTCATTCACTGTGCTAGGAATTTGGTGACTTTTGTAACTTGGACACTCAAGTATTTTTGTTTGGGGAAATTTTCTTGTGCTACTACGCTGACAATTGCTCTCCAAAGTTTTTCTTTGTTCTTTTACTGTAATCTTGTGGGTTTATTTTCCTCATTTTCTGTTCCACTTTCTGGGAAAGTGACTTGATTCCTACTTTTTTACTTTTCATTTCCAAGCTCTCTTTCTAGTGTCATTGATGCTCCCTTTTTTTTTTTTTAAACTATATCTTGTTATTGTTTCACAAATGCTCAATCTTTTCTACTGAAGATATTCACTATACTTTGAAGTTGTTTTGGCTCTATGAATTGTCTCTATTTCTTCTAGGTTCTTCTCAATCTTCCCCATTTATTATTATTTTTTAATGCCCTGTCATTTTGGAGACTTCCCTTAAATATCTGGAGATCCTTGGCTATTTGTCTATCTTTAAGAGTAAAGGACTAAATGGAAGCTTTGTATGCTGGAATGGAGCTTATAGACAAAGAATTTTATGGTAGAATACATCCCTGGCCAGTTTTTGTTTTGTTTTATTTTTTAAAATAATTTAGCATCTTTATTGAGATATGAGATATAATTAACACAAAGAGATTTAATTATCACAAAATGGGCCCACTTAGCGTAGTTTTTAGTACAACTGTCACTATACTATAAGCTTAAAATATTTTCAAACTCCAAAAAGAAACATTATATCCATTAACAGTTGGTCTTCATTCATCACTTCCCCCTGCCTCACAGCCCGTCTCTGTCAACTATTAACCTCTTATCCCTACAGATTTTCCTATTCTGGATATTTCATAGAAATGGAATTATATGTTTTATTTTATTTATTTATTTTAAAAATATTTATGCATACAAGAACTGGGGTATAGGCCAGAAGTATGGGGGTTGGTGAGAGGATTCACCAAAAACAGAGTGGGGAGCAGAAGAGGCAGATCTACTGAAATATACTGTAGAGGGGAGCAGCAAGTGAGATAGGAGAGGTCTGCTGCACCATGTGGGTCAGCTTCCTGGCTGGAGATCCAACTATTGCCACAGTGACTGGTGATAGCTTGATAGCACTGAGACTTTAACCCCTGTGCCACCAGGGAGGTCTGGAATTATGTATTTTAAATTATCTTCTGTGACTGGCTTCTCTCAGTATAAATTTTCAAGGTTTATCCATGTGGTAGCATGTGTCACTACTTTATTCCTTTTATGGCTGAATAACATTGCATTGTATGTTACAGATCACATTCCTATACCTAGCTATCAGTTGATGGGTTTTTGGCTGTTATGAATAATGACACTAGGAATATTCATGTACAAGTTTTTCTGGGGACATATGTTTTCATTTAGCTAGGATATGCTTAAAAGGGGCGTTATCAGCTTCAATTTT
Source organism: Galemys pyrenaicus (assembly GCA_019455555.1). Lineage (NCBI taxonomy): Eukaryota > Metazoa > Chordata > Mammalia > Eulipotyphla > Talpidae > Galemys > Galemys pyrenaicus. Next base: position 1,944,484 of record JAGFMF010011659.1, on the reverse strand, counting down.
AGTGGCAGGGCACACAAATGTCAGTATCTGTAAATCTTTTTATGTGGGTTGTTTAAGTTTCTCAACTTTGCAATGTAATAAGTGGCTGTTGGTTTCTGAGAGCTGGGTGGGAGCTGTATCTTTCCAGATTTCTGATGGTGGGTGGGTGAATCAACCTCCTCCTTATGTCAAAGACTGCAGCTGTCTTACACACAGTCAATTAACTTGTAGCTGAGCTTAAATTGAACTACAGTATTCAACATCATAAATCATAAGGTGATAACAATGATTACAAAGACACAAGCAAATTTTCAGACATGTACACATGTACCAAATTCATGGCCATCCCATCCCCTTCCTTAATAACAGACTCTTGTACTATTGGGGACAATGATGTACTCAGGTATAAAATTCCCAGCATCTCATGTAAATAAAGGTGGAGATGAGAAATAAGTAGAAGTCACTACATGGGGGTCTCAGGGAAGTCACTTAAAAGGGAGATAACTTAAAAGGTGCTCTTCCATGGCTCAGAAACAAGGATGCTACGGCTGTAGCTCCAGTAGCTTTCTTGTATTATTAGAGAAACCCTTGAAGATCCTAGGAATTACAAAGGAAAAAGCTAACAAAGAGCCCTCACAGCTTAGCCTGGACTGCTCAGCTTCAGACTTCTCTTATGTGAAGAAAAAAATTACTTGACCTGGTTAAAGATATTTTGAATATCTGTTATTCAGCAGCTGATCTGAGTCCTAAGTGATAGACTTTTAGAATTCCCTTCTATAAGCAATTGCATTTAATCTTCCTCTTAAGTAATCTAATTCAGTTTCCTCCTAGTTTCACCAAAAACAGAGATCATATTTTTGTTTTGTATACTGAGTAATTTTTAAGACAAAAAAAAGAAAGGTTTTTATCAACTTAAAAACTAGAACTCGGGCCTCCCTGGTGGCGCAGTGGGTTAAGCAACGCACTGTGAAGCAGACTGCAGCCACTGCAGCACGAGTTCAATCCCTGCTGCCAGCCGGGGAGGGGACCCACATGGCACAGCAGACCTCTCCTGCCATGCCCGCTGCTCCCCTCAGCAGTGTACTTCCGTTGATCTGCCTGTTCTGCTCCCCGCTCTCTGTGGTGAATCCTCTCACCCCCTAACACCTCTGGCCTGTACCCCAGTGCTTGTATGCATAAATAAATAAATCTTTAAAAAAAAAAAAAGAGACTGTGCTATCTGGTAGAGACAGAAAAATTAATAAAAAAAAACTAGAATGCTATATTTTTATAGAACTATTAAATATTTCTCTTCAAGTTTCATGATTTTATTTTTTCTTTTGATCATTTTTTTCCATGGAGAAAAGCTCTCCCCTGTGTCTTCCTTCATTTCAAATTATACTGTTTCTGAAAGGTTCAGCTTACAGGTCACTGACATTCAAGGCCTTTTCCTGGTCCACCCAACAAGAAGTACTATCACCTTGCCTGTGCTATTTGCTCACTGACTTTTTTTACTGGATTATTTAAGGCCTGGGATTGTGTTTTTAGTTCTCTATTTTCCCATATAGGACATGGTTTTCTAACCTGTACATTACTCACACATTACATGTTACTACATATCAAGAAATTTGCTTTTTAGAAATATTATTTGGCAAAATTTTCACTTCTTATGCCTATGTCCCACAATTTCAAAAAAGAAATTCTGAGTTTAAAGATCATTATAATTTGGCCCAAAAGTAACCCTGGTACCTAATTCCATCAGGGCATCATAGCAGAGTTTATGACTTACAGATCATTGGTTAGACAAATCTGGAGCTGTCAGAGCCTTTTAAAAGTACTTGTGGTATTTCTGCACAGAAAAGCTTACTGACCTTATGTAGTAAGCTCTCTTAAGATAAAACTAATTCATTTAAGTCAGTTTCTCTGCCATCTCAAAGTAGTAACTCAGACTTCATAAGAATAATTTTATCTTTTTAAAATATGGGTGCAAATGAGGTCATCAAAATTCTCCAAGAATTCAAAATATCATCAACATATATACACAAAATCATGATCACTAATTTATTTTCCTCTGGATAGAATATTTCCTCCTCTTGAAGAGGGAGAGATAAAGTGATTTGCACAGCATCCTAATGAGCATTTAATGAGAAACAGAGCCCTGGCTTCTTGAGTTCAATGTTCTGGTCATATTCAGCCAGGTAAGCAACAAAGAAGTCTGACATATTGAGCCAAATGAAAATATAAAACTTTTATATAATTTAGACATGATTTTAAAACACAAGAAACAGAGTGGGAGAAAATTCAGTGACAAGCATAATAGTGGCTGACTAACCCTGGTAAAAACAAAACAATAAGCTGAATTATAAGAAAAAAGACAAATAGTTCAATAGAGAAATGGCAAAGGAATAAATAGGTAAGTCACAGAAGAAGAAAACATATGAAAAGATATTTAATTTACAAGCTGTTAGGGAACTACAAATTAAAACAAGGAAATCCATCACCTACTCCCCTACTCCCTACCTTTCTTGAAAGGTAAAAATGCAGATTCTATAGCTAAACTTCTTGAATTTGAAACCTAAATTCTACCGTTTTTTAAGCTGTGCAATCTTGGGAAATTTACTAACATCTTTGAATTTCATTTTTCTCATCTTCAAAATGAGGTCACAAGAATATCTACATTGTAGAGTTGTTGTGATGGTTAAGTGAGTTAGATGATGTAAACTACCTAAAACAGTGTCTGGCACATGGTAAATACCACATTATGTGTTTATTCATCCATCATAAGTAACAGTATCAAATATGAAAAACAGACATGAATTCAAATTGAAATTCTACTACTGACTAGCTGTATGACTTTGGGCTACTTTCTCAGTACCGTTTGTCTTACCTCTTCTTCTATGAAATGAGGATAATAATAGTGTCCAGAGTTGTTATGTTACATGAAAGAACACATTAAAAATCTTAACACACAATAAACAACAAATATTGGCGATGTTGCTGATGTCAAGACACAAGAGGTACCATTTCCAAAGTTTTGAACATTATGGCGATGTGAAGTATTAAAATTGTGCCTTAAAAAATGGGCACAAGACAGATGCTCCACAGTTATGTGAAAAATGTTCAATATCATTTTTTATAAGGGAAACAGAAGTCAAGACCATAGTGAACTCATTTGTGGAATATAAGTAATTAAAGAAAACACACAAAAAAAAAGTCTTAGAAAAACTAAGGTGGTTACTAGTATGTCTGTGTGAGGGGTGGGGTATGGAGGCAATACTGGCACTGGAGCTTGGTAGAAAAGGTGGGATGGAGGTGCAAGTACAGCAAATGGATATGCTGAGACATGAAGCTATACCCCCCAAATTGTAGTATTATCTAAATGACAAACCATTAAAATTTGGGGAAAAGAGGTGTCCTAGCACATATTTAATGATTTTATCTTACAGCGTTACTATAAGGATTAAAGAAGAGAGTGTGTATAAGGCATTTAATATAATGCTCAAGAAATGTTAATTATATTATCATCACTTACAGTCATGCCATGAAAGAAATACACCTCTAACCTCCAGAACGCGATTCTATAGATATAGCACAATTGATTCTTAAATTAGTTAAGTATTGACACACACTTCATTATAAGGTCCTTAAAATGGTTGGATATTTAAAATAACATTTTGTATTTAATCTTTGTTATTGCTACAAAGTTAGAAAAGATGAAAATGCCTTATCAAAACCTATTGTTTTAAGTCAGTTCACTTCCTACCTGTCATCTGTATTACGAAGGGAAGGAAGCCGGAAGCTTGTGTTCCTGTCCAGCTTTGACTGGCTTTTGGTCCTCTTGATGGAGCCTTTCAGACGCTTGCTGAAGAATCCCTAGAATGAAAAGCAGAAGGTGATGGGAGAGAAAAAAATAAGAGAACCTTGCTGTCTTCTTACTTTTCTGTAAAACCTTTGCAAAAGGTATTTAGATTTTTATAATGAAAGCCTGAAACAGAATCTAGCTTTTAATTTTTAAGTTCCTAAGTAAAGCTTGAAAACACATGACAAAGTGATGATTTTTTCTTCCAATAACAAGGATAATTAAATTTTTGATTTGATTTTAAGTACTTAATTTCTCACTTCTTAAGTAGTTTCTTAAGTAGAGAAGCCTTTAACTTTAATAATATGTGTATTTTTTAAACACACCAATGTAACATAGAAAATATACTCTTTTCTATGAAGATGGTGTCAGCAATTTCAATAGCAGTGTCAGTCAATGATTTCCTGAACTAAATTAAGTGAAAATAGGAACATAATAACATGTCAAAGAAGCATGAAAAAGAATAACATATAAGAAGGTATTTGGTGCGCTGTAAGCATTTTAAAGATGTTGATAGTTCAGAGACAAGAAGTTTCATTCTAAGATCTGGGGGGAAAAAAAATTCAGTATAAGGCAATATATTGTTCTTAAAAACATTAACATTCGGTCTGTATCACCTTGCATATTTGTAAAGTTTTGAATATAGTGAACTATTTTAATATCAAATGGATATCATTTATAAAACCAACAAAGCACCTAGAAATCAGATTGGGTACTTTACAGTTTCTGCTTGCTTCCTGTCACTTCCCCTATATTATCTAAGTTCCTGGTTAATGATGGACTTTCAGTAGAAGTCTGCTGAATAAAAGAGTAAGTGCAAGATTGAATGACAGTGGTCACTGTTTTCAAGAAACAATTCTATTGTCAGATGAAAGGATATCTGAAAGCAAAATGTCTTCAGAAAATATTATAATTCCAAGAAAGTTACTTTTGACATATGGAAAATGATTTTTTCTAATTATTTGAGATGTGTATTAGCTTATAAAAAGTATACAATAAATATTTCCATGGTAAGGAAAAGATACTGGGTTAGTATCAGCATTTCAAATTGTTTAGATTTATTTAGTTATGACTAAAGATCACCATTTTAGGGTAAAAGACTATACCTTAGTCAGCTATGTTATGCTTATCTCATAACCCCACATCTTTCTTTTAATTTATTTTATTTATGCATCCAAGAACTGAGCTATAGGCCAGAAGTGAGGGGGGTGGGGTGAGACTATTAATTAGAGACTGAGTGGGGATAACCCCACAATCTTAGTGACATTAAACATGTCTGTGAGAAGGTCAACTATGAGAGATGGCAGTCTGAATCTATGCTATCCTTACCCAGGGACTCAGGCTAAGAGGGGCTTCAGCAGAATAAAGGACAAAGGAAAAGTAATGAACTATGTCCTAGTTCTTATAGATTCCCATCTGATCATAATTCATTGGACAAAGAAAGCCACAAGACCAAAGCTAACTTCAATGGGGAAAGCACAATCAATCCCAGGGTCTACCCAGAAAGTGAACTGGAAATATTTGGTGAACTGCATTGTGGACTACCAAAATGCTATTCCAGGTCATTTTTTTTTTTTTAAACACACAGGCAATGATCCTTTCTTTAAAGAAAAATAGAAAAAACTCATTTGAATCACAAGTACAACTGCTAGCTGAGGAAAATACTTAATAGATATTTTATTGTTCTTGCAGTCCAAAGAATAAGAGTAGAAGCTTCTAGAAAATACCACACAGGCATAATTCCCTAGGTTGTTTTAATTCTCTTGGCTGTTTTTTTTTTTTAAATTATTATAGGGATAAGAAATTGCCTGAGGTAAGACAACAAGGTTATTTTAAACAGTATTGCATTTCTTAGACAAGTCATTTGCCAAGTCTCCTCTACAATTTTAGCATCATTAGAGAAAGTCTCAGTCATGTGTCCTTCAAGACAAACTCTGTACTTACTACTTTCTATGTTTCAATCGAGATGAGTCACCAAATTTGTTCACAAATACAGTCAGCAAGTTAGACCTAACACTGTACTTACTACTTTCTATGTTTCAATCAAGATGAGTCACCAAATTTGTTTACAAATACAGTCAGCAAGTTAGACCTAAGTTTATAAAATTCTATCAGGATCATTTTCAGTTGGCTCAGAAACCACTGGCCTAAGCTGAGAGTGAGTCCAAACCATATATAAATATGTTTCTAACAAAAACAGAATTAAGCAGTAAACTAAAAATGTCCTAGTAGCTGTTTCTTCATATAGTACTTTACCGTTTGTGGGATTGATTATATCATACTACATATTTTAATCTTCTTACTTATTTTGTGTCTATTTGTCATAAAGCACTGCTGAGCATTGCAAGGGAATCAACGTTAACTTTAAAGAACAGGATTCAGGCACACACACACATATAACCGGAAGGTAAATTAAGTGCTCTAAATGCTTGCCATATTTAATCATAAAATAAAAGTTAATTCTTTGAACCTAGGATACCACTTTGTAAATCATACCATTATTTTATGTACACTAAGAGAAAAAGCTGCCAATTAAATTATAACACAATGAATTAGAATTGTGAATTAGAAATTCACTTAGAATTTTTAATTTTGTATTAAAGAAGCTTTTCAAAACTTATTTTGGAAGGTTTAGTCATATACCACATAGTGCACACATAAAAAGAATATATGCAAAATGAATTTGTTAAGGTGTTCCTAATGCTTCTTCACTCTCCTGAATTATTGATACTTTCTGACTTAGAGTAGTTGTTATGTTTGCCTATAGAATAGCACCTTGTATTCTTTCAAGAATGTTGAAAGATACATAACTTAAAGTAATCTACAGAGATGTTAAAATGTGCGTCTTAGAATTGATGAAACATGGTACTGTTTTAGTGAGGTACAAAAAATGATTTCAGGAGTTCAGAGAAAGACAAGGTTATATCATTTGGAGAAATAAGGGGTGTTATACAGAAGAAGTGGAATATGCTAGGCTTCCAAAGGGAAGACAGGACTTGGGTTTGGTTGTGCTGAGGAACAAGTGTATTTTACAGAGCACAGCATGAGAAACATGTAACTAAGAACACACAGGGCATATATTAAACAGAGTTTGTCTGGCTGATAACCAAATAGGAGTAGTGAAAAATAATACTAAAAAGATGGCTTGATATTTAATAGCTATTGATACATAATTTTTGCTCCCATTGTTCCTTCAGCTTTTGAGGGAAGGTATAATGCTATATTTATCTTAAATCTGCCACAGTATCTAAACTTTAGTAAGTGCTGAATATCTGAGATATATATATATATATAAATATACATACACACACAAATTATGATTGTTGTAGGAATACAGATAAGGAAAAGTTAAGGTTGCCCAACGTGGCCAGTGATAATTCACAGAAGTAGTAGAATCTACTAATCTACCACAAAATTCTGTTTTCATCTCCCTGATGTAAATAAAACATGGTTTTCACTTGAGAATATTACTATTTGATAGAAGCATTTCATTTCCCCTACCCAAAATTCAATGGTACTCAGGAAGAAGTGCTGGAATTTTCCTGCTTACCATAACTGCTTCTAGACCATTATTCCTTAAAAATAACAGCTTGGAGTAAAGCATATTCTTAACTCCTATGACACCATGCCAGGAAATAACTAGGTAGTGACTCTTCAAATATCCTAGCTTCACAGTTTCTGATTCCAATAACTTTTATGATCTTTGGAGACCCACTCCTAGAACCTTAGATCTTATCATTCAGAAAGCCTCCACCTCAAACAAACTGAATGATAATATTCTTTCCTGCTCCTTATCTGTATTTCCTTCTAATAGTCTCCAACTTCTTAGAAATCTTAGTCTCTTGACCATACCATTTTCTCCCTGTTCCCATTTTCTTCACTCAGTCTCAACTCCATGGCTAATCATCTAAAGCTAGTCAATTACCAACAACCTTGATTATCTTAAATGTCTAGTTATCCAAATCAAAAGTGGACTGATCTTTAAATTCTGGGACCATGACTAGAGTGTTCAGGAGCATTACACAGCTAAACAGATACTGCTAAAAACCCAAGTGGTGGATTGGCTTTCTTTTCCTCCATACTCGACCAACCATGTACTAAGCCTTCCAGTAATATTAGTTATGCTGGGAAACCTCAGAGTGTGATACAATCCACTTGACACTGCCCCTTCTGAGCAGTTCTTTAAGGTCACTATGCTTTGTACGATGCAGTTCTGCCCTGGCTGTAGTTGGTTTGGCATCATGTGGACTTAACCTGATCTCTGGCCATCTCCTGCTTCATGCTTTATACTCCAGCAACTCTAAAAACCTACAATTCTCTACATTCACCTTGAATCTCTGCTATTACTCATATTACCTGGCCAAACAATCCTTTCAGACACAGCTCAGGCCTGACTTCTTCTAGGGTACCTTTTTTGACATTTCTTGACCCACTCTCTAAATTGGGTGTTACAGTTATCACCCCTCATGCCCACTTTTTTAAAAAAAAGATTTATCGATGCATACAAGAACTGGGTTCCAGGTCAGACGTGCGGGTGGTGAGAGGATTCACCAGAGAGAATGGGGAGCAGAACAGGTAGATCTGAAATACACTGCCAAGGGGAACAGTGGGCAAGATAGGATAAGTCTGCTGCATAATGTGAGCCACCTCCCTGGTCAGGGATCGAACCCATGCCACAGTGGCTATGGACGGCTTCACAGTGCTGTGACTCAACCCGTTGAGCCACCAGGGAGGCCCCCTTATGCCCACTCCTGTGTCTTCCCTACTAAACTCTAAATTCCTAAGGGCAGGAACTAAACAATATTTGTATTACCAAAGCAGATCTGCTATTTGGCATTTAGAAGAGCTCAATCAATGTTCATAAGACTGACATACAACAGGCAGTGAAATGAATAAAACCCATTTTGGTATTTGTGCTTAAAGTGCCCATGGAAAGATCTGAGAATTCTGAATCAGAAAGCGTGATTTTAAATCTTGGTTCCAATTTCTCCTAGTTGAACGATCTTGGATAAATCATAACTTATAAATTTCAGATTTCTCATCTGTAAAAATGAGAATTAAAAAAAATCCTCTCACTGGGCCATTTTAAAAAAAAGATTTATTTATGCATACAAGAACTGGGGTATAAACCAGATGTGTGGGGGTGTATGTGAGAAGATCCACCAGAGACAGTGGGGAGCAGAACAGGCAGATCTACTGAAATACACTGCTGAGGGGAGCAGCGGGATCCTAGGGCCACTGGAAAGAAAAAGGTAACATGAGAGTTCTCAAAATTACCAAAAATTGGGTGGGCAATTGTAAGTATTAAGTGAATATGAATCCAGAGTAAGAAACTACTGAATAGGCTAGGTAGAATCATGATTTTTTTCCTTCTAGAAACAACCACAACAAAGGAAGGGAAGGAAACTATTCAACAGAAACAAGCTCCACAAGAGTCAGGATTTTGGGGATGTTTTGTTCAGTGATATATCTCTGAATAATCAGTGACATTATAAGTACACATTAAACATTTGCTGACTGAGTGGATTTATTAAATGTTTCCTGGGTATCAAGCACCAGCCAGGTACTTTCCAGTATGTAAAACCACTTAATCCATGCAACAACTCAATGAAATACGTACTCAGTGACTTGCTTTAGATCACAGAGTGAGAGTGAGGACCTAAACCCAGATACTGCTAGTACTTAAAAAGCTTCATCATTCATATATATTTTGAGTACATGTATTTGTCAGATACTCAAGGCACTTAAAATACACTAGTGAAACAAATGAACAAAAATCTTTATTAAGTAAATATTAGTGGAAGGAGACAATGAACAAATAACATTATAAACAAGTAAAAGACAAGCACACAGAAAAACAGGGTCATGTAAAAGTGTTGGGAATATAAAGTGTTTATGGGAGGTCTTATAGAAATAGATAACATTGAGCTGAAGGTGCCTGCTGCAGAAGGGAAAAGCACTGTGGGAAAGAAGATGCTGGGCAAAGGCAGAGACATATCTAGTATGTTCAAGAAAGAGCAAAGAAGTCATTGTGGTTGGAATGAAGCTGCAATGGGGAGGCTAGTGGGAAATAAGGTCAGAGGGGTAAGAAAGTAGGAAGGGTCCATTGGAGTGATGGAGGCGATAGTGTACAGATCCTACAGGCCAATCTCACCTTTTGCTCTGATTTCTAAAGAAATCACCAATAAAAGAAAAGACCATTCAAAGCATATGTTAATACGTTTTGAAATAAAATAACTGCTAAAATGTACAAATATAGAACATATAACATAGCTGCTATATGTTAATATCCATTTGCTTCTCAGAGAGGACTACATTAAACCATGAAAAAAGAATTGTGTACTGATTTAATATGAAGTTTGGCACAAGAATGTGTAATTCTTTTTTTTTTTTTTCATCAACAGATCACATATCAATAGCCAAAATACAGAGGAGTTATATGACTTTCTTCAGGTCACACAATTGCTAAGTGACACAGCAGAACATCAAACTCAGGAAGTCTGATTGTGTAACTTTTGCTTTTTAGTTACTATGTTTAATACTAATTCTCTGTACTCAAATTCCTCTTCAAATATTCCAGGCTTTATAATGTAATTTTTACATTTATACTATACTTTTTTTATACATATCTTATTATAAAATTGTATACCACAGAGGAGAAATGCAATATGACAATTTAAAAAAGTGAGTGAAAAAAAGAAAACCAAAAAACCACTAGTACGACATTTGATTTAGAAAAGTTTGTCCTAGAGCTTCTCTCTATATAAGTAAAGCGAGACTGAAACCTATTGAAATTACTTTTATATGTAACAGATTCTGTAGTCACTGAGGATAAGAAAGAAATAATCCAAATATAAATTTTAAAATAGACAGATGCCAGGAGGAAAATGCTTCTTTCACATAATTGTAATCCATGTCTTATAGAAATATAAAGTATAAGTGGTGCTCTACAGCATACTCTAAATATCTAGTGGCATAAATATAAAGACTACAAATAAAATGATTTCACCCTTCTGACACTGACCTAAATCTGAAACCATACTAATAACCACTCCCCCTACCATATTCTGCCTTATCCAACTCTTCTTTGAAATACTGTTGCTACTATGTACAATTCTTAAAAATAGTAGGAAGCTCATCATATTTATTAAACAACTACATTGTCATAGCAATTGATATAACTAAAATGACTTTAATTAGTTGGTACTCACTATTTTTTGTCAAAATATGGCTTAATATTAGCACCTGCATGTGAAAGAAAAGGCCAATGTTGCCTTTCTTCGGAGCTTGGTAAGTGCTAAGATAATGATAAAAGTTGTTCACCACCTGCAAATTGGAGAAACCCCCGAAGACTGAACTTGGCTATCAGGGCCTGATTGGTAACTGAAATAAAACTGCTGCTACGCAACCACTCTCAGAAGCCTCAGTGGTGGTTATGAGAAACACGAACTTGCTGGTGTCCTAGTGCACAGCTGTTCCCTTAAGGCATGGAGAGATGGAAGCAGAGAAACATGTCATCACCTTCCATGCGAAAATACAGTCATGTGGGCCTTTGGCCTCCCTGGTGGTAGAAGCAGTTGAGCACTGCACTGTGGAGTTTCTGCAGTCACTGCAGCGTGAGTTCAATCTCTGACCAGGGAGAGGACCCACATACATCATAGCTCTGCAGACCTCCCCTGCCTCACCTGCTGCTCCCCTCATCAGTATATTTCAATTAATCTGTCTGTTCTGCTCCCCACTTGTCTCAGGTGAATCTTTTCACACACACCCCATCCTGCACTTCTGGCATGTACTCCAGTTCTTGCATGCATGCATAAATGAAATCTTTAAAAAACAAAACAAACCACAGTGATGTGCAGTAGACCCCTGCTTTAATCTTTGAGACTCATTCCCATCAATGAGCACACAAGGGATTAAGAACAAAATTACAGTGATTCTAAGTAATTAAATAATTTGAACAACAATTCTTTAAAATGTTATATGAGGAACAGTATGAAAATGTCACCTTGTCAACTTGAAAAGAAGCTGGTGAAAATCGTTTTCATTCTTATTTTTTGAGTTTTATTTTAATTAATAAATTGGTTTCTACATTTGTACATTTTAGCAGTTATTTTATTTTGGATTGTAGTTATTTCAGAAGAGTGGCTATATCATATACAAACTATTCCCTTTCTTGTTCTCTTAATATAACTTAGGAACTTGTAGATGTTTCATAAACGTTGACTAAAATCTAACTGCAGAAAATTAACAAGGAAAAAGGGAAAGAAAAAAATAATTGAATGTGTAAACTATACTTTGCAGTCAGTTTTACTTAGTTTATCTTTCAGTTAGTGGAACTCCAACTAGGAAGAGAAACTCTAGGTAACAAGAATAAAAAGAAAATCACGATCAGTGCAAAGTGTTAGAGCTAACAAGTCAGTTTTAATGTGGTAATTTCTCCCCTAGTGGGTTTTGTTTCTGCAAATTTAAGCATCAGAGAAAAGAATTCTATCACAAACTGCAGTTGCTCCTCTTGCCCAGAGCTGATGAATCAATCTTTGGAGCATGGAGCATACATTAAGACTACTAAGGAGGCAAACAGAAGTTATATACCACATGTTCTCTATCCCTAATAATATTTTTTGAGATTCATTTATATTTGATAGAATACTGCTATTTCTTTTTACATTGTCTCCCTGTTAATTTTTAAAAATCTTTTACTTTTAACTTTAATATATTTTAAATGTATCTTTTCTTTAAAACATAGTGCTTACTGAAATATAATTACAAAAGACAAAAAAACCCAAAAATTATTTTTTATGTGTATCTTGATGAGTTTTGACAAATGTATACCACAGTTAAGATTCAGAACATTTCTATCACCACCAATCTCATTGACAGAAATTGTTACTAAACTTTCAGTTTCTACCAAGCTTAGGAGGTGAAGTAGTATCTTTGTGTTGTTTTAATTGACATTTTGCTGATCATAAGTGAATTTCAACATTGTTCTTAAACTGTTCAGGGTATTTTTTTTAATGTATAAATTTTATTTTAATCTTTGCATAGAAGAACTGGGATATAAGCCAGAGTTGCAGGGGGTGAGAGAATTCACCAGGAACAGAGTGGGGAGCAGAACAGTTAGATTTACTCAAATACATTAAGGGGAGCAGCAGGCAAGACAAGAGAGTTCTGCAATGGTTAGCTCCTTGGCTGGGGATTGAACTCAGGCCATAGTGGTGATAGCGCAGACTTAACCCCTAGGCGACCAGGGAGGCATCAAGTTCAGGGCTATTTTTATAGTTTTTGAGAATTACCTGTTTGCATCCCNCCCCCCCCCCCCCCCAATTTCTATTGGATTTTGGCCATTTATCTCTCAATTTTAATAGTTTTTTATATGCTGTAAACACTTTCTCCCTCCCTGTCTTATGTCTTTTAGCTTCATTAGGATGTTTTATGGAATTTTTAAAAAACAGTTTTGTCCCTGGCTCCTCAATAACCATCACAGAAAGTTTTCCCCTACATTAAGATTAAAGAGGGATTTGCTATTTTTTGGTAGTAGTTGTATAATTTAATTATTTTATTTTTACATTCAAATTTCTTTTTTTTTTTTAAGATTTATTTATTTATGCATACAAGCACTGGGGTGCAGGCCAGAGGTGTGAGAGGATTCACCATAGAGAGCGGGGAGCAGAACAGGCAGATCAACAGAAGTACACTGCTGAAGGGAGCAGCGGGCACAGCAGGAGAGGTCTGCCACACCATGTGGGTCCCCGCCCTGGCCAGCAGCAGGGATCGAACTCGTGCTGCAGTGGCTGCGATTTGCTTCGTAGTGCGTTGCTTAACCCACTGCGCCACCAGGGGAGGCCCTACATTCAAATTTCTAATCCATTTGGAGTTTACTCTTATAGAAGGTGTGAGGTAGACATCTAGTTTTATCTTTTTTTTTCCACATGGCTACTCACTTATCTCAGCATTACTTTAAATACTAACACTTTAGAAACCATCCTTGATTTTTCTAGTAGGAATTAGTATCTCACTTCTGATTACTGAAGATTTTATGTTTAAGAGAAGTAGATTAAGAAGGTGTGGTATACTTACACAATGGAATACTACTCAGCTGTAAAAAAAAGATGAACACTAGTCATTTGGGACAACATGGATGGGACTGGAGGGAATTATCTAAGTGAAATACAGTCAGAAAGAGAAATGGAATGTCATATGGAATGTAGATGAGAAAAATAAAGGAATTGTTAAAAGAAAACCAAAACAAGCCCTAGAAATATGACTGCAGAATTTAGGCTGTTTGAGGAGAAGGAGTGTAGAGGAGGGAATATGAGAAAGCTTAGTAGCTTTGAATAAAGAATTATGGGTGCTTTGATGGTGGGGGTGGTGTGGTAACATACATCTGAGGAGGTATGAACCTATTCCCCTAAATCATATACAGTGTTACAAACCAATATTAATTCAATAAAGAAAAAAAAATTGTATTTATACTATTGTTTTTCTGTGTTTTGACCAATAATTAATTCTACTCTACTAAGTCTTAATTTCTGAAAGCAACCAATACTGAGTTCATCTTTGCATTTCTACAGTGGTTGGCCTATGGTAGGCTACTTAATATCTATTTGTGTAATGCTTATAATGATTAACCTGAATTATCTAGAAAAGTTTAATTCATTCAAGAAAGTAGGAAAATATATCTATACCTCTGAGAAAATCCCCTCTCCCACTTATTAAAATAACAAAACTGTTGTTAAATGAGGAGCTTACTATCTTGAATATTCACATCTGTACCCCATATCTCAGTTCTTGATAATGAGGTATATGTTGATTTTATTATGTTTAGCAGAGACTAGTGATCTTACTTAAAAGGACATTAATATTAAGAAAGATGGCTTAAAGAGATAAAATAATGAGAAATGACGCTCAAAACTAACAAAGAGAGCATTCCCTCAAAGTGAAGTTTATTAGTCTATTGGACAGTCTCCCAGAGGTTCTCATGGAAACCTGAAAAAGCATCCAATAATATATTGTGACAGACATATTTTCATCATCAGTGGAGATGGACTTGATGAATATAATTGAAGTTTTCCACCTCTAATTTTCTAGGATGCAAAAATAACAGTATGGAAGGGGGACTTGGAGTTTAATGTTACATAAAAAAATTCTTACTCAAAATGTACCTATGATCCAAATTATGTGAAACAAAGGTACAAAGTAAAACAATATAATTAGTTTTTACTAACATTAGAATAGGCCTTTTTTTTGGGCCTCCCTGGTGGCGCAGTGGGTTGGGCAACGCACTGTGGGGCAGACAGTAGCCACTGCAGCATGAGTTCGATCCCTGCTGCCAGCCAGGGAGGGGACCCACGTGGCCCGGCAGACCTCTCCTGCTGTGCCCGCTGCTCCCCTCAGCAGTGTACTTCTGTTGATCTGCCTGTATTGCTCCCTGCTCTCTGTGGTGAATCCTTTCACCCCCCACACCTCTGGCCTGTACCTCAGTGCTTGTATGCATAAATAAATCTTTAAAAAAAAAAAGAATAGGCCTTTTTTTAAAAAAAAAATTTAAGCATAAGAGAGAGATATCTATCATTATGGAAAAGTTTTATTAGGCATACTTACATAACTTTTAGAGGCTATTTTCTAATTGTACTGCTCTTAATGCTATAAACATATTTTCCCATTATGAATTTAGGCACCCAAATATTAATAAATTGGTCATTAGAATACAGTGATTTTTTTCTTTGCAAACCTTTAAAGAATTTTAAAATATGTCATTATCACAAGAAAGGAATCACAAGCCTTAGAAGAGGTAAAACAATTTATTCTTGGTCATTCAAGTGACATGCTAACTGAACTTGCAATACAAAATGTGATTTCTTATCGCTCCTTAACTGGTTTAGGTATAAATTCCTAAATGCTAATAAAAGGAAATCCTTGTACTGATATTCTGGAAGAACTATAAAGGCAGTGACACAGACCTTAGATCACATGGTCAGAAGAAATCAGAGCCTTTTCAACTGCAGGTGAATTATTTTAATGGAGAAGTGCCCTTGAGTGACAGCAAGATCAATGAATGCGTAAAGTATGAGGCCAGGTAGTTATGGAGATCATCAGGTTTTGATCACCACTTTTGCTGGCTGTATTGCTTTTTTGTCATTTAACTTTTAAAAAGTTGAGAGGCAGGCCACATCTCTATATACCCAGCTTATTCCTTGAGTGAGCAACAAACCAAGAAAGGAAGCCCTATGAGTCATTTTTTGATCATTATTCTCATGTGGTTCCACAGGATTAAAATTATTTCTTTCTACCAACCCTCAATTTTATTTTACCTAATCTTTAAAAAAGTATACAATGTTGATTAATTCCAACCATCAACCAGTGATGAAGATGCTATGGCCCAAGACCTAATGTCTTTGTAGTGCATAGACTTTGGGAATAATGAGTTTTCATAAACAGCTAGGCAAAAGAAATGGTCAATACTGTAGTTACAAGATGAATAAGATTTATTACTGATCTAGGAGAGTGGTTTCTAAATATCTTCATCATGTATCAAATGAGTAAAAATATCATTTGTACATTGACATAATGACTTACCTATAAACTATAAGAATGTTCTGACAGATAAGTACAAAACATAAGCTTGGAGTGAAATTTAAAACATCAAACATTCACATTCTCCTTTTGCAACCCAAATGGATTGTACCGCGCACCCTCTGAGGTATATATAACTCATCCTGGAGACCACCAGCTGGAATAGCACAGACAAGAAAAAGAAACTACCCAACTAATGACCCCAAAGATAATTGTGTCAGTACTGTAATGGATAAATGCACATTCCTAGAGTAGGACAGAAAAGGTCAATGCTAATGTTGCCTAGAAGAGGTGAGGAGACATTGGAACTAAGTTTTAAAACTCAGTTTTAAATGCTCAGGACAATTTAAGTCCTCTGCGGTAAATTATCATAGTGTCCAGCATTAAATCTTGCAAAAAAAAAAAAAAAGGGTGAAAATTCAATTAGGGAGAATAGGAAGAAATGTGCAAAGATACCTGGGAAAACTTGTTTGGGGAAAATCCTTTTAAATTTGGTAAAGATGGTGCACTAAGACAGAATACTCTTTTTTTTTTTTTTTGAAGATTTATTTATTTATGCATACAAGCACTGGGGTACAGGCCAGAGGTGTGGGGGGTGAGAGGATTCACCACAGAGAGTGGGGAGCAGAACAGGCAGATCAACAGAAGCACACTGCTGAGGGGAGCAGCGGGCACAGCAGGAGAGGTCTGCTGCACCATGTGGGTCCCCTCCAAGCTGGCAGCAGGGATCGAACTCGTGCTGCAGTGGCTGAGGCTTGCTTCACAGTGCGTTCCTCAACCCACTGCGCCACCGGGGAGGCCCTAAGACAAAATACTCTTTAAGTTGAAGGCTTAAGAAGATACGGGGCTGAGAATGTGGATGTTAAGTATTAGGCCCTGACACTAGGGCATTAGGAAGGGCAGCCAAAACCTAGACAAATGAATAGTTCTCTGTGCCAATTACCCCATAAAGCATGAGCTAAACACAAAGGTTTTCAGCTCTCTGAAGATATTCAAATGAGGGGAAGGAGGAAGGGACAGAGAGAAAAGGTAGAAAAATCTCACTGTGCAATCAAACAATCAAAAAAAAAATCTACGAAATTTGATCATGTCTATGGATGTGGGACCACAGAGAGCTACTAAAAGACTTTAAGCAGGGGCCTCCCTGGTGGCACAGTGGGTTAAGCAACGCACTATGAAGCAGACCGCAGCCACTGCAGCACGAGTTCGATCCCTGCTGCCAGCCAGGGAGGGGACCCACATGGTGCAGCAGACCTCTCCTGCTGTGCCCGCTGCTCCCCTCAGCAGTGTACTTCTGTTGATCTGCCTGTTCTCTTCCCCGCTCTCTGTGGTGAATCCTCTCACCTCCCCCCACACCTCTGGCCTGCACCCCAGTGTTTGTATGCATGAATAAATAAATCTTAAAAAAATAAAAAATAAATAAATAAAAGATTTTATACAAAGGAGTCCAGAATTTTCAGATTTAAAGAGACTATTCTGGCAGCACTTTGAAAGCTAAAGTGGGGGAGAGAGGTACTGGAGACTAGGAATCAAGTTAAATACTGTACAAGACAGGTCTGGTTACGTATTTTGAAAGATTTGCTACAAAATACAAGGGTCTATGTTCAAAAAGCAGGAAAACAATGCCATTAAATGTACTAAGATTAAAAAAAATTAAACCCAACAACTTTTCCCTTTTCTCCATCTGCAATGGTGTTTTTAACTTACTATTTAATGTCACATTCCCTTGGGTACCAGAGTGAGTACACACCTTCACAGGTGCCTTCGGGCCCCAACCCATGACTCAAGATGTGGGCAGTCCTTTGGCTGTCAGGTTTTCTCTTGTTGGCTACCAAATCCATGTGCCTTGTCTTGGCCCAAAGCAGGAAAAGTGAGCCAAGCTCATTCCCTTCCCATGGTTGCCCCTGCAATTCACTAGGTACCCAATTAGGGATGGAGTTTGGCTGCAGGCCACCTGCCAAATAATAGTAGCAGAGTTACAGACAGGAGTCCTGCCATGCCTTACCTCTGATACGCCACAGAGTGCCCCTTCTAACTTTATCTTTCTTATGTGTATGTGTAGGCTTCTATCAGGATAAGACAGTGACAGCTATGACTGGTGAGGCAGACATGGGGAGGGTGGCTGCAGTGCTGGGGGCAGGGCTGTAGGCAGCACAGAATCCATTCCAGGGAGGCAGTGGAATATAGTATGCTCTTTGGCTCCAAGTCCTGCATATGCTCCACTGTCCCCCTGAACTTCACTTAAAAAGCACAAATCCAAAGATGAATCATTAAGAATTTTGAGATGGCAACCACAGAGCATTAAACTCTGGGTGGATCCTATGTAATGCACTGATCTCATGCTCATGAAGCCAGGCTGGCAGCAGTTTAGAGGAAGATCAGAAGCACTAATAATTGCAGTCAGTTAAGTGGTAATGGGGCTGGAAGAAAGGACAGATGAATATGAAGGGAGGCAAAAATACCTGATGACTGAACTTGAGAAGAAAGAAAAGATAATAGTAGGGCTCTTGGTTTTCTAGTGCTGGGAACTAAAGAAATTTGGAGTTCTATAAAAATTAGAAATTTAAGGGGGATAACAGTTTTTTGGAAAAACACAAGTGAATAAAGTATGGCTCAAGCTGAATCTTTTCAAAATTATTATGAAACATCAGAACTGTCTTAGAATTAAGACTATTTACAAGGAGACTCTCCCAAACAGTCTCCCTTTTTGATTTGTTGATCAAAAATTTATTTCTATAGAAAAATCATAAAAAATTCTCCTAGGCTGTATTTTTTTTGATGTCAAATACAATTAAATAAATCTAATAAAAAATAATGCTTCATTGTATGAACAGGCCACATTTTGCACATCCATCCTACAGCTGATATATTGAGTTGTGTCTACCTCTTGCCTACTATGAACAATGCCACCGTAAGACATTCATGTACAAGATTTCACCTATACATACAATTTCAATTTTCTTGCATATATATATATATGTATATCTAGAAGTGGAACTGCAAGGTCATGCGGTTAACTCTGTGTTTAAACTTATGAGGAACTGCCAAACTGTTTTTCAAAGTAGCTACACCAATTTACGTTCTGGCCAGCAAAATATGAGGGCATAATTTTTCCACGTCCTTGTCAACATTTGTTTTTGTCTCTCTTTTAGATCACAGTCATCCCAGTGTGTATGAAGTGGTATCTCACACAATTTTGAGTGCCACTAGTCATTTCCTTAATGACTAATGATGTTGGCATCTTTTCATGTGCAGATCAGTGATTTGTATATTTTCTTCAGAAGAATGTCTATTCAAATCTTTTTGGAACCTTTCTTTTAATAGCTACTGAATAGTGTGACAAAAAATTTTATAGTGATGTCTTAACAAAATGAAATAAATAGCTATTTTAACCTAAAACAAACATTTCAAAGTCTGGTAGGACGGTACTGTCACTGGTTACAGAATTAAAGGGGTTGATGGTAGGAGAAAGTACCTCAGTGGTATTAGTGTTTACCAGCATTGCCTGTACCTTACTGATTACAGCTGAGAGGTATAAAACTACCTTTCGGTATAGCTGACCCTAGCGAAATCAAGAAGTTGGCGTGGTTTCCTTTCTTTATCTCTAGCTTC
Organism: Galemys pyrenaicus; assembly: GCA_019455555.1. NCBI lineage: Eukaryota > Metazoa > Chordata > Mammalia > Eulipotyphla > Talpidae > Galemys > Galemys pyrenaicus. The sequence continues at coordinate 1,924,482 of JAGFMF010011659.1, read as the reverse complement.
CTAACTGTAAAAGAAAAAGCATCTGATATCTGTTTATACTAAGTGGAGAATTACATGCTCCCTTAAGTGGATATTAGCTCTTCAAAACATTTATCTCTAATTGTGAAATGAAAGGTGTTAAGCCTCTATTCCCCCATAAAGGAGAAGAAAAATATCTTTGCTTTGAGGACTAGGAATTAGAACACACTAGAATAGGAATGAGCTGTGAGTTCATCCTATCTTCTCTCTCAAACAGCCCAGGTTGCCTGGGTAGGACTAAGTTGGAATCTCCATTAGTTAACACCATGGAAAACCAATTTCTACGAATTATCATAGATTTAGGAAGGCTCCTATCATTATTCTCTGATTCTTTCAAATTTATAATCTTGATGCTAGTTTATACTACTTGGGCATATCTTCCCTCTAGGTTTTTTCTATCTCCCTAAAGAGGTCCTACCTAATCTTTTTCTCTACTCCAAGATGGTTGACTCCAAGTTTTATATTTCTTAGGTTGTCATGAGCAGATTTTAAAATTTAGCCATTCCTATTATAAAATGATCTAAGGGTATAGTTAACATTAAATATCTTCAAACTACATACTTTTTATTGAAAGAGATATGCTGCAGGGTGACCCTATTATGGATTTTCTTCATGCAGATGGTGTGGAAGGAGAAAGAAGATGGATACAGAATCTTAGCAGCAGTGAGCAGAATTTTTAAGTATTTAAAACTATAAATGCACTGAAAATTGCACACAAAAATTGCAATAGTACTGTAGCCTGAGTGCTATGGATTCCAAATGATTACCTCATGCCTAACACTGAGACTCTTAGAATGTCACAGGTCACCATGTCACAATAAAGCAAGTACTTTATTAATTTTAATTGCTCATCTGAACTAACTGTGGCAAGTACTTGGAAAGACAACTATTTATAATGCAGCAATTTGTGAGGAGCAGGCCACTGAGAAAATATGGTTTGTTAAGGTTCTTATGCCAGACTTGTAGGTACAAAATAAAGTACCAATGTTCATGGGAGAGACACTGACTAAAGTGAATTCTTAGTCTTTTACCAAGTATTAAAGATTTATTTTTGTGTAAAAGAACTGGGGTGCAGGCCAGAGGTGCAGGGGGTGAGAGGATTCACCAGAGATAAGAGTAGGGAGCAGAACAGGCAGATTGAAATACACTGCTGAGAGGAGCAGTGGGTGAGACAGGAAAGGTCTGCTGTGCCATGTGGGTCACCTCCCTGGCCAGGGATGGAACTCATACTGCAGTAGCTGGTAATAGCTAGATAGCACAGAGACTTTAACCCCTGCGCCACAAAGGAGGCCTTATTTTACCAAGCATTAAAAAGTTTTAAACCTGCTTTGCAGTTCAGAACCATCTGGAAAGCTTTTAAAAAATAAAGAAGAGTGAAACACCTGGGTTGATAAACACATAGAGATTAGGGGATGTGGTGCCTAATCTGCAGAGTCTGGTGTCCCCTGCCTTTTCCCCACACCTTGCCCTATCCCTCTCTTTCATCTGGCTGTTCTTGTGGTCTATTCATTGTGATAAATCCTGATTTGCTTGCATATACAAAATTAGTTTGCTTTGCAGTGGAGCTGGAGTAGCAAGTAAAAATCCAAGTCCTATGTGGAGGTTTGCTGGAAAGAAGAATGATGATTTACCTTCAAGTGGAGACATGGTTACTAGAACATATCAATATCCCTCCAATTCTAAGACCAAAAACCATAATAAAAGCATCTCAGAAGAATGTTAATCAAGTTCAGAGGAAATATATGCTCTGGTCAAAATTGCTTATATTTAGGAAAACATAAAACTCCTGTCGAGAAGCTGCAAAGTGGACTAAAAACCTTAGAAGAGAACAACAAAAACTTTGAAAACTAAAATTGTGAATGAACCATATTTTAAAGAATAAAGAGAGTCAACTGAAAAATCCCTGAAAAAGAAAAATACAGGGCCTCCCTGGTGGCGCAGTGGGTTAAGCAACGCACTATGAAGCAAACTGCAGTCACTGCAGCACGAGTTCGATCCCTGCTGCCAGCCAGGGAGGGGACCCACATGATGCAGCAGACCTCTCCTGCTTCGTCCCACTGCTGCCCTAGGCAGTGTGTTTCAGTCAGTCTGCCTGTTCTGCTCCCTGCTGTCTCTGGTGAATCCTCTCACCTCCCACGACTCTGGCCTGTACCCCAGCTCTTGTGTGCATAAATAAATCAATTTTTTAAAAAAAGAAAAAGAAAAAAAAATTTCTCAAAAAAGAAAGATACAGAAGAATGGATCTGAGTCAGAAATTTAGATTTAACTGGTGTGAGGAGTCCAGGCATTAGCCTTTATTTTCAAAGTTCCATAGGTGATTTTTACGTGTGACCAGAGTGGTATAGCCACTGGTTTAGACTCTGTAGGCTTTCTGGTTTTTATTAAGTGGCCATGTAGTATTCTGTCTCTTTGTTTTAACTTGGAAGACAAGAAAGATCATATTGTGGTTTTTATTGAGGACTCTACTCAAAACAGAGACTAGTAATATCAATCAAATAATAGAGTGAGATATCGCTATCCTTAAGAAAGGATATAGCATTTCTTTTTACATAGAAATATAATACAGTCTAACATTTATTCTTCCAGAGCTTTACTTTGTTCTACAAAGTATACAAAGGTTCTATCTTTTGATAATATTCTTTATCTGGTATCTGACTGGGAATGCTCAGGTGTCACTGTGACGAGAGACAAGGAGGGTTACACAGGAACAGTGAGCTACTGCCTTAGTTCAACTATGCATTTTGGTTGTCTTGGCATATATTTTAGTGCCTGAATTCTTTCGGAGCCAAGCTCAAAGCTAATACAAATGAAGCAGCTGCAACTGCATTGTGTTATATTCACATGGAAGGCCAACTCAGACCATTGTGTTATGGAAATGAGAACACTAAGCCGCACCTGGCCCAGAACACAAGCTGCTTTCTTTTTAACCGAAGCTAAATTGATGGCATCGTCTAAGGAGAAATGATACAAATCCATAAATATCAATAGTCACTTTATAAATAGAATATTAAAGAAAGCAGCTTGTTCCAAAAACTCAGGCAATGTGAAATAAATACATACACAATTATAAGATGTGACTGTTTTCCCTTTTTGAACTGAAGTTCTTGGATAACTTTTCATTAGTTTATTCATTTCTTCCTAATTTACTCTATACCATTTAAAAATCATCTTAACAATGTATAAAACATAGAATGGGTGTTTTATTTAAAGGAAAACTCAAATATCACAAAGGCAAAAACTCTAGCAGGATGTTGAAGAAAAAAATAAAAATAGGATCTCTGAAAAGAGTTACTCAAAAACTAGTCAAATCATTAAAACCTGCTGTTGAAGAGGTCAAAACTCAGATATACAAAAATACTATGAACTTATACATATAAATGATGACGAAAGTACTCAAAGAAACATCATAGAAACAAATCATTAAATAAAGAATTCTATCTAGATTCACTTTTTAATAGACAAAGCATACACTATATATGTAAAATACCACAGCCCTCAACTCCAAATGTAATTAAAATCTCTATTGTGGAAAAAAAATATAACTATTCTGCACAGGTATACTCAGTTACTGCAAATGATCCCTTGAGGTTATTAAATGGTATAATAATCCATTTGACTAGCTATATCATCACTTACACAAAGACAATAAGTATGAGAGATACTCACTGTATCCTGGGCCTCTGATAATTCACACATATTTTATCTATTTAATAATTAACCTGATGAGTGTTTACTGTGTACTAGATACTGTGTTTGGAACTGGGGTAGCTGCAAAGATGACTAGAAGAGATACTTATTGACTAATGAGGGTGGCAGACTATAAATAGTTACAAATGGAATTAAGGTGAAGAAATATGAAGTGAGAGTGGAGGTAGGACAGAAAATCTACCCTCAGATCTCTGCTGCTTCTAATGGTTATGATTAAATAAAATACAAATATATTTAAACTTTCTTAAAACCCAAGACCTTACGTTAACCTACAGGTTCATGTCCATATAAGTTTGCTCTTTTCCCTTCACTTCTTATGCCCTTAATCTTAAACTCTGTTGCTAGGCATACAGAGTTTAGATTAAGGAATATATACATGAATACATTGCTGTACTAGTTATCCATTTTAAGTCTTTACAAGAATAAACTTTTATAAGTGAGGAAGATATATAAAGGTTTTAGGCTTCCCTGATTTGGGCTCATAGCCATAGTTATTCTTTAGCTCCTTTAACTTATCCAGCATTGTCAGCAGGGTAAGAGTACCCCTTCCCCAGTGGCTTCTCCTCCTCCTCTGTAAGGCTAACCACACTCTACACCTATCAGGAGTGTCAGTTGAGAACCAGGGGTGGGTGCTAGAATGGACCTCTGCTGAATGACAGTAATTTGTCTCTCAACCTGAGTTGAAATGGAAAAAACAACAACAACAAAAACCCAAAACAAAAAGACCCCCAAAAAATCTCGTGGGGAAGAGTCATGTGATTTACCAATATTTCACAGTATTTGTACAACTTTACTTTTGAGCCAAGACAGATATTTCAATGAACACATTTCTAATGCTTTTATAGCCAGCAAAATTTATTTCAGCTTCATAAACAACCCGACTTACTTACAGTCCTGCCCCAACCTTCCTTTCTAGTCTACTCTTGTCATTTTTGCCTACATGTTTTTGATTTCTACCTTACTGAACCTGTTTCTACATCCATCAATCACCTTATGAAGCATGCCTTTCCAACACTCTATTCCTTCAGCATGTGGAATACTCTTCTTTCCCTGTCAATTACTTTATTCAGTCTTTGAAACTCAGCACTGGCTCTTCATTATTAAAAATCTGTATTACCACACTAATCTACCTCCTTAGGAATTTAGTCATTCTTCTGTCGCTTGCAACTAGATCTTTAAGTCCTCTGGAAGTGGAATATTCTGTTACGTTCGTTTGTATTTCCTCAGTACCAACAGTAGTGCCAAGAAGGTATCAATAAAATTTGGTAATCACTGATGCTTTGCTCAAAGTAAACATTCAATAAGTATGTTATTGTCAATTACTCAGTCAAGGCTTGCCAGAATCTATTTCATCAGCTCTCAGTAAGCCAGAAAATGAGAAGAAAATGCCCCTTTTGGAGAGTCCACTATTAACTCCTTTTTGAGTCTACCTGATTAATGAACTTTCTGTAGTAAAGAAACCTGAATCCTAGAACCTCAAGAACCTGCACTTAAAGTTAACATGAAAATTTGTAAAGTTAGCAAGGAAATTATATTCTTTGAAATACTATATTACTCAATGTCTAAAAGTTTGGTTTTTTTTTTTTTATACTTCTTTCCCATGGATTCAGTCTACGGTGATATTAATACTAAAATATTTTGTGTTGATCTAAGCACTACACATCCTTCTTATTTGCAGTACACTTAAGTCCCATTAGCTGTTGGTATATGGACATTTAAGAAATACAACATGGTTTCACAGACATCCAAGTACTGCAGTGCCTTATTTAGTCAGCATATTTTGTTTTTTCTTAAAATATAAATTATTTATCCAACATTACTAAGGTATGAACTACTTCACAAACCAGATTTTTCTGGATAAATTTTATAAGCATCACATATCTTAAAGAATTTAAATATTCTCAATGGGTATATATTACATAGTTCCACTTTTTGAAAAGCTGAGTATAACAAATAAAATTTCACTTTTTCTCCATAATTCAGGATCACTACTACTAATGCCAATTATCCATTTATCCTGTAGTACAATGGTACCCTTAAGGGATAGTAATAAGTGTAAAGCTGTTTGCCTTTAACCTAAGTGGATACAGATTGCTATTATGACTCATTTCTTTTCATTTTTCTCTGTTTCTCTGTCATGATTTGGTTATGATCTTTCAAAATTAGAAAATTTGTAAAAATATCAGAGGTATCACTGTAACAGATATCCAAAAACTCTACAAGGAACTAGACTACAATAAGGGGAAATCTTGTCCCCCAGCACTAACACAAAATATAACATTCATCTTGGTTAACTTGCAAGTGAATACCAGCTATATACTTCAAAATATCAGTTTTTCTTAAAATAGCAGAAAAAAAATAATATATTGACTTGACAGAATTTTTTTTTCTAGTAGAAAAGTCTATATCTACTTTATACCAATACACCATAATGATGAACTTCATGGAAGTAAATTTTTCAAAGTGTAACAATGAATTTTAACAAAATGATATGATTCGATGGTAAGTATATTTCTTCTTCAACAAAGAAAACAGATGAATTAAAATCTAGGTTACTGAGAATTATATCAAAAGGTTTAAACCAGACCTGCGACTGGTGATCAGCTGACCTGATCACTTATAACTTTCTCTCTCAGCATTCTTTGTATTTAATACTCTCAGTGCAGCCTCATGGGTTTAAGGAAAATTTTCAACTGGGATATTTCTTCCAGGATATTTTTCTTAAGCACTTAAATGACCATTTAAAAGATTGTTTAAGCAGCGCAGGACAAATTTCTGGATCTGAACTCACAACTGTCTAACTGTCTGGTAATTTGCTCTGCAACTTTCTGAGTTTCATCATTCTCTGTTTAAGCTCCAGCTCTGGAAAAAACAAACTCTCATTCCTAAAAAAAAGTAAATCCACCAACACTTTAGAAGAATTATGACAGTTTTAGATAGTAACTTAATAAAAGGGCATTCTGTAAATATTTACACAGTATACTTCTGAGAAATTTGAATTTAATATATATACTATATATTCACATAATGTATATATTTTGGGAATACCCCACAAGTAAAAGTAATATTCTCAAATACACCTTATATTTAAAATAGTCAACATTAACCACAGTTAATGTGTACAAGTTAATAACTCAGTCCTTTAACTTCAGTAAAGAAATTTTTGAGGCGCAAAACATTTTGATTCCTTAGTTACTGGTTTTAACTCTAATAAGAAAGGAACAAAGTAAAATATTTTTAAGAGAGAACAAACACTTACTGGTACTTTGAAGGGTGAGGTATTTGCAGTGTCCATGGAGTTAGGTTTCTCTGATGTACTGGTTCCTGAGATACTCCGCCTACGGGGGGACCTTTCTGCCGGCACCTCTGTAAAAGAAGAAACATTATTAAGAACTCCAAATTTGGGCTGTTCCACTAAATTGTTAAATTACTTTTTTTCCTCTCTCACACACAAAAAAATCAGTCTGCTTTAAGGGCACATTAGATTCTGTTTCTCTATAATTTGTCTTTTTATGGTGTTTGGACTTTTAAGATACAGTAAAAACTTTACCTTAGTATGATAACTCCTATATCTGGTCACATATAAAGAGTAATTTCTTCTGAGTTATGTTTAATATTAAAAGTCCACTTAATATTTGCATCTCACAGGGTATGAATCTACTCAGTAATATAGGCACTCATAGAATCCAAATGAAATTTTTTATACTCTGTGGACAAAATAGAGTCTAGAGTCGCACATAATTTGACAGTGTTTGCACAAAGGTCAAAGTTCAGTTCTGTGCAGATAAGATGATTTACCAAACTGCAACTAAAGGGCCATAAGAAAGACTAAGAGCTGCTGCCAGGATAAAATAACATATATGCCTATGCAGATATAAAAATAGATCAGCTTCTCCTTGTTGTTGTTCTGGCAATATGACCTTACTAAGATCTTACTCTGGAATTCTAAATCTGTTCAAATTGACCTAACAAGCTTTAGATTTTACAAATGATGTGATATGCTCTAATTTAATCACTACACACTACATTAAGCTTACAATAGATTTTTTTCAGTTATATATATGCATACATATGCACATAAAGACACACACAGATGATAGATATATACATATTATACCTTTATCACAACTGCTTCCCATCTCCACTGCAACTGACAGACATATAGGAATCCAGCTTCTCAGATATCATTAGATAATCTCAACATGGACAAGGAAAAAAAAAACACATCCTAAAAAAAGTATTCTGTGTTATCTTCCAGATCTTAAAAAACAAGGAGTAAATCATGACTCCGGAGACTGACATTTTGATTCCTGCTGTTCTCTCTTTAAAAGACAGATGCAGTTTAAACTTCCATTTCTGGCCTCCTGGCCCCTGGGATCCGTGCTACTTCCACTTAAGAAAAAGCGTTTTTTCTCTCGCTCCCTCCCTGTGTCTTGCTCTTCCCCCTCCCTCTCTACAGCTTGCAGAGAGAGCAAGCGAGAAACACACAGGACTGCAGCTATTCAATCAATCGTTCCCGACTGCACATCCTCATTAGTTACTTTCAGGCTATTAGCAAACGCCCAACCACTGCCTCCCCTCAGTTACAGAAAATTTCTCTGTATCACACTAACCTGCAGCAAGAAAAAAACATTTACTGAAATTTATATTCAGTTTATGCCAAAAGGACACCATTTTACACAGACCCAGTAATGCACACAAATCAATCCCTCCTATGAAAATCCAATTGGAAGTGCTTGCCCTATTACTATCTCTGTACGCTGGACACTAATTTTCTTTTCATGACTAAACATCTTCTCTGTGCATCTTAACTAATAAAGACATAAGTCAAATTGCAGCATTGCTGATGACTGAGAGGTTGATGCCACAGCATCTTATATGCCTGCAGTAAAACAAAGTTCCATGCTATTCCAATATCTTAAAATTATGACCAATAACTGAAAGTCTCTCAATCTCCCTCTAACCATCAGTGATTAAATGAGCCTTAATGTACAAAAAGCCATTTTCAGGATTAGGCACCCATGACTTCTAATGCACATTTCTAAAAAAACGGCAATATAGTTAGCTAAAATTCATGGGAATAGCACCAAGGAATTAGTTTAAACAAATCAGTTTTGCCAAAAGCAACTGAAAAACCAAGACCTTCAGACTTCAAGAACGTGACTTTACAGAGTGATTATCAAAGTTATTAGGCAATTCCATATGGCAGGTGGGAGAAGGGAGTGAAGGCAGAAGAAAACATCATCTTTCTTCTGATAATTACCTATCATTTGAAGATACATAAGACTTAACATTACATTTTAATCTGTGACTAATTGCCAGAGAGACCAAACTGAGAGAAAAAAGTTCCATTAGCAAGGATAAGATGATTTAGTAAGTAGTTTTCTGAAATTTGCAATATGTTGGCTAAGGAAAAAAATCCCTGAAACTTTCTTTCAAATATCTAATTTTAGTTTTCAAGGGTTAAAGAGCTCACTAAAAATATATATATTTTGTGTTTTTAACTATTCGAAAATATATTGGGTAAAATAAACAACTACTCTAACAAATAGGATATTTGTTACTTAATTTTTTCTTTAGATTCTCCTGTATCATCAAGAAAAAAAATCAAAGGTGTAATTTAAAGAATATTACTGGGTTCAAAGAGAAATTAAATTATTCTTGAAGTTTAAACAATTGCCACTAAACAGGGAAAATAAAAGAATAGACTTGATCAACTAATGATAAGAGGAAAATCTTAATTTCTTGACTTTCTTAGCTCCCATAACAATGCAAAAGGTCTTTAAATATCCAGATTATTTAGGTCTCAGAAGATTAATAGCTATTCACAGTTAAAAGAATATAAATCCCAAGAACAAACATCCACTTAGAAATAAGGTTGCAGCATTAGCAAGAGTAAAATTAACAACTTGCTGGATTAGTCCTAGTTGGACCTGCATATAATATTAAACTGGTCCAGCAACCTTTAACTTTAAATTTCCAAGCAGAAAACTGCTACATTTCTGCTGAGTTGGAAGGAAAATCTACAGTCTTTTCAGCAGGCCAAAATTAAACAGCTCTCTCCCCTACCCCCGTTCTTGCTACATACTATCATGTTATTTTCACCTACTGAACTTTTCCCTTTCATACTGACAATATTTAGTTACAGCCATTTTAAAATATGCTCACTAAGACTGTGGCCAGAGACATATAATATGTTTCAATAAATAAAGGTCTGAATCTATTTTGTTCATCTTCTCATTCTCTAAAAATAATATATTTTTCATCTTCAATTGAAAGGTCAGGAAAGCTACAAAAGGTCTGGTTAAGTTTTAAATTTACCTTTTCATTTCTTTTGTCTGGGTATGAAATGAGATGAGGGAAGGACATAATAATGAGCGCCTATAACACAGCTCCACATAAGATGCTATGTTGAACACGGAACATTTGGGAGCTTTTCTTAGCAGCTCTACTAACTATCTGGATAATTCTGTGTAAACCATTCCACCAATCCTGCTCTGGCTTACTCAGTGGACTTGGTTGTTTAAATTAACCAGAGATGAAGAAAAAATGAGAGAGCAAGCTTATATGCTTTGAAACAAAATGGGCTTTTTGTTGTTGTTGTTGAAGAAAGGGGTATGTATATATGTTCTCTAAATCCAAAGTGTTGGAGTATTAGAACATCACTTCCACAACATGTGTCAGTGTGCTTTCTTTTGAAGGTGGCAAAGCAATTGACAATTGTATTAGTTATAGGGGTACATGTACTTCTGGTGGAGGTTACACATGTTCAATAAACAGAAGTCAAAGTCAACCTGTATCTTTAGAACTTAATATGTGTGTTCATGGTCTTTTCATCATGTACTAGGAAGCAAATGTCAAAAATATTTCAAAGAGGAATAAAAGGACTCTGTAAGGGAGATGAAGGTATAGTAAGGTCACTATAGTAATTATAGCGAATAGGTAGTTGACCTTAGAAAGTGATGTGAGAGCCAGTACTTAAGGAAGTGAGGAAGTCAGCTTTGTAGATTAATTAGGGAAGAACACTGCAGACAGAGGGAAGCCAATACAAAGCTTCTAGGATGAAGTGCAGCCAAGAAGCCCATGGATTGGTGCCAGCGAGTGAAGACAAATAGTAGCAGAAAGCATGAAAGTATTTGGAGTAGGCAGGTCCAGATCATGTAGGTCTTCACAGGCTTACATATAAGGATGTCAGCTTTTACTTTGAAATAAAGAAACCACCTGGTTAAATACATCCACCAAAAAGTATAAGTTATATACCAAGGTGGTAGGAGAATTGTGAGGACTACACATGAGGAGAGAAATCAAATATACAGAAATGAACATCAATATAAGAAAAAAATATATAAAATACAAATTACATAGAAACCCCATGGAGACACATTTACTGGCACTTTGTTAATTACTTTACTTTTGGGATTTTGAATAATGAATGTGATTGAAATAAATTTGAAACATTATTGTATAGAAAAGGGAAATTTTTATATTAACTGAGGGTTATGTTCCAAAAGTCTCTGAAAATATCTTAAATGAGAAAGCTATGTGTTATATAACAATGTTGTTGCCAAATATTTTTTAAGTATCAGTTGCATATTTTTTGGTTCAGTCATATTTACATTCACATACTAAGTATATGAATATACTTAACATAAATAACATATCTAAAAAAGTCATGAATTCTAATAATGTCTGCTACTTATAGAAGGAATTACCAAGTTAAAAAAAGGTAGAAGAAATGATTCAAAAATACTTTTTTAGGAGAAAAATATATACTATAAAAGTTATTTAAGTACCTCTTTTGTGAATAATTTGTCTGGGACAAATACTTTTATGAACATTTTAGTTAGTATTAAGTATTTGTTATGTGCTAATAAGCACTGGGTCAAATATCTATCTTAATCTTTGGGGCAGCCTTGGAGGGAGTAACAATTATTAGTCTCTCAGTAGAGGGGGAAGAAATATTTAAAAGAAAAATGCTACCAATGTGAAGGCAATTTCAGAACATTCAACAAGGAAGATGAACAAAATGTGGAAAGATATTTATAAAGTTTTAATTTGGCTGGCAATGATGTAAGGAACTAAAATATCTTTCTCACAGCAAAATCCTCTAGTTATGTCAGATCAGAAAATATTACATGTTCATAGATGCAGTCAGTTTGGCATATGCAATATGTTTATATACTTCACATTAATAGCAATCTAGGTCAATTTCTGATAATTATAAAACATGAATAAATGTGAATACTCTGCCAGTTATAATTATTTACAAACTGTGTTAATATTTTTGATATATTTAGAAAATAAGTGTTCTAATACTATTCTCAAAAGGAGAATTCTTAAGTTTACTTCAAAAACCTTTTAAAAAATCAGTTCAACATTTCAACAAAGCATAATAGAAAATTAAATACACACCAAACTATTGTACACTCATGTAAGTCATTGAAACTTTAGTGTGTACAGTGTCTCTGTGAATGAATTCACTTCACTACCATCGACTTTCCCTTATCTTGTGTAAATGACAATAGATAGGATATGACTCAAGTTATTAATAAATGAGATAAGCTAATAATATAGCTCTTCATGCTTTGAATTCTGAATTAGGAGAATTCTCTCATAGGAGGCACAGAATATGTTTAAGAACTAGAATAAGAAGGAACAAATAATTTTAAGATGGGTTTGCCCTCTTCACTAAAGAGGAACTTGACAAAGGACATAAGTTTGTTATTTCATACTTTCTGTTAGAAGACTTCTAGAGGTAATGTGAGCAAATAGAGAATAGTATGACAAAGTGGCAAGAACAATGAGAAAAAGTTACATACTACATTTATACAGTTGCCAACACCACAGGGGCTGGGTGTTTTATAGACTTCATCTACCTAGTGTCAGTAGGACATTTTCTGATGTATTCTCACATTACTGCTTTAACACCTATGCAATGACAGTCACTACCATTCTCAGCTTCTCTAAAATATATATCCCCAGAGCTACTTTAATTCATCCAATTTGTATCACTTAGACCGCTGTACTTCCCTCAAACAAGCAGTCCTTTCAAGTTTGCATGCCCTAGACACTTACCTCAATACTTATGAGTTGGTGTTAAGTACAGAAATGTAAATTCTCAGACAGCAAAGCCATTTAGTCTCCCTACCTTTTCTTGACTTCAATACATTTAGTCTGTATTATTATTATTAAAATAACTCTTGTTAAGATAGCAGCTTTCTCTCTAGTCAAGGAATCTGGACATAGAAAAGAATTCCATTTCTTCAACTTAGGGTGCTGATATTGGATGAAATAGTAGAAAATAGTTTTTAGTGCAACTAACTCAACCAGAAAGGTAAGAAAACAGCTCAGGGATGTTTACATGGTATCTTAAATTTCAAATACAAAGTATGTGTCTGGTTCTTAGTGATAACAACCAGGTGTCCTAATAATGATAAAAACATAACCAGGGTAACAATACCAAACTATCATGATTATTCCTTACTACATACTAAGTATTTTATGTGTGTTATCACATTAATCTACATAATAATCCTTTGGAAGTGGAATTATTATACGCACACACACACACTGCTCACCCAATTTTACAGATAAGGAAACAAGGAGATGCTCCATTACTCAGCCCATGTTTGCACAGCTGGTAGAGGGCAGAACTAGAATTGGAACCCATACAGTCTGGATGGAGCCCTGTACTTTCAATCACCTTGAGTGCTGTCCTGTTTTGTATGTTATAGTGGAGAAAACAATAAGATAAATACTTACAGAGACTCAAATTTTTCTTCCTTAAAATAATTCAAAGAATTTTAACAATAAACATGATTCCTCCTTTTTTAAAGAGAATAAATCATATTCTTTGAGGGCTAATTTACTGCAAAGAGAGCCTATCAAAACTCTCAATCCCAGAATGCTAATACTAATAAGAACATTCTAGTCAAGAAATAAAGAGAAGTGGGGCAATGGAATAAAAAGGGAGAAAATTTACCTGCTTAATGGAGAAAACATTTGAACAAAATAGGAAACAGACTATAAAGACTATCACTGATTCGCTAAATAAAAAGTGACAAAAACTTCTCCACAAATAACCTGCCCTTGGTGGGAGTGTGTGGCTGTGTGGAGGGATAAATAGAGCTTAAAGGATTTTTAGGGTAGTGAAAATACTCTGTATGACATTGTACCAATGGATATATGTTATTATGCATTTGTCCAAATCCACAGAATGCACATCATCAAGAATGAATCTTTATATAAACTATAGACTTTGGATGACTGTGATGTTTCAATGTAGTTCAGCAGCTATAACAAAGGTACCACTACTCTATAGGGAACACTGATAATGGGGAGGCTTTGCATGTGTCTGAAATCCTTACATGTGTAAGAAACTCTGGTACCTTTCTCTTGGTTTTGATGTGAACCTAAAACAACAGTCTTAAAAAACCAAAAAAGAGATTCTAAAAGAAAAAAAGAAAAAAGAGCTAACATTCTATACAACTAAGTAATTTTTACTACACCCTCGAGGAGAGACAACTACATAGGTCAATTCTTTGAAACATAGATATAAAGTATTAAGAGCTTAGGTTTTACAAATAAACAATCTTTTAGATAAATAAGAAAATACTGTTCAGTGTAAGATGACTGTTTTGAGCATTTCGAGTTATTTATTAGTTATTTCTAGTTACTTATTAAAATCTGGTTATTTGTAAGATTTTTCTTTATCTCACAGCTTCACTGTGATGAGTATTTGTTCTTCAACTCTGAAAGATAATGTCTAATTTACAGAAATGGCTTAAGATTTTTTTAAACCTTTAATAGACTTAGGGACCATGGGAGGGGAGGGGAAGGAAGTGAGGGCAAAGACAGGGATGAGGGCAGAAATGGCACAAAGGACTGAGGTGATGGTGCACAGGTGGAATGGTGGTGGGAACTCCCTGGGGAATACAGATGATGTCAAATATAATTAAATAAATAAATTTTTAAAAAACCTTAGTAGACTTAATATATTCTCATCATTAATATATTTCCTATATAATTGTGGATATAATATTAGATTTAATCACACCATGATTTCAGTATTCATCTTTAAATTCTTAAAAAAAATTTTTGGTCTTTGACTATACTTTTTAAGTTTGGGGTTTTATTCTAAAACTGGTATTACTACAAAGTACTGAAAAAAGAAAACATACAAATATTTGGATGTCAAATATAAAGATGAGAACTTAATCATTTACTGAGGATCAAATATGTATATGGGGCTGTAAAAAAAAAAACATGTTTATATTGGACATCACTTACAAGTAAAGGTAGTAGAAAAGGAAGGAAACTATGATGTTGATTTGTAGCCCCTCAGCCACCAAAGACTGCCAAGTATCTTTTCAAATGTCTGTTGGCTTCATTTTGTCCTCTTTATTTCCACTTTCATCTATCATCCTAGTCCAGGACTTTTTGTCTTTTCAAGCAGATTTTGGCAGGAACTTCCTAACTGATCTCACTGACTCTTGTCTCTCTGCTTAAGGCTATCCTGCTCACTATTACCAGATAAATCTCCTCAAAAGCTTACTTTCTTGATGTAATTACCTTCCAAGAGATCTCAAGATAGTCAGGCATTGGGAAGAAATTACCTGGTCCCACCTTACATAGTACCTCTTTTCTGTCAATAGTCTCCAACAAATTGCCTTTGTCAGATGATCTCTGATCTCAAACCTGACCATATCCATTCTTCTTTATCTGCCTTTGCCAGTGGTTTCTACTTTTCTGTCAAATCTTAGGGGACCTTCAATACCAATTTCAATACATCTACTTCCATAAAATTAGGCCTACCTGTTCATACTTATTTGATTTCCAATTAATATATTTATGTATGTTCATATTAATTATATGTTTTCTAATTTGGGGCACTAAACTATATTTTTGCCCAATACAATGTTCTCCAACTGAGGTTGTGTGGTGGAAGATTTGAGTACTGTTAATCTTGTCTAATTTCCAGATTAAATTTTAATAAATAGAATCTTCAATTTTAAGTGTCTCCCACAATATTACCATAAACTTGCATGTTTACAGAGTACTAGAAGAGAATAATAGAATTAGTAGCAAATAAATTTTAATTAAACAACTAAAAAAAGGTAATGCAGTCTAGACACTTTTTCTCCATGAATAAATACATAAGATCACAAAGAATTGCCATTTTTGCATGTTAACATGGTAAAATGTCTGATTTCACATGGCTCAAATTAATAATTATTAACACATTTCTAGTTATTTCCGGCTCATATATAAGATTAAATGTACCATCTAATCAAGATTAAGATCCCTTTATGTATATTCCCTTGAATATTTAGCTACAGTTGAGATTTGATAACCTTCAGGATTTAAATGTTTTGAAGTTTTTCCTTCTATGCATTATTCTATTTGAAAATTCACAAAATATCTAAGTTTTATTAAGAAGCCCATGTAAGTATATATTAATCAGGTTTAAGTCTTGCCATCTTTTCAAGTTGATTTCCTTTAGTTTTTATTTGCACATTGCTTTAAGGAAAATTTTTGAAAGAACTTTTTATTCTTTCTTAGGAAGTATACTAAACAAAGGATGCAAGACTTAAAAACTCCAAGGGAATCATGACTACCTATGAGATTCAGCAAGGAATCAATTGCCAGATTTAGGTTTTAACATGGTTCTTCAATTTATTGTTTTTTATTTTAAAAAAAAGATTTATTTATTTATCATTCAAGAGCTGGGGTATAGGTCAGAGGCACCGGGGTGGGGTGGGGGTGGGGTGAAAGGATTCACCAGAGACAGAGTCAGGAGCAGAACAGGCAAATGGATTGAAATACATTGCTGAGGGGAGCAGCAGGTGAGGCAGGAGAGGTCTGCTGCGCCATGTGGGTCGCCTCCCTGGCCTGGGATCGAACTTGCCCTGCTGTGGCACAGATGCTTCACAGTGTGGTCCATGCTTCACAGTGCAGCCCTCAACCCGTTGTGCCACCGTGGAGGCCCCTGATTCTTCAATTTAGATACCAGGATGCAATTTGTACATTTGCAATGAGAAATCAAATTATCACTGATATAGAAATACTAAGCAAGTGCGACGCATCATTCTTTTCAAAGTCTAGCTATGTGAGAAATCAAACCATCTCAGTAGTGATTTTTAAATGTTTCAGATTCTTTAATGATTATAGATAGTGGGCCTGCTTATATTTTCTATTTCTTCTAATAAAGTATATGTCTTTATTTAAAATGTTCATTTTGTCCCATTTCCAAATATGTCATTATAAAGTTATTTATGAGCCTCCTATTTTCCAAATTTTTGGTTTTCTGTAATTCTTTAAAAAAAATCTTTTCTGACTTCTAACCTTGTTTATTTGTGCTTTCTTTTGTCTTGATAAAATCAATAGTTTATTTTCATAAGAACCACTCTTGGCTTTATTGATTCTATTATGTTTATTTCTGTCTTCTATTACTGTCTCCTGTTATTTTCATTATTTCTTTGTCTAAACTTTGGGTTTAGTCTCTCTTTTTCTAACGTATTGAGCTAAATGCTTAACTTATTGTTTTTTTATTTAAAAAAAAGATTTATTTATCATTCAAGAGCTGGGGTATAGGCCAGAGTCACTGGAGAAAAGAGGATTCACCAGAGACAGAGTGGGGAGCAGAACAGGCAGTTGGACTAAAACACACTGCTGAGGGGAGCAGCAGGTGAGGCAGGAGAGGTCTGCTGATCCGTGTGGGGCCCCTCCCTGGCTGGGGATCAAACTGGAGCTGCTGTGCGGTGAATGCTTCACAGTGTGGCGCTCAACCTGCTGCGCCACCAGGGAGGCCCTTAGTAATTTTTAGTCTTTCTGTTTAATATAAAACAATTAACTCTGTAAGAGTCACTTGCTATTTTAGCAATATCCTACATGATTTGGTGTACTATTTTCAGGATGTTCTAAGTATATGATAATTTCAATTATTATTTATTTCTTCAATTAAATAGTTACATAAGTAACTGAAAGTTTCTAAAAGTAAGTTTTTAAAATAAAATTTGTTACAAATTTCTAAACTAAACTATGATAAAAAAATGTGTCCTGCGTTATATATACAAAACATTTGAAATTTGTTGATTATTTTTATGCTTCAGCCTATTGTCAGTTTTCAATGAAGACTGAATATGTGCTTAAGAAAACTATACTGTTGGATTCAGGACTCACTGCATGTCCACTAACTTAAGTTTATTGTGTTATCATCTATAGCTTACTAACTTTTGTAGATAGGATTTGTAGATTTATAAATTTCTACTCATATTTCTGTCAATTTTTCCCTTATAAATTTTGAGGCTTTATTATTAGGTGTATGTAAGGTTATTCTCTCTAGTGATCTCTACATTTTATCATTAAGCAGATAACTCCTTTATTATGGGTAATACTTTTTTATATAAAGTTCCATTTTATCTCACTTTCATGACTGTGCTTTCTTTTAATTAGTATTTGCTTAATGTAGCTTTTCACAAACATGTTACTTTTAATTCTCCCGGATCCTTACATCTCTCTTGTCTATAATTTTTTTTTTTACAAAAATGAATATGGCAGTCTTTATCTTGCAACAGTTTCTTTTTTAAAATTTTATTTTATTTATTTATGCATACAAGAGCTAGGTGCAGGTCAGAGGTGTGGGAGATGAGAGGACTCACTAGCAACAGAGTGGGGAGCAGAACAGGAGGACTGACTGAAATACACTACTGAGGGGAGCAGCGGGTGAGATAGGAGAGGTTTGCTGCACCATGTGCCCTAGCTCCCTGGCTGGGGATTGAACTTGTACTGCGGTGGCTGCTGATAGCCTCATAGCACTGAGACTTAACCCCTTGTGCCACCAGGGAGGCCCCCCAATCTTACAATATTTTCATATAATAATTTTTCTGAGACAGCTGCATTTTATATATATTTACCACCTATTGTGTGTCTACTTCTTCCTATGCTTTTTCCTTATTTTCTGTTTTTTCTCAGATCAAGTTTTTAACATTCATTTTCTCCTCTACTACTTTTCAAAGTACACTCTATTTCTGTTTTCTTAATAGTTGCCCTTAACATTTTAACACACTTACTTAAACCCTAAAGCTAATTCTGATTTTTATCCTTCTGTTGAATAATTCAATGGTCTTAAAATACTTCAGTTCCAATTATTTCCTATCTCTGACATATTACTGTTGTCCAATATTTTAGTTTTATCTTATCAGAACTATGGTTATGAATTCTCATGGAATATTTATCTTCCTCTCTTACCTACTAATCCAGACAAATACCAATAAGATTTGTCAATTTTTACTAGTGAGTAGACTCCCTCCTAACTCCATTTCCACTTTCATCAATGGATCCCATCCTATCAGGAACAATGGATGGGATTTTCACTTCTCCGTTATTTTATTTGAACTGTAGGCTCATCTTCTATCTTGTGGCTATTGGCATCTGGTAATGTCTCTAAGATAATTCATTACTTGGATGTTGTCTTTTTTTTTTTTTTCCTTCCTTCCTGGGGATGTCCAATCTTTTCTAATTGGGGAGTTCACTCATTTAGTTTAAAATGTTTGTTTCAGGGCCTCCCTGGTAGCCCAGCTCATATATGCATAAATAAAAATAAACCTTAAAAAAAAAAAAGTTTGTTTCAGCCCTAGAAATCTGACTGCAGAATAGAGGTTACCAGAAGGGAAGGATGAGGGAAGAGAAGTAAAGGGCACAGGGGGCCCAATGGGCTATAGTAGAGGATTATGGGTGCTTTGGTGGTGGACATGGTATGGTAAGACACATCTGGAGATATGAATCTATACCCCTAAATTATATACAGTGTGGTAAACCAATGCGACCTCAGCATAAGCTGATACAATTAAATATATGTTCCATTAATATGACATTTCTAGTTGTTTCCATTATCTTTTAGGATACCTAGTCTGCCATATTGCCAGATTAAAAGTTTTCATTTTGAATATGTTTTCTCCCGTGATGTTAGGTGTTTTTAGAAATCAGATAGTAGTTGCCAATACCAAATAAATAACTGTAGCCAGCTGAGTCATTTAGAAACTTAAAAAATTATCTAGGTTTTGTTAACATTACAGTCTTCTTTTATAAAATTAATCCATCACTTAAATGACTTAAAGAAGTAAAATGAAATTACTTAAAATCTGTTTAGAAAATGTAAAGTCATATAAAAATTTGTTGAGTATTTCCTTATTGGAGAATTTGTAAAACCAATTATAATCCACTGCATAATGATTGTGAATACTAGTAATGTATTTTTTTAATGATTTATTTATTCATTAAGCATACAAGCACTGGGGTACAGGCCAAAGGTGTGGGTGGGGGGGTGAGAGGATTCACCATAGAGAGCGGGGAGCAGAACAGGCAGACTGCCTGTTCAGAAACACACTGCCTAGGGCAGCAGTGGGGCAAGGCAGGAGAGGTCTGCTGCACCATGTGGGTCCCCTCCCTGCATGTGGGTCCCCGCCCTGGCCGGCAGTAGGGATTGAACTCGTGCTGCAGTGGCTGCAGTTTGCTTCATAGTGCGTTGCTTAACCCACTGTGCCACCAGGGGGGCCCCACTAGTAATGTATTTTAAATGGTATTTACAGGTTATGAAAATACAGAAGAATAGTAGAAAAGGGGGTATGGGAGGAGAATCTGGTAGAATAATTTGGAGAATTTTGAAAATGACAAACTCAAACTTTTGGGTACCTGAATCACATTCATTCATTCAAAAATTATTTATATCTATTCAGTGCTATTCTTGGAGATGCCTGCCAAATTATTAAGCAAAGATCCTGATCCTACAGTAGCAGGGGAGTGCTAGGTGAGTACACCACCACCAACAGAAATAGTTGCACAATAATATACAATGCAAGATTGGGTAAAATAAATACAGTGACTGTTATCTCCCTCATATTCCCTACTTTCCATTGTTAAATCCTGCATGTGTTTCTCCTTTCTACTCTTAGATGGTCTGTTCCTTTAATCCTACACTTACCCCAGATCCATGAAGGATTTTATTTTCTCTGTTATTCTCTTCTCTTGTAGATCTAGTATCTGTGCAAGCAGGCACAAGGTTCTCAAATTTAAAAAAGGCACTTTACCCCTTTTTATCAGTAACATATTTCTCCAGGCAGGAGGCTTAACCTGTGCCTTTCACTTACTAACCAGCTCCTACCATTCTTTGTAGTATAAAATCTGACTTCTCCCCTCTCAACTTTAGTGAAATAGCATAGACGCTTTCACTGATGATCAAAAGTCTCCTAATTGTCAAATACAGTGATCTTTTCTCACTTCTCTTTGGCATCTGTAACCACTGACATTACTGACCACATGGCTGACTTTTCTATCTTAGCACTTGTGATACCACACCATCCTGGCTCTCTTCCTGCCATTATGATCAGTCAGTGTCTCCGTGTCTCCTGTTTCTCACTACCCAATCCCTAACCAATACCAATGATGTTCAGTCCCTGCCATGTTTTTTCTAGACAATTTCACACTAGAGGATTACATATCAATGCTTGGAGTTAACTATATTTCTTCTTGAGATGGCTCCCAAATGTTTTGCTCTCTGCGATTTTGTTTCTAATCATCAGAACTATTATCCATAAGGGTGTGTCCTAGTCACCTCAAAGTCAATCATCTAAATAAACTCATCTTCTTCCTTCAGACACTGACTCTCTTTCCCAACTTCCATAATTCTGTTAATAGTACCACCATCTTTCCAAGTTCAAAAATAGTCTTTGACTCATTTTGTTCCCTCTTCCTCCAATCTGTCACCAATTCTGCTGGTAGATCCTGTGCAATTTCTCCATATTTTCATCTAAGCTGCACAAATATTCATCTGCACCTGTAGTGCACTGCAGGCTGAAATACAGAGGATTGGGTCCTTGTTGTAGAGGCGTTTGCAATCTAGTTTTAATAAGTAAGCAAACTACTAATTATAATATAAAGAATGAGGTATTAAAGTACTCATCTCTTATATATAATAGCCTCCTTTCAAATAGGTTTAATTGCTTCTAGGCTCTCCCTACCTTCAGATATATCTTCCTAGAAAAACACTTTGACCATATCTTTTTCTAGTTCAAGATCCCTTAATTCTTCTCACCTGCTTTCAGAACAAAGTTTGTCACTCATTAACTTATCATGAACGGTCCTACACAGTGAACCACCAAAAATCCTTCCACTATTGTATTTGAACTCAGTTTACTCATTGGACATGAATGTAATTTAAAATTCTTTATGACACCATGTCATACAGAAAATCATTTCCATACAAATCTATTCTATCTTTAAGATTCAAATTAGATCCTATTATTGGTAAAGCAATCTTGAGTGTTCCTAGTGATGTCTTCTTTTTGCAAATTCCCACAGTAAATTTTGCTTGGATAAATCATTTTACAATGAGACACTGTCTTATTTTCTCCATTATGGTCTTGAATTATTATTAAATCTTTCTCATTTAATTGTATATAGTTCATGTTTTCTCCTCAACTAAACTACAGGCTTCTTGAGCCTCCCAGGTGGTATAGCGGTTAAAGTCTCAGCACTATCAAGCTATCGAAAGCCACTGTGACATGAGTTCGACCCCTAGCCACATATTTAACCCCCATGGCATGGCAGACCTCTCCTGATTTTCCCGCTGCTCCCCTCAGCAGTGTATTTCAGTAAAATCTGCCTGTTTTACTCCCCATTCTGTCTTTGGTGAATCTTCTCACAACTCTGCACCATTGGCCTACACCCCAGTTCTTGTATGCATAAATAAATAAATCTTAAAAAACAAACTGTATGTTTCTTAGAAGCAGCTTTGTCTTATACTTCTTTATACCCAGCCACAGTGTCTAAACACAATGTTGTGTTCATTGGAAAGTTTTGAAAAGGGTAGGGTTTTGAAAAGTTCAGTTTGGATGAAGGGAAGGGATGCTGCCTATAGAAGAAACAGCACCACAACAGCAGAAAGGGCCAAGTTTGTTCAAAATATAGAAAGTCGATCACTTTGGTGGAATGAAGGTTTCTCCTGCCCACCCCAGGTAATACTGGAAGGTAAAGCATGTTCCTGAGTAAGATGTTTGGACTCTCTGATAGGTGATCAGGGGACTGCGGAAGGTTTTTGAATAGAATAATGAGCATGGCACTGTTTTACGAAGTTTCATCAAACCAGCAGTTTGCTAAATTAACAGAAAAGTCTGAACAGCAGTTAGGTGGCTGTTGTCCAAAAGTGAAGTAGTAAAGCAAAACCAGCACAAAGTACTTTTCTTTCATCTCTTTTTCTAGAGCAAAATCAAACACAAAATTCCTCAGGTTTGATTGTTTTCCTGACATAATCTCTCCTTAGGTTCCAGTCACCCTAGATTCACCATAGAGTAGATTCCGTTTTCTTATTTTTCCCTTAACATCTTCAGTGGGAAAGGCATTTTCTCATTAACAGTAACTGCGCTATCAGCAAGTGACTCATCACAAAAGGGCTCTGTTTAATCCTCCAACTATTATGACCTACGTCTGAGAAAGTTTTACTCCTTGTTCTTATGGAGAAGTTTAATAAATTCCTGTTTATCTACAGATGGAGGTGTTTGCTACCCACAGTCAGGAGAGAGCTTCAATCCCCACATACACTTACAGATGATAGGCACTCAGCCACGCCACAGCAGGTAACAAAGCTACCTGCTCATTCACAACTAGACTTCTGGATACAGTTATTGAGGAAAGTCATGACTCTGAACTTACCTGTGTTTTAACAATTAATATTACATACACAGGTGGATAATTTGAAGCATTTTTCTTCTAAGAAAGTTCTAACATCTTTTGTCTTTATTACCTCCAGTGGCAGATAAACAGAACTTTTCTAATGCTCCTAAATGGGGGAAGGGGTGAGGCATGCCGACTGTACATTTTATCTGCCTGTTTCACTTATTTGATCACATTGGTTTTAGGCATAGTGGGGTAGTGGCCAAATAATTTAATTAATCTTGAGCTAGATAACTAGAATTCATAAAAATAAAGTAAGAGTAAAGAAAAGATGTTTACTGATAATTTTACTTTCTTTTGCCATCATGCAGTAAGGTTGAAGTGGCTTGTTGTCCTCAGGGGTATTTGTATATGCTTTCTTTACTGGTAGTTCTCTCTCTCTCTCTCTCTGTGTATGTGTGTGTGTGTGTATGTGAAAGGGAAATAAGTAGAATGAGTTAGGTTTCAGAGAAATGAGGACTTCAGAGGTATATATCTTTCTTAACTTCAGAGGTATACATCTTTCTTAAAGTTATGCCAATACCCAACATAAGTGATGCTACCATAAACAAATTAAAAGTAGGGTTAATGGCTAAATGTACGTACTTCAGTCTTTATAACATTAGAAAAGACCTGATTAGGATGATCTTTTACATCTATACTGCCTGAAAAAGGAAGTCATGAATACAGTGTTAAGACTGACAACATAACTGAATAAAACAAAATAAAAACTTATACTAAATATAATTTTAAAATGATAGAGATCTCTTTTGGAATGACAGAAGACTATTCATAGGTTATAGAGAATAGTTATGAGAATCAAATCAGAAGACCGTGATTCTGTCCATTTATAATAAAGGTATACTTATATTAAGGGAAATATGAGATAAATCAGGTTTACAGAAAGGTACATTTAAAGCAATTATCAATCTAACAAAAGAATTCACAAATAAGATACTGATAAATATCAAGCTCTCCTATTATCCTTAAGAGATGATTAGATTTATAACCTAACTTTCCTAGGGATTTGTTTGTCATATCAATAATTTCATGATTAATGTATACTTTTGCTTAGAAATTCACTTAGAAAGTACCCACAAAGCACCCATGTGTCCTATTTTATACATTTAGTAGAAATCTTATATTTGAATATTACAAATCCTTCCCACCTTACATAAATGCTACTTCTCAATTCATGTATTGTTTTTTTCTTGTACACAAAGCCTACTCCCACTTCCCACTCTCATACAGCAAACCTCACCATCACTAAAAGGTATAGCAAAACAATAATAAATTTTGGCTATTACTAAAGTTTTTAAATACCATCAACAGCTGACCAGATGACATGGTGAGCCTTGCATGGAGCAAAAGCATTCTTTGTTAAAGCAAAGCAAACTGCCTTTTATTTCTCATAGCCAGTGTTGGTGGCACTATTTCTATAGACAAAACAAAACTTGAAAAGCAAACAAACAATATTCTCTTTCGTCCTTTTCTCCCATTTAAAAATATCAAAGTGAATTTTAGAAAATCTGTGGTCATCCTCCCCAAAGTAAGAGAAGTTCAGACGACAAAGGGTTAAAAGAATAAGCGGAGCCCTACCGTACCCAGAAATGACAGAAGGCTCTTCTCCTCTTCGGTGCTACTATCCAGCCACTCGGCCACATCACCAGGGGAAAGGAGACTCATTCTCCAGCCAGAAAACTTTTCCATACAGAGCACAATTACGGAATGATGAAGTGGGAAAGGAAAGATACAGAGACTAAATTCTTGGGGGGGGGGGGTCCAAACACTTAAATTGCTGGCTAGGCTGTAATGATGAAAGAGAAAACGTGATCCTCCCTCCACTCTGAATTCTGTCTCTGTGACATCAATCTTATACAACAGGGGGAGGGGGAAGGAAATAGAGAGGGTTAAAAAGAAGGTGATAGAAGAGAAGGGACGAGGTATTTGTCCTTCTACCTCTTGGTGTTAATCTTTAGCCTAAAAGAGAAAGGCAGGATAAAATTGAATAATGATTTGTGTTTAATGACAGGAGAAAGCAAAGCAAAATAAAGAATAAAGATACTCAAAGAAAAAGAAACAGGTTCCTACACTGAGCAGCTCAGATAACCAGACAGCACAATAGCTAATCAGTTAAGTAAAGCATATCATCAAACAAAAACAAAGGCAAAAGAACAAATTCAGCATTTTGTTTTGTTCTGAGAAGAAAGCTTTTCAAATTTCCTTTCAGTCATCCGCGAAAACTGCAGCTCCTAACCCCTTCCTGCCTTAGCTATTTCAACAGCATCCCAGCCCCCTTTGCGAAGATTTCCTGCAAGCAAAGGCAGGTTGATAAATCTGTGAATAGGAAGCTCTCATCCCTCCTTTCTTCTCCTCCTCCTCCATTCCTCCCCCACCTCGCATGGCGACTGCATTGATCGACAATAATGGAATCTGTAACTGACTGCCAACAGCAACATTAAGGATATTACAAGTCCACTTCATAAGAATTCGAGCCGGTGGTCGGAACTTGGGGGCAACTCTGGGCTTCTAGTCAATAGCTCTGTCTTTCTTAGCAAGGAAGAGTGAGTGTGTGTGTATGTGTGTGTGTGCTTTTAAAGGGCAGAGGCTAAAGAAAGAAAGAAGTAAGCTTGTGGGCTGAGAGTTCAGAGATCCATCAATGTAGCAAATGACCGTCCTTTACTTGGGTCATACACTGTCATCGGGAAAGTCAGTTCTAGATGAATTTCTTCACATGATTTACATTACCTATTTACATGGTTTGATTTAAGATTATTTCACAGGCTTACACCTTATTAATAGGCAAAGAAAAGTCAAGCAGAAGAGGTATTTTTAGAGATCCATAAATCACTAATACCCTGTTCTCTGGGGATTGACTGACTAGGTTTACTGCTATGAGAACAACCCTCCCTCTTAAAACAATTGTTTGCATTTTCCATAGATTTTTAAAGACGTTCCCTCTGCATTAGCAAAACATTAAGTATCTCCCTAATAATCCACTCACTATTCTAGTAGTTTAAGTGAGCAAATTCTGACTGTTCATGAGTTACTATCTCCTTATTTTGAATCCATACCTTTCTACTTATGTTTACTTCATTATTCTTTCTCTGGACTTTTTTTCTATTAAGTTCACTTTGATTGTAAGTTCCCCGAGGACACAGATCCTATTTTATTTTAATCTTTGTAACCAGTGGCTAAACCAGGGTCTGATTCTTACAAGTGGCTCTCTAAAAATTTATTGAAGTTTTGGTTAGTTGCTCTAAAAGTGTTAAGAGGTTAAACACTGGCAGGAAACAGCAATAAATATTTTAGGGTCTCCTTTTAAAAATAGCCATTTTGCCAGAGAGTAACTTAGCTATACTTGTAGGAATACTACCAACTGATTAAGAAGATAAAAAATGGAAAAAAAAAAACCCACATAATATATTCAAAACATTTAAATAAAATGCACACTTTATTATGTAAAATAACTACATAAAATGTAAAAGCAGTAAGAACATATAAAAGGCATTTAATCAAAATCCAAAGGCTACTCTTGCTCCGCATCTAAGCATGGATTGGTGATCCCTTTGTGACAATTTTATGACATACTCGTATCTCTTGATCTTCCGGGCTGAAATCATTGGTCCACATTATCAGTTTCAAGCTTGTTGGTGTAATGTATGTAGCTCTTGCATCCTTCTTGGTGGGATTACCAGACTCTCCTTGGCTCAACCACATTGTTCTATTTACCTCACTTCCATGCCTTTGTATGTTCCACTGAAGGTAATCTACATAAGAGCAGGAAGATTTGGCCAAGGTTCCCAGTCATAATATTTTATACCCTCAAGAACAAATTTAGGCAGGCTTAGCAAATTTTTTCGATAGAAGGCCAGATAAATATTTTAGGCTTTCTGGGTTATACAGTCTCTTTCACAAATATTTTAATTCCATAATTGTTTACAGTTGTATGAAAGTAACCAAAGACAATATGTAAACATTAAAGGTGTGGTAGTATTCTAATACAAATTTATTCTTAAAAAAAGGTGGGGGGGGAGACAAAGTTTACTGGCCTCTGATTTAAGAGCACACTGTCAATTCAATCAAATCTTTTGAGTATTTAATGTATGTATGGATTTCTGCCAGATTCTTTTTTTTTTTAAGATTTATTTATTTATGCACACAAGAGCTGGGGTACAGGCCAGAGTCACAGGAGGTGAGAGGATTCACCAGAGAGAGTAGGGAGCAGAACAGGCAGACTGACTGAAACACACTGCTGAGGGCAGCTGAGGGCAGCAGCAGGCGAGACAGGAGAGGTCTGCTACGCCATGTGGGTCCCCTCCCTGGCCGGCAGCAGGGATCAAACTTGTGCTGCAGTGGCTGCGGTTTGCTTCGTAGTGTGTTGCTTAACCCACTGCACCACCAGAGAGGCCCTCTGCCAGAATCTTATGATTGAAAAATAAGTAATTATTTGCCTATGTCAAATAAATTTTTATTTTTATTTTAAGAACCGATAATTGTCCTTATTCACTTTCAAGACATTGACACAAGTAATTTCTTTCTTTTCCTAAGGGAAACAATTTTTATTTGAAGAAAGAGTATTAAATATGTAACTTCCCTCTTCAAGTACTTCATGAAGTGTCTTCTTCAATTACTTAAAATTTCTGACTTTTGTTATGAATGCCTATGTTTATGTTTTCAGAGTCACTGGGTTGACAACATTGTGATAATATGTGTTCCAGCCCTGGGAAACGGTTGTGAATAGGGACAAAATCTCTGTCCTCATGGAATTTATATTTTAGGGAGAAGAGAGAAACAGTAAACAAGATTAAAAAGTACAATGTATTATGGTAGACAAAGAGTAAAAAGTACCAAGGAGAAGAAAGGAAGGTTAACATGAAATAAGCCTAGGGTTTAGAAAGGCAGTCTTTTGAAGGCAATTAGAGAAAACATCTCTAGAGACTGACTTTTGAGTAAAGGGTAGTTGGGTTTTCTGGAAGAGGGAAAATCAGTGAAATGGCCTAGAAGAGCAATATTAGGAGACCTGGGAAGGTAAACTATAATGAGCAAGGGAAAAATAGAAGAAGAGGTCCATAAAATAATAGGAAGCCAAACTGCTGCGTTATAAGGCCTATGGCATTTACCCTTAATTACCCTTAATTAGGTAGGAGTGATTTTTTAAGATCTTTTTTTTAAATATAAGAGCTTTATTGAAATGTAATTTGTATACCATAAAATTCACCCTTTTAAATATGCTTATGAAGTTGTACAAAAATCACTACAGTGGACATTTGACAGAAATGAAATGATATCATGAGGCTTTTTGTACCTGATTTCTTTCATTTAGTTTCATTTATATATTGTAAAATATGTATGTGTGTATGTATAGATATATATACATATATATACATATATATCTATCTCAGTACTCCATTCCTTTTCGTGACCAAATAGCATTCCACTGACAGCCATTTAGGTTGTTTCCACATTTTCCTATCATGAATAATGCTGCTTTGAACATTCTTATACAAGTTTTCATGTGGAAGCCTTACATTTTTAAAAGGATATCCAAATAAGACGTATTATATAATCTGCTTTTTTTGTACCCAGAATTTTAAAATACTACAGCAGAAGAAAGTTACTTCTAATTTTATAAGTACCACATTTTCTTTCTAATTCATCTGGGATTTCCATCCTTCTTGAAAAAACCAAAACTACTGACTCAATTTGTTTTTGCCTACTCTATTATTAATCTTGCACATAGGAAAAGATTAATACTAAATACTCAGATATGACAAAGGTAGATATTATATGATAACAAATCATTTCCTGAATTGGAGACTAATGTTAGTAAAGCTGATGGAGCTTTGAGTAATTTTATATTTTGTTAGTTTCACCCTTACTAAAAAAAAGGTACCCGAAGAGTACCAGGAATGATTAAATAATGTTTGTCCATATTCAGCAACTGTTTTGCTACCTTTGTTTAATCATTTTCTCTGTGTGAAGTCATTGTAATTGCTGCTGTTGTCATTATATGTTATTCAATAAATGCATTTTCTCCTAAACATTTGAGAACTGGTAACATTATGTTCTTTACTACCAATGGTTTCAGTGTGCATTTTCTAAAAACAATATATTCTCCCATATAGCCAAAAACAATGATCAATATAAGGAAATTTAACACCAACATTGGGTGGTATCTTAAGGATAAAATTAAATATGCCATTACATGCTAAATACACCATACAACTCTATTTCAAAACCATGAAAAATTCTTTATTTGAAAATAAACTGGGGCCTCCCTGGTGGTGCAGTGGGTTAAGCAATGCACTATGAAGCAAACCGCAGCCACTGCAGCATGAGTTCAATCCCTGACCCTGGTTGGGGAGTGACCCACATGGCACAGCAGACTTCTCCTGCCTCGCCCGCTGCTCCCCTCAGCAGTGTATTTCAGTCGATCTGCCTGTTCTGCTCCCCACTCTGTCTCTGGTGACTCATCTCACCTCTCTTCACTCTGGCCTGTACCCCAGCTCTTGTATGCATAAATAAATAAACATTTTTAAAAAAAAAAGAAAAACTGTCTTTAAGAAATAGTGACTGAGAAATCACAAGTACTGATTGCAAGTATAATTCAAATTGAGAGTCTAATTTCATTAGATTAATGTCTACCAGACTTTGAAGGATTAATACTGAATATTAACATTCAATAAAATATTGTATAAATAGAACTATTTCAAAAAGGCATGTAAAGTGACTTATTTCCAACTAGATAATTCTTTGCATATCTATTATACTTTGTCCCCAAAATACTTAAAATAAATGTCAAGCTCTTTTCTTTATATTTTGGTGATGAGATATTTTACCAGAGTAGGAATAGAGTAAAATACTATGAAGGCTATACTTTAACACTTTAAATAGTACCCCAAATACACACATACACACAGATGTCACTTATGTATAAGTCATTATCAATGAATTCACTTGCCAGCAATGTCACCTCATATGATCTAAAAAAATAAAGCGAAGCTTCATTCATTCTGATTTAAGAAGTCACAGTTTTGTCATGTGAAACCACAGAATAATAAAAATATTAGTACTATAAGAAGCATTCCTATATTATGTATAATTATTCTTAAAAGTATAATTTTCCCTAAAATAAAGCTAAACTTTACAACTATTTTTATCCAATGTATATATAACTTTAGAGTCTATTATTTAGCACCTAATGTAATATAAAGTGCAGCCACCCTACATTTATTGAAATGATGGATGGATGAATAAACCTACCTTCTAAGTCTATCACTGCTAAGAAAGTAGACTGAAATCATTAGGGTACTATCTCTTTTAATCTGTCTAGAACCAGAAATAATTTGAATATTTGTATCAAGAATAATGATCAAATGTTTTGTGCAGTACAATGTACTATATATATAGTACATGAAGCATTTTACATGTTTAAGACCATTTACTTTTTATAAAAATCCCACTTGGTAGTAGTGACATCTTTCCTACTTTAGAGCTAGGAAAACTAAAGTTTAGAGAAGTGATAAACTCATACTACCAGTAAGGGGTTGGGGATGACAGGGACTTAGTTATTACTATTCCTGAGCTGATGCTCTTAACTACTTTCCATATTAGAGTTTCTTTCTATGAAATTTTTAGATGTTTTGGGAGACTTGAAGGGTGAAGGTTAATAATCATTAAGTGGGAAGTAAACTGCTTTCCTTGCTCAGTGATCTGAGATACTATAACAAGGTTAAATAAATTGTATAGAAATCCAAATATCCCTACAAAATCAGGAAGCCAGATGCCACAGTTCCTAGGGCAAAGGTAGGAAAAGGTCAAATTGAATTTCATAGAGTATAGACAATTGTTTTATTTCTTTCACTAATAAATGATTCTGATAGTCTCAATTGCTTTTCACAAGCATTTCTTAACAGATTTCATTAAACATTGATCTAATGCTTGACTCACACTAAACACTCAATATTTGTTAAATAAACAAATAAATGAATATATTTTTTCATACCTGATCAAGATATTTGACAAGATTGTTTGACCCTAAAGCATTTTAATGAGTCTATCTGATGCTGTGCTAGACAAATTTGTTACTCCTTATTTTACAATGGGAACCATATCAATTTTTATGCATCATTTTAGAATTAGGTAATATGTCATGTTTGGAAGAGCAAATACAATTTTCAGTCTTAAGAGAAAACCTAACCTTATATATGTTGCCTGATAAAAGTTATTGGGCACTAATAGTTATGGAGAATGCATAAGACATTACAGAATATTTTTGCAACTAAAAAAACAAGTGATTTCACATCCACTTTATCACATTAAAAATCATTAACTATCAAAAATTTTCACTACATTAATAGCACCTGGGTTGTTAAAATCTCAAATATACATGTACACAAAGAACATCTTTAATAGAAAACAAACACTGTAATTGTTGAGATAATCAACTATTTAATTTCCTTTTGGTTAGTATTTAAATCCATTACAAATTGGGTTTCAGAATGAGTTGGAACAAAACAGATATGCAAAATATATTCCATTTGCTCTTAAATCAATTTAAATAACAGAACTTCTATCATTTTATATATCTTTGACATTCATTCAAAAATGAAACAAAACTAGTGGAATACAGAGATGAATATGAAAAAAAAAAAAGACTTGTTCTCAAGGAAGCTCATGTTCTATACTTCCCATCAATACAAATGTAACTTCATGCTTCTATATTCACACACACACACACACACACACACAGTGTGTGTATATATTTAGAAGTTATATGCATATGTTATATTCATTAAGTAAATATTAGTGTTTCTCCCTTTTTATGGGTAAAAATGAAAGGAATAAAAGTTCTTATATTTTCTTCCCATCCACAATAGACTGCCTTCTGCAATACCTTGGGATGAATCCACTTTGAAGAGATAGCAAATATGGGTCACACTTAACTAGCCTTAGCAGATACCCAAAAGCTACGACAGCACTCTTTCCTTCAGAACCAGAGTATGGCCTTAGATTTTTTTCTAAACACAAATCCCTGTCAATTACTACTGACAGCATATAGCATCAGAGTCAGCATATAAATGGAAATAGATTCTCCATCTCTAGCCCATACAATTTAACACTTTTACAGAATCAAGATAGGCAGTCCACCTATTTAATTCCCTTTCTCAGGAGTATCAAAGTATCTGGGTTTATTTTCTAGATACCTATTCACTGACAGAGTCATTTTAAAATGTTATATTTACTAGGGGATGCCCTCCAACTATTATAAGATTTAGATATCTACCCAGATTAAAGAAGACAAAGAAATCTTAAAGTAGTTCTCTTTTTAAATAAGTTAGTTGATACCTAGTCAGGAGCACATGAAAAAAGAAAAAAAGGATACAACAGAAAGGCTGGGTAAAAGAGGCAAGGGGCTGCTTTATTCTTTGAAGGGATTTTAGGTTATCATTGTCTGGACAATCTGCGCTCTACTTATTTTGTGCATGATACTTCTCATCCTTCCCTTCTAAAAAGCATGTTGAGTAAGAAACTCCTTATTGCCCCCCAATTTTTGTTTAAGCCACTCAGTTTGCAACCCTTTGCTACATTGGCCTTAGCAAAATAATGCACTGGCTAAGACACAGCAAGTATCTTGTAATTGTATGTCCAGTTAAGTAAAAACTTCTGTCCCTTTTCTCCAATTCCTGTTCTCAGCTTCAACACCACAAGAGTTAGAACCAGAAAAGGAAGGGCGGGGGTGGCATGTGTGAAAGAATCTGGGCATCGCCTGCTCCAATTTGAGGTGGTGATAGGAGGTTAATTTGGATATGAGGTAGAATTTTAAATTGAAGTAGACTAAACGGACTGTTTAATTACTGAAAGTAACCCAAAAACCATTGAGTCTTTATCTTATTATTAGAGATCAGCTTTCTAGCGGTGTTAGCACAGTTAGAGACAAGGTCTGGGAAAAATAAACAATCCCCCGTTTCCCCTCCTCTTGCTTCATTTCCAGAGGCAGGCTCAGGTTTTGTAAAGTCTGAAGCTTATACAATTTGTGGGACTAACTTTAAGAAGAGTAATATATTAAAAACAAATAATTTTTCTTGTTTTCTTTTTTTTTGGAATTAACACTGAATTATGACATTACATGTTTTAGATGTGCATCACTAAAAATCAACATGTGATATTTCACATTTAATTCACCACTAAGATTATCTATCTTTTACTAAGATTTCATGAGCTGAAAAGATCTTGATATTTGGGACAATAAAGGATGTCATATGACAGAGAAGAATAACAATAACATAGTCAAAGGTTTGTCCGAGTCCAACTACCATTTACAGAAAAATCACAGTTCACTAAAAACATCATTACTTGACTGTGGTACAAAATCTATGATAAGAAGTCACTGACTTCTTTCCTTAAATGTACCCTTATGTTTCAGCAGTGGTACATTTAGTCAGCTTAAAGAGAAACTCCCCCACCCCAGGTTTTTCTGCAGATAATTAGTATATACTAAAACTTTCAATCTCTTAGATATATTGTAATATAAATCTAGATAAGCAGTGTAAGAGGATAAGCACAAGGTCAGTATGTATGCTGGATAACAAAACACCCTTATTTTAAGGGTTTTTACCTAGAAATATGACTGTAGAATTGAGGAGGAGAGAAGGTGGAGGTAGTAACGTGGGATGGGTGCCCAATGGTGCATGGGATGAGATTGTGGATGCTTTGGTGGTGGGCAGTGTGGTGATACATAGCTGAGGAAGTATGATTCCAGTCTCTTAAATCAGATATAGTGCTGCAAACCAATATTACCTCAATTAAATGAAAAGTATTCCAAGGGTTTTAGAGAATATTGAAAAGGGTAATACTTATATTATTAATGACCTGCTGAATTCAAGTTCCCTGGTTTTACATCTATGACATGGGAAAATGAATAAGCATCTCAATATAATGTTATTATGATAGATTAAAAGATAAATGGCAAGTAATCATATCAAAAGATGCTGAAAAGGCAACTGATAACATCAAGGTATCCCCTCTGATAAGTAGTCTTACTCAGAACAGATGAAAATTTTCAAATTTTACAAAAGAATGTAGACTAAAACCCAAAAGCAGTCTGATATACAAATCTAAAGCATTAAATTGTGTTTATTAAGGTTAGAAACAACATAAATATGTTCATTATCACCACTATTTTCAGGCAGGATGTGGGTTCACTAGAATCTGTTACTTGCTGCTGGAGAGAGAATCCAGACATTGTGGTAACCAACATCAGAAAGAAAGAAACACATCATAAACACTTGAAGAAAATAAGATTATTCCTAAGGAAGGAAGGTAGCAGAAGACAAGAAAATCAATTGAAAAACAATGAAAGAATTTCTCATTATGGCTAGAATAAAGGCAAATATATAGAAAATGGCAGTTTCCCTACACTCCTGGTAGACTAGGGAATGAAATGTCATGAACAAAAATTTAAATCACCTAATAATACTTTGAGGACTTAGGGTAGGAAATGATTGTATGAACAAGAAGTAATGACTACAAAATAAATGACAGGTTTATCTATCTAAAATTATTAACTGTTGTTCATTCAAAGACATTAGAAAAGGACTAATTACAAATTTAGAAGACATTCATGATACACAACTATTAAAGGGTTACTATCAATAACATACATGGAACTTGTATATATATATTTTTTATGTTTCTTTTTAAACTATATATATATAATTTATTTACTTTCTTCAATGTTTGCTTTCTTTTTTTAGGTGTAATCTCCATAAATTTCCACTACCAATTCACCCACACATCATCACCATAGTCCCTTGTGCTCTTCCCATGCCTACCTTGATCCCAATCCCTACCTCTTCCCTGCAGAATATCTCTAATTTATAGTTGTCTGTTTATTTTTGTTTTGTGTCTTTTGTTGTTGTTCTTAATATTATTATCATTATTTTTCCCCTTGATCCTCTATATTCCTCTTAGAAGCAAGACAGACCATCGGTATTTTTCTTTTTCCTTCTGACTTATTTCACTGAGCATAATCACTTGAAGCTCCAGCCATAGAACTCCTCTATATTAATAGAAAAAGCACAACACTATAGAAAAACAAGTAAGCAAGAGATGACAATACCAAGTGCTAACCTCAGGACTTCATAATACTATTGATGAGAAAACAGTCTGGCACTGTTTGTTAAAATTGAACATTTATACACTCTGAGACCCAGAAATTCTAACACTAGGAGTGTAACAAATAGGAAATCCTGCAAATGGATTTAAAAAAAAAAAAAAGGACATGTACAAATATGTTCAGAGAAGCACTGTTACCAATAGCAAAACTGTTAAACAAAATATCAAGGAGAGATTATACTCCAGTACTAAATCTAACATAACTTCTAACTAAACGTTACATTCAAACCTAATCATAAATTGAGAAAGAACTTTCTAAGCATGACACAAAAACCAGAAATTACAGTGGAAAAGAAGCAGACCGAAAAACATAAAAATTGAAAGCTCTAAATAGCAAAAAAGATAACCTGAACAAATCTGCAAGGCTATCTAATAGTATCTATCAAAATATGAAATACAAACTACTTTTTGATTTTGACTCCAATTCTAGGAACCAACCTTAGAGAATTATTAGCACAAGCAACTGAACACAGATATAGGAACAAAGCTGTTGGTAATGGCAAAAACCAAAAGCATCATATTCATAAGTAGAGAAACTGATAAATTCACAGTAAAATAATATGTAGCCTTTGAGGATCTGCAGGCAGATGTAATGAAATGCAAAGGTATCTTCAACATACACTTTTTTTTTGAACTCTAATGAATGCACTACAGAAAATAACATAAAACATAAGTATAGTTTAATGAATTAAATATCGTCAAAGAAAAAATTAGAATATTACCAGCAATCCATTAGTTCCACAAAAAACCCCATTCTGACCACACCTTCTTCTACCTCCAGTCCTGACGTCTATGGTAAACATTTTTTGCTTCTATTTACAGTGTTAGCTTCCAATTATGTATCCTCCAATATATAGTTTTCCTTTGCTCCAATTTTAGATAAAGTATATATTTAGGGCCTCCCTGTGGCTCAAGGGGTTAAGTTGCAGCACTATCAAACTATCCATAGTCACTGCAGCAGTAGTTCAATCCCCGGCCAGGAAGCTGACCCCCATGGTGCAGCAGACCTCTCCTGCCTTGCCTGCTGCTCCCCTCAGCAGTATATTTCAGACAATCTGCCTGTTCTGCTTCCCACTCTGTCTCTGGTGAATCCTCTCACCCCTAACCCCTACACTTCTGGCCAACATTCCAGCTCTTGTATGCATGAATAAATAAATCTTTTTAAAATTATATATTTAATGAAGGAAACCCAAATAATATCTTGTGTAGTATTATTTGGATTTCTTTCATTATTTATCAGGCTTGAGCAGCTCTTCAAATAAATTTGGGCAGTTGGTTACCTTCTTTTGTGAAGAGCCTATTCACATTTACAGCTTTTTGCCCATTTTTCTATTGGGCTTTGTCTTTTACATTAACTTGTAGGAGTGTTTGATATAAGCTTGTGCAAATTTTCTATTGGTTTATGCAGACTGCTTTTTCTCTTAGTAGTATCTTGATGAACAGAAGTCCTTAATATAGTAAAATTTATCACTTTTTCTTCTTGATGTTCAGTGCTTTTTATGTCTGATTTAAGAATTATTTCTCTATTCTAAAACACAAAGATATTATGTTCTAAATGTTCTGTGTTATAATTTTGTCTTTTATATTTAAATCTACAATCTGCATGGAACTTATTTTTGTTTAAGAAGCAAAGAAAGAATCAACTGTCATTTCTTTTTAATATGGATAAAACATTTGAGTCAGTACTACTTATTGAAAAGACCTTAATTTCCTCATTCCTCCACAGTATCTATTTTATCATAAAGTACACATATGTGCACAGATGATCTTTTTCTTAGCTCTTTATTCTGTATTTCTAGTTCCAATGGCAATTTGACACAATTAATATATCTGTATAAAAATCCTAGTAGCTGATAAAGCAAGTCCTGCCACCTTACATTTCTCCTAGAGTTTTTGGTTATCCTTCAGTCTTTACTGTCTTTATTATTAAATTTGTAAGATTAGTTTAAAAAACCCTCATAAGATTTTTACTTGGGCTATACTAGATGAATAGAGGAATGTGGCAGTAAATCAAACATGCTAAAAATTGATATTCTAATGCTAAAAACATGGTATCCTCCTTTTCAGTTATTTTAAAATTTCTTTTAATAAAATTTTATAGTTGAATTCTTCAATGTGCTGTACATCTTTCATCAGATTTATTCCTAGGTAATAACATTTTATTTAATTTCACTGTCATTCTGCTGCTGGTATACAAAAATTAAATTTATCTTCACTTAAGGACCGTGTATCTAGCAACTTTGCTAAACTCAGTTATCTGCAAATTTTTTTTCCTTTTTTTGGGAGGTTTGGTAAACATACATTATAAAAATGACTGTCCTTAAAATCTAACTTTTCTTTGAGAGCTTATTTTCTAACCTTTCATCACTGAAGACATGCCCAAGTATTCCTACATGTGGAATACAGAAAAGAACACAGTACATTACTAAGTACTGCAAACAAAATGGAAAATTATTTACCATTTTTACCTTAAATGTTTGTAACGTTTATGTATCACAATTGCTTTCTTAACCATAATAACACATTATATATTGGCTTCTTAACCACTTTGACATTTTTCACACATTTTTAAATAACATCAGAATCAAAGAACATTTGAATTATGATTAGTTTATAAGCTAACAAACAAAAACATAAATAAAAGTTCAAGGAAGAAGAGTGACAAGGCTATGAAGAACTGATACTAAATAAAAGGCATTTGGAAAGTTCTATAAAGGGAGGAAGAACTGAAATGGCCAAGAAACGGTCATAATGATGAGAAAATATAACATCATTACAGATGCAGGGGTCTCCTTGAAGTGCAGACCTTATTTGACAGCAAAATAATTTGAGAACAGGTAGTTTATTTATTTTTTTCTTACAATGTTTGCTTTCTTTTCTCAGGTGTCCCCGAAGAATTTCCGCCACCTGGGCCTCCCTGGTGGTGCCATGGGTTAAGCAATGATGAAGCAAAAGGCAGCCACGGCAGCATGAGTTCGATCCCTAACACCTGGGGAGGTGACCCACATGGCGCAGTAGACTTTTCCTGTCTCACCAGCTGCTTCCCTCAGCAGTGTATTTCAATCTGCCTGTTCTGCTCCCTACTCTGTCTCTGGTGAATCCTCTCACCACCACCAACCCCCCTCCCCCACCTCTGGCCTGTACCCCAGGGCTTACATGCATAAATAAATAAATTTAAAAAAAATTTCCACCACCTATTCTCCAGTGTACCATCGCCACAATCACTGTGCTTTTCACCCCCATTTTGATCCCTCCCCTGTAGAATGTCTATGATTTATAGTTGTCTATTTTAATTTGTTTCATAGTGGTTTTGTTGTTTTTATTATTTTTTTCCTTGACCTATGAAAATGGGTAGGTGTTTAACTTTTTAATTTTCATTTAAAAAATAGAACTTTCATTTATCAGTTGATGATCAATATGAGGTAGAATCTCATGTTCATCCATAGTTCATTAACAGTTAATTTGATACTAGGATCTGTTCGCAACATTTGCACAATTTAACATTTTATGTTATTTTCCATTTTGTTATTAAAAATGGGTAGCATATTGAAAATGCAAATGCTGATGCCACTGAAAAGCAGAGGCCTCATAAAATTAACATTAATTTAACTGAAATAAAGATGAGAATTGTTACTCTTTCTAGAATTAGAGTATCATTAACTTCAATG
The DNA here is from genome assembly GCA_019455555.1 of Galemys pyrenaicus. Lineage (NCBI taxonomy): Eukaryota > Metazoa > Chordata > Mammalia > Eulipotyphla > Talpidae > Galemys > Galemys pyrenaicus. The sequence goes on along the minus strand of JAGFMF010011659.1, from coordinate 1,885,201 downwards.
GAATAGCCTACATTCCAATGTGAAAGGGCATGTGGAGAGGATAGCACAATTAAGCATCAAGTACAAAGCCTTGTTGCTTATCATGAGGGTGTGCATAATCCCCTACCTATAGGTGCAAGTGGGGTCTGTTAATATCATGAAATAATTGCCCCCTTAATGACGTTACATTATATGACAATGGTGATGGTATAGAGACTCTTGTGATTATGTTGTTTATATTGGATGCCATCATAGCAGACTAGAGCAAGATTCACTCACTGGTTCTGAAAAAGTAATTTGCCATAGTGTGAGAGGACAAAGCGAATGGGAACTAAAGGTGCTCTTCTGGAGCTGAGAGTGATTCCCTACTCTCTTGCTGATGGTCGGCAAGAAAACAAAACTTCAGTCCTGTGCCTGCAAGAGGATTCTGAGCTCCAGGTGAGAATACAACCAACTGATACCTTTTTTGACCTTATAATATCCCTGCAGAAAATCAGTTATACTCTGCCTGAACTTCAGACCTACAGAAACTGGACAATAATACATGGTATTGTTGTGTGGCCATTTATTATATATAATAGTAAAAAACTAACATAGAAAGCTAGCATGAAAAAAACACACCAACACCTAACATAGTAAGCTAATGTAAAAATAAACTTCGTTGTGAAATAGGTGAGATGAGAAAGATTTAGATCAGTATCTACAGATGAGTCCAGAAATTGAAACAAAAACATGTTTTCATGGTTTAGAACTTGAAGGATAGGAGGAAGGCGAAAGGGTTCTCTAAGAGTTTGTTTAATTGTATACAGTTCATATTTTCACAAAGAAGAAAATAAACATTTATTTGGTATCTTCCATTTATTGTGTTAGATAAATCCACATTTTAGTGATGAAAGGTAGTTTTATAATTTTTTTCTGCCAATATAACAAGTTGACAATTATATGTCCTTTGAAAGCACAGAAAAATATCTTTTTTAAAATAAAATGGCATTAATACACCTATTAAATTTGTATCCTGAACTCATTTGTGTAAATTAATTTGCTTGCTTTAAATAGATCTTTTATGTAATATAGTAATATAAATGTCACTACTAGAAAATATTTTTTAAAGTAATGTATGATATATATAGTGTTTTATGTGATACACTTAGAGTTTATTAAAAGCCTTTATTATTAACATAGTGCAATTTTACTTTGTGGGTGCATATACAAGTCCAGTCTCTTATATGATTTTGTCATCTATTCCTTTTAAATGACCCCAGATTTAAAGTCCTTGACTGCATACACAGATTAAGTAAATTCCAATAAGAGAATAAACTTGGGGGTCATTCCTCTTCCCCCACACTGACAAAATGGACTTTCAAAGAATATCACATGATCTTACTAAAAGTTTGCTTAGAATATTTTGTTTTTGTTTTGGTGTCTGTTTACCAAGTGGAGAAATTACAGAATCTTCAGAATCTTCTTTTTCAATTTCCATTCAAAAAACTTATGAATACTAAAACATATGGCTTAATAAACTTTCTCAAATGGAACTCATCCCAGTAACCAGCATCAGATGAGATCAGGAGCACAAAGGGTGGTGAGGCCGTAAACCCAGTAACCAGCATCAAAACCACTGGAAGCCTCCTTTCTGCAACCTTTTCAGTTGTGACTTATCACCCCAGCTGAATCTGAACTGTATGTAAATGGAATCACACAGTGTATGTATTATTTTGATATTAACTTTCCATGCTCAAACACATTTGTGATGTATATACAGTTTGTTGCAAGGAGTAGCTTGTTTTTTCTTTTAGTACTGTACAGAATTCCATTGTAAGCAAACTATGAAGAGTTGCATAGTTTACAATTTTTAGCTGTTAACATTTGTACAGGTCTTTGGTGAACTTAAGTATGCTTTCTGTTAAGTATGTATACAAGAATGGGGTTGCTAGGTCATTGTGCTTTGCTCAGCTTTAGCAGATCCAACAAATAGTTCTCTAAAGTAGCTGCATACATTTATACTTCCACTAGCAGTATATGAAAATTCTTTTCATTCTAGAGATTTTTATTAACATTTGGTATCTTCTGCTTTTCTCATTTTAGATATTATGATGATGTGTAATTCTATCTTAGTTTAAATTTGCATTTCCCTGATGATTCCTGATGATGAAACTGAGTGCCTTCTCATGCACTAAAAGACCATTTGGAATTCCTCTTCTGGAAAATGGTCATTCAAGTCTTGCCTTTTCTCACTGATGCACAGGAGTTAATTATATGTTATGACTGGATATTAAAATGAAAAAAATCTCTTTTAGATTATCAGAGAAAAATGGAACAAAAACAACACCTGAACTAAACCCAAAGAGTCTTAAAACAGTTTCTCTTCTTCTGTTATCACATGTTTGACAAGGGAAAAGAGAAAAAGTCTACCTTTAAATATTTAAGAATGAAGTAAAATAAAAATGGGTCTAATTTCTAACACAGGGAAACTGTCATAAATCACACCACTTATAGCAATACAAGTCACACCTTTGAAGCTCACTATTTCTTGTTAATTAAAATTTTACTGTCAAATGCATATTGCAGTTTGTTCACAGTAAGAGGTACATCTGAGAAAAACTAGTAAATAATTGGTTGACTTTCCTTTTGAAAAGAACAGTCTAAAGTCTAGGGCTTCTGGGTTTAAATGCCTTTCTATTTAAAAACAAAACACACAAACCTTTCCCCAAAACCCTGAAAAAAGTTGTACCATAAAGGGGTGATCTAAACAGGTCTACTTACTGAAGCACCATGGACAACTTCCATTAGATTTCTGCTTAATTACAGTAAATTCCTTCTGCGTAGTACATTTTGAATTTGTATAAGTAGAAAAAAGTTTCCAAAGGAAATTGGTTTTCATTCTTTGAAATGACAGTCATAATGCCTTGGATTTCTTCTTTACATCATGTTTTTGGTCTTGTTAATAAATATGGTTTACACCATCTCTCACAGATATTAAAAAATGGCATAGGCTCCAATTGAAAAACAAGTAACTTTGAACTTCAAAAGTTGATTCCCATCGTGTATTTTCTAATAAGTGCTATTTGTATAAAAAAAATAAAAATAAGATTATAAAAATGTAGTTCAAAATTTTAGCTAGTATAGTTGAGTGAATATTTACAAGTAAAATGATAGCAGTTATGAAATACAGTGATAGTCATTGTTTCAGTAAACTACTGTAATGTTTCACTGAACCTCAAATGGAGGGAAAAATGCTTCAAGGAAAATATCAAGATACAGGTAAGCAAATTATATGGAAACTAAATTAAGTTTTTTAACTCATTAAAAATCTCCCTATTTTTCTGTGACTCAGAAAAATAAGACCCAATACAAGGTGATGTACTTCCTCTACCATATGCAGACAGTAATTAAATAATCAGTTACTCTTTCTTTGAATGATATCCTTTCTTCTCATATTTTGGGAAAATATTAAGAATTATTATATAGCTATCTTTCAATATTGCACTTTATATGCTCTATAAGCATTTGTGAGCAAATTCTTAGACATGAACTCTGCATGAGCTCTGAATATGCAAAAGATGATTATCTGTTCCTATAATAGATATCTCACCTTATCTGATCCTTTGACTAAACAAATATGATTCTTCCTACACATTCTCACAACCTAGAGTTTCATGGTTCTTCTTTCATTCACTTTGACACATCACCCCATTTTTTTTTTTAAAGATTTATTTACTTATGCATACAAGCACTGGGGCACAGGCCAGAGGTGTGGGGGGGTGAGAGGATTCACCACAGAGAGCAGGGAGCAGAACAGGCAGA
>JAGFMF010011659.1:1859497-1881368 GCA_019455555.1 Galemys pyrenaicus | reverse complement strand
CATGTGGGTCCCCACCCTGGCCGGCAGCAGGGATCGAACTCGTGCTGCAGTGGCTGCGATTTGCTTCGTACTGCGTTGCTTAACCCACTGCGCCACCAGGGGAGGCCCACATCACCCCATTTTTTAAAAGATGAAATTATTTATTTACCTAATACTTCATATTCTAAAGTTCCTAGAAAATGAGGTATTGAAGTAAGTACCCAAATACCTAAGCTTCTTATATATGACTGAAGAGACTAGAAATAAATTAACTACCCACAACTCATTTGAAGTAAAATTTAGCAAACAAGGTACAAAGGGAATATTAAAACATGAAAAATAACCAGTTTTTCAAGTTTCCATATTAATGAAGAGATAGTACTATGAATAACTATATAGAATTGCTGTTAAAAAGTTATTCAAAGGTCCTGAATAGTCTATACAAGACATCAGAACTAGCAACTTGTCCAACAGGTTGGCTAGCCTAGGTGACACCTGATCCTGAATGACATCTGCTAGATCCTGGCAGCTCAAGTTGCTTACTTTCAAAGGCCTGATATAATAAAGCAGAACCAGGTAATTTGTCTTCTTCAAAGAACAGTATTGCACTAATTTAAACTAACTTTTTTAAGTTGGCAGTTTAAGCAGTTCATTTACTTATAAAATACTGTAAACCCAACAATGACAGAAAATTGAAGTTCTATGGAGTCAAATTATTGATAAGAATGCCTCATTGACCCCCTCTTCATGTACTCAAATTATAATACTCCTATTTCAGTTCTCAGCAGGGGCAAGAAGGGTACCAGAGAAGATTAAGATCTTCATCTAAATTTTAATGACTGATGCAGTCTCTCCTACTTGTCAAGTATTGACAGAATATTCTCAGTAGCATTGCTTAGAGCTTCCAAAACCAAACTGAGATCATACCCGTGATTAAAAGTGGAATTCTGATTGATAAAATTCCCATCAGCACTAAAAAAAAAAATCAAAACAAAAAGAAAATGAAAAAGAAAAACAGTAATGAGAGAATTCATATTGCTGATTCATGGTATTTTTTCTGAAACACTGTTCATGAGAAAACAACAAAATATAATCAATTTTTCTTTTTTGCACTGAAGAATCAGATATTTTGAGAACATCTATGCAACTCAAATGTAGAATTCTGGTGACTGTTAATTCACAATAATCACCTGCTCTTCACTATTACACAGACAAGAAAAACCACTAACAACCACTAGAGAGCGTGAAAGAACACGAAGAACAAAGGCAGCCTGTAACACTTTGCCTCTTTCCAAGCTGTTGAAGGACAAGAGTGGAGTAAAAGGGAAACACAACTGATGTTGTCTATATAAAAGGGTTCACTGAGTTTCAAGCGGATAATCAGGTGACATTTCTGAGTAAAGAATTAATTTGACAACTCTGAGTGTTCTGCGTGATCAGTCTCAAGCCCTTTTCTTGTTCTGCATTTTATCTTTACTTTTGTTTGAAGAGATTTTTGTCTTAGAATTTTAACTGGGTATGAAACAAAAACAGAGTTTTAACCAAGAGGTAAAGAGAGACTGTATCAAGAAAAGGAGAAATAACAACTACTTTAATGAGACAAAAAATTTCATTAACTATAGCCAAACTTTTATCAAAAAAGTAAAAAGTTGTACTGTAATCTTTACCTCCTTTGAAAATTTAAACTATATAGACATGGATTATACAGATATGTAATTTTTTTTTTAAGGAAAACTGTATCAAAGAAAACATCATGAGTAGTGAATACAGGCTTGCCTCAATAAAATACTGGTTAAAAGAAATTTATTCCACCTACACACAAGAATTTTTTTTTTCATGCCACTCATTCACTCTACCCACACCATTTCCATTTAAAATTTGTCTTTAGTCACAAAATGGTCACCTTATTATATTGCTTTTCCCTAATAGAAAGTATAAACCTATATAATCTGACATTTATATTCAGGAGAGAAAGAAAAAAAGTATAGATTTCCTTGGAATATTTTTCTCTTTCTAATATATGTAGTAAGTTTTTTAATGATGTGGTTAATTAATAAAGCAGTTTCTTTCAAATTCAGTCAGTAAATTGCCAGCAATGGATTTTAATGACCTCTGCTTGTTTCTGACATAGGTAAATACACTCAAGTGAAAGATCCATCTTAATATCTATGCATATATGTATAATAATATACAGACAAACATAATAGACACACATATGATAGAAGTCCTTTCACATACTCCAGGCAAGATGAAAAATAAGATAAAAATCTTAAGCCCTGTGCAATACAACATGAACACTGTTAAGTTGGACAGAGCATTATGTTCTCATTCTCACAGCTAACAGTTCTCTTATAAACAGTGTGCTTAAATAATGGATTCTGCAGTAATACAAACAGTCTCTTGTTTTCCACTGGGTGGAGAATGCACTTTGTAATTTGGTTTCCGATAGCCTAGAGCAATAATGAAACTAACTTACTTCTTACAATTTACTGCTCATCCCACACAGACTTGTAAATCACTACTTCATTTATACAGACCCAACTGAAAACACGAATGAGCAGGTCAAGCTTTAATACAAAGGACAACATCTCTTTACTGTGCTTATAGTCAAATCAAGCTAACTCGTTCCCAGGAATTGTAAAGAGCCATGACAGGTCCTTTTGACAGTGGCTATCTTTTCTATTTAGCTCACTAGAATAGTGTGGCCTCTCTCAGTCCCACAATGGTCTCCAGAAAAATGGAAAGGGCAGCAACCTCTTTTGGTAACTAAATGAAAATGTATGAAGACAGATGTTCACTGTCTGTTGTGAATCTTGGATCCTCTACTTAAGTTATCTTCTAACCCATAATTCATGAAATGAAGTAACAGAAGACCCCTATAAATGGAAAGTGAGAAACGGAGTTAGATCTCAGATAATGAAGCAATTGGCCCAATTGTATGCTATTCAAATGTTATCTTGTACTTAAAAAGTAAATATAAAGAAAGCAGAAAATATGAGATCATTTTCTGCTTCAACTAAGTGGATACAAGTTACAAAAACAGATATTGGCATATAGCAATTTTACCTAACTTATTTATACAATAAGTTATTTATACAATAAGTTTAGATTGCTAAGACTTAAAGTATACAAAAGAAATTTCAACCAATTTCAAAGACTTTTAATTTCATATATATTCACAATGTACCACTGCTCTGTAATTTTTTAAATAAAAGCAATATATAGCTATAGTTATTTCTCTTAACTGAAAGACACTTTTCTGATGATATTTTGCTACACATTTTTAGTTCTGACCAAGAACATGGGATGGATATTGATTTGATGAAATCCATCCCCCCCAATATCTCCTCCCTAGGTTTATGATGCATTTGGTCTATTAAGACAATAATCCATGGTACCTGAGCTCAGCAGATACAGTATAGATAAAATATAAAGCTAAATGTAACTGCTAAAATATAAAATAAAAAAACAAACAAACATGAAAACCAAAAACTCAGAAAACTGAAAATCAGGAGATCTGGATTTCTTTTTCAATTATGTTTCTAATCCTGATCTTGAACAAACACTAAATAGATTTTAGTGTTCTTACTGAAAATGGAGAGACTGGATTGTAGATGATTTCTAAAGTTTCTTTCAGATTTAACTTTCATGAGCCAATCAGTTAAAGCTCCTAAGTTGTCATCTATTGGCACTGGATATTAAAAGCCTACTTCAGATGAAAAGAACAAAGTTCTCATTTGAATTCTCTTACTGTTGTTTACAATCCCACCTGTTGAACTTTCAGAATGACATTCATGGTGTGCTACAGAGATTCAATCAAGGCTGTTAAAATCTTATTGATGGTGAATGTATTTTGCCTCTCTCAGAGAGAAATGAGCTATGTGTATTTCCAGGTATCTTAATAATTCATAAAGAATTTTGCAGATCTAGACTAAGAATCTACTTCAAATATTAAAAGAACAAGTAAATGTTACAGTGTTAATATTCTGCTATGATCCTTTTTAATTGTCTGAGTTTCTAGATTGCTATTCTTGCACTGGATTTTGCTCTGGAATGCCAACTGCCTTCACACGGTATTCCTGTGAACTCACAGTAAAGAAAGCAACCTATTTTTTTAAAAGCCAATCATAATAAAGATAAACAGTCACTGCCTTTATGTAATTAAAAAAAAAAATCACATTCCCTTTAAGTATATACAAACTTTAACTTCAGTCTCTGACAGACACTAGTAACTCTTACCTGGGGTCTGCATTCTGCGAAGTTTCTGGGTGTTGCTAACATGATCTTTCCGGCATGCCAGTCAGAAACTCAAAACACTTTGTATACCGGACTCGCCCCTGCTCACTCTCCAAGCTCTCTCTCTCTCTTTTGCTCTCACTCTGTGCCTCAGACAGTTTGGAATGCAGAAAAGCCAGAGCCAACGCCAGTCAAACTCAATCCTCCTCCCCACCACCCACCCCAACCCCAAGTTCTTTTGCTAGAGAGCACTAAACAATAGCCACCCTTCCTTATTCAGTCTCTTTCACAGCACTGGGTAGAGGCAAACAAAGTTATTTACCAAGCTAGGTAATTCATTTTCTGTCCCAAAGGGTGGGATGTGTGCATCTGTGTGTTTTAAGAAGTGATTTTTAAAAGTAAAATTAATTTTATAAACTGAGTGGCTGATGTATCTGAGTAACTCGTCAACTACATGAAGTGAAATTATACATAATCACTGTTCTCAGTCATTACTTGAGTTTTGAAATTAGACATATTTCTAAGAATTTCCACCCTACATTCCAAAAAAAGGGAAGACAGGTAAATGATACAATCTTCATTGTTGGTTTGATGACTCAACACATTATTGCAGCTGCTAAGTTGCTGAGGTTATTATGTCAGGGTTGATCAATTAAAAAAATTCACAGTTTGAATCATTGAAGAGACTTCACCTGCCATTTCACACAGTGGAACAGGACAGACGTGAGAAGTGTACAGTAGCAATCTGTCATAGATCATTTAACAAACAGCTATGGAAATACAAATACTTCTTTTGTCTGCCTAACTACCTACCTACCTGGCTACCTACTATTTATCCATCTATTTTTGTGTATATGTATATATGTCATATATCTGTCACATATTATCTACATATACCTATATACACAGATATATATGTGCACATATACATGTTTGAATGATTTTTAAGTCTTCTTTTCTTTCATAATTTGTTTTTGATTATCTAGCTTCATCTTCTGTCAGAATCATAAAGCTCTAATATTGCATCTTCTCATTTCTACTTTAGATAAACTACTTTAAACTCTGCTACTCGAATAAAGATAACCAGGAAGGAAAGGTATAAACAAAAGTTATACAGAAAAGAACATACTAAATGCCTGACTGTGATGACTTATAGACCACAGATTCACACCACCCTATGAGAAAGAAAACACCAACAATCTCTTATCTTCTTTTTCATCGAAGATAATTAAAAACTTTGTCATTATTACTGTCATTTATAATTGACCTTCAGATAGTACAAAGGACACTGAAACTATTTTCACTTATTACTTTTCAGAATAATTCTAAGAAATAGGTTATGATTGCCATAATTCCATGTTAGAGTTAGAATTAAGAGCACTTAGTCTAATTTACAAGGGACAGAGATTTCAGCACAATAAAAGAAGTCAGAGCAACCAGGAGTATTTTTCTGAAGGGGCTATCTGCTACAAGAGACAGAATCCCAAGAGTTAATTGACTCCCTTAACTCTTCCTCTGCAGGCTGACTGGTCATTTGGTGAACATACCATAATGTAACAGTTCTCAAACTATGCTACTGAACAATACTGGTGTTTTGCTGGTAAGACATAAATACAACAATCTTTTCCAAAGTGACAAAAGATTTATATATATAATTTTCTCAGGGGTGAGATTTTTCTTCTTAAATTCACTTTAAAATGTTTGAATTCAGATCAATATTGAAATTTTCAGATATCTGAAGGTTAATTATGACAATAATTTATTGTACTCTGCAAAAAAGGACTTCTTCTATCTTGCGTTATAATACTTGAATAAACCACAGTTGAGGAAATAGTTTTTCTTAAATCCAAATATGATCAACACTATTCAAAGGAGACTACATGCCACATTTTATTAATTTCTTCCTAAATCTTCTTTACAAGTATATACTATTTGTAATTCCATGTTTTATGCCTTCCAGCCTATGTTTTTGTTGCTGCTTCTCTACTGGGAAGTTCCTTCTTTGCCTGGTTTGCATGTCATCCCTTTACCTTTCAAAATTCAGAGTTAAAAATATTTTCTTGGTGTAGTTTACCTGATTTGCTACCCAGAATTGATCACATTCTACTCTGTACTTTTTCTTCTGCTCTGTTACTTTTCTCGTTACTTTTCTCTTTATAGCACTCATCACTGTCTGACATTGCAGTATGTGTTGATGCTTAATGTCCTTTCCCCACGAGAATATGAAATGGGTGGGGGTGGTGCTTGCCTTATTTTCAACTAATTCCCACAGCTTAGACTAATATCTGGCATTAGTAGGTATTTAATAAATGTTAGATGGATAGATGGATGAATCTTTTTTAAGTATGTAGACTTTGGAGTCTCTTATAGTAACTTGAGGACAGGGAGATATCTCTTTCCTGATACTAGTTTCCTGAAACTAGCACTGTATATGTTATATGGTAAAACAAGAACATAAAAGAATCGATCTTATGCAATTTTAAGTAACTAAATGAAGCCCAAAAAATCATATACTAGGGGAAGACAGTCTCCTCATTTATCCATTAACACCCTCTCATAACAGGTAGCATTTTACTTTTTAGAGTCATTTTCACTGTTTGTGAACCCACAGCCATATGCTATGCCACCATGGTCAGGGAAATAAAAATTTTGAGGGAGAAGCTGAAGAGACTAATATTTTTTTAAGAGTTATTTTTATTTATTTAAACACATAAGAACTGAGGTACAAGTAGTGAGAGGATTCACCTGAGACAGAGTGGGAAAAGAATAGGCAGATCTACTAAAATACACTGCTGAGGGGAGAAGCAGGCAAGACAGGAGAGGTCTGCTGTACTATGTGGGTTAGCTCCCTGGCTGGGGATAGAACCCATGCTGCAGTGGCTTGATAGCACTGAGACTTAATCCCTGCACTACCAAGGAGGCCCCAAATTTGATAAAATCTTAATCTTCTGCAACAATAGGGAGTTATCTGAGAAACCTGGAGACCCAAGTTACTTGGATAACCTGCTTCACCCTTTACCCATTAGCTCAAACTTGAAAGTGGCTAAAATCCATGTTCATGAAGAAAATTCATTGGTTAGGATTAGCCTTATAGAATTTGAAGGCATTTTGAACTGATTTATTGGCTCACACAGCTCAGTACCCATCATGTTCATTTTGGATGTGTAGCTACTTAAGCTATCTTAATTACTTCTGCAGATAAACACTAATGTAGTAATCTGGTTTCATAGATCTCTTCTGTATCAAGAGTTCGGTAAGGTTGTCTTGTCTAATCAATCTTATGTAGTCATAGATGGTTTTATTAGATTGAACTACATGAAGATGCATTTTTGTAAGTCAAAAATAGTTAAATATCAGCAATGATTAAGTGAAAATAAGATTTAAAGACTGGTTAGACTAGATGATTCTATAATTCCAGTTCTAGAATACCATAATTATAATTCAAACATAATAATTCAAATAAGAACATCAATTTCAAATCTTGATTACCATTTTATCGAACTGTGGCCTTCCTATTACACTAACACAGAGCTCTGTTCCTACTTGAAACATCACAATTATAATTTAATAATTCATATATTAATATCTATCTATGATCCTCATTCTGGTGCCTGTACGTTTGATGGTGACAAGGTCCATCCCTTCTTCATTATTGTATCTTCATTGTAAAATAGGGTGTCTTCCACATACTAAATACTTAATAAATATTTGTTGAATAAAGAAATGATTTGTAAACAGGTATAAGTAGACTCCTGAAGGTAGTATCCATGTGAGCTTTAAAATTCAGTTATCAACAAATATTGGTTTTGTTCCTAAAATACTAGGATAATATTTTTCTAGTTATAAATCAAATAATATATTTTGCAAATTTTGAAGAACGCAGATAGCATATTTTTCTCTAGTTCTTACAAAAGTAATTGTGACATTTTGATTTTGATATGCTATAAAAGTCAATGTGACAGCCATTAAAAATCTGCAATCATAAATAAAAATGGGTACAAATATACATACATATATAGCTGTATATAATTAAAATTACCTGCACATACATTTTCTTACTCACTAAAGTTAACAAATAAATAATGAAAATCCTGTTAATACCTATTTTCTCCTCTTTCAAGCAGAAACTCATCTCAAGAGCGGCCAAGCTAAGGTGCACACCAGCCTATAAGAATGCTTGCTCCCTCTTGAACAGCAGATGACCAGAATCACAGCTTCTTGTACCAATAAACACAGATTCTTTTAATTCTGGCATTTCATAAACCAGATTGGCATTCTGATGCTACGGTCATCCCACTGCATTCTTTTTAGAATTCATATTAGAAAAGGAAATCATTGTTTACAATTGGAATGACAAACATTAAAGTCACCCACTTATTCAGAAATGCCACTGATTGAAATTCTAATTTCTATTTAATAGAATTTATTCATGATGGGACCACAACTCACTCTATCTCCACCTCCCTTTCTTATCTTCTTTCTTCTTCTCCTTCCACTTCTTAAAAACTAGATCTATTAGTCATAGGATTAGCAAAGTATGATAGCCACACAGTGTTTTCAAAACTCCTGGCTAAAAATTTTCCTTGCTCTTCCAGCTATGATGACTTAGTGAACTGCTTTCCTTACCTGAAACAGCAACTGACAAGGAGAAAGCAGTATCTATCGGTAATAGGCAAAAATCAAATATCAGTTACCTTTTTCAGTAGAGAGGTTTTCAAATAATAGGTCCATATTTCAAAGAAAGAAATGCAAAAGATAAGTAGAAAAATATAAGCAAGTCTTTTTTGAGTTTTATCATATGAAGAATATATACTATAGCAACAAAAGCAATACTCTACTTCTATCATAAGAAATTAATTAATAAACAAATAAAAGCATTTTGGGACATGGTTGGCTATTATTGGATAATACCTCTGAATGTGCTCAGAGAGTCAGGGACACATCTGTGAAACAAGCTATTCTCATTTAAAAAGAGAGCTTAAATTGTACTTTAATAAGTCTTCAAAAGCTTGTTTATTTCAATGGCATGCCTCTCTCTCTCCATCTTTCCCATATAATATAAGCCACACACCACTTTCAGGAAAAGTAAATCATTACTCATTTGTTTTTGCCTTAGTTTATAGAAATATTTGCAAATGTGGGCTACTGTTTCCCTAAAATCTATTTAGAGAAATTCTGCATAGGTGTTGTGATACAGTCATCTTTGACACACTGATAACAACATACACATGTACTGTACAATCCAAAGTACTACTGCACTCTGGAACAACACCCACTTCATTCAGCCTTCATTACTTCCTTACAACTAACAGAAGCAAGCTAAAGTAAAGTAGAACTCCAAGGGATAAGTCACTAAGCATTAAAAAAAAGAGAAAATTCTGCCAGCTAAGTATCCTAGGGAAAAAGAATTCTAAAATAATCAGCATAAGAATACTACTATTTTGACCATTTTACAGATTAGGATATGGAAACAGTCAGATTTGAGTACATATCATGCTTAAGTTCACAAAGTGGGAGAGCCAGAAATCACACATCAGTTGACTAGAGTGTTCTCTCTTACATATGATGGTAAATTAAACTAAACTACTTCTCCAAACTTATAATCAAGTGGGGCTACTGTTTTTCCTCTTCATAGTTTTCACTATTTTTCAAATTTTCTATAACACTATCAACTTTAAAACACTATCAATTTTTAAAAGCATTCACAATTGCACCTGATTAGGTTTATCAGCCACTCTTTCCTTCAGTGCACATGAAACCAAATTTAGAATATACTGAATTTTCAAAAGAACGTTCCACTTGCGTTTTTCATTTCAGCAACAGGAGGCGGTTATATTACCCAGAATCTGAAAGGTGGTTCCTGACTTGAAAATGGTAATTTTGAATGATAATGTATACCTATTTTCTGAACATCTGTGTCCTAAAATATGGGGGGCCAGTAGAGGAAGGGTTCATTTTTTTTTTTAATAGAAAAGAATAGGTTAAGTGAGAAAGGGGAAGGGAGACAGTCTCAGCAGCCTTCTGCCTTCTCAGATAGAAGTTCAATTCAAGAGAGGATGGAGGGCCCCTTCACTCAGTTCTGACTATTTTTTTTACTTCTTCCATTTATTTTTAGTATATTTAATTTTACATAGATCAAGAAAGCTAGTCGGACCTCTCCTATATATAAAGTTAGGAGGAAACAGTATTATAAATGTATATATAGTCTTTGATTTGTAGATACTACATATTTTTCCTGTAAGACCATCACACCTTAATTAAACCTTTAAAAATGGTGGTCTTTTTTTTTTTAATAGGAAATTCATCCCTGAAGGGAAAATTTAAATTTTTAAACAAGGGCAAAATTAATCTGTGGCACTTCTACTCATCACTTCTGCACCTTTAGGAGGAGGAGGAGGAAAAGGAAGAAGAGGTGAATGATAATTCCCTTTAATTAAAACACAACCAAACCCCAAGAATGAAATACTAATCCATTTTATGACACTAGCCTATGACATTTTCATTCCAAATATTATATTTCAAAATACATTCCCCCTATTTTTTGAGAAGGGTATTTTTTTAAAAGTCTAACATCATTACATGAAATCTGTTTTCTTTCTTAAAATTTAAGATAAATGAAGACTCCCATCTGTTGAAATAAGTGTAAAACACAATCAAGATAAAGGACAACTTGTAAATAATATCATTTTTATGAAAAATAACTTTCAAGGGGTTAAAATTTCCTTCTAAACTTCTGCACATACAATAAAAGAATATAATTATAAAAAACCTTCTGCATCATAAAATATGAATTAGATACTTTTCCAGAAAAGGCAAAAGCAATGGTATAAAAGGCACAGAATTATGGAGCAGGGCACATAATCAATTCATGATCAATCCCAAAACAGCAATTCTACAAAGAAAACATGATGTAGTTCATGAACATGAATACTGCATTCATAGACTGATTTACATTTGCTTTGAAAACAAGCCAAATATTTCTGTCTATCATAAGGGATAGCATGTTTTCTCTGGGCAATAAAACATAATATCTAAATTTATTACTGCTGAAGCGAAAGACAAAAACAAATTGCTACCAATGTTAAGCTTAAAAATCATCTATGAAAGATTCGTTTCAGTGACAGTAGCCATATAGTTGCAATAATAAAAAAAGAATTTGGTTTTCAACATATTTAAGAATTATAGTTAATATGCCTGTACTATTCTTTTTTTTTTCTTTAATTACATACATTTCACATGAATTGTGGTCCCCATGGATTTCCCACCACCATTTCACCAGTGCACCATCACCTCAGTCCCTTGTGCTTTTTCCGCCCTTATCCCATCCCCTCCCCCCACACAGTGTTGCTGATTTGTCCTTGTCTTTTTGTTCTTGTTGTGTTATGTTTTTTTTTTCCTTCATTGTTATTATTCTTTTCCTTGGTTCCTTATTTGGTTCCCTTATATTCCTCCTAGAAGTGAAACTGGTATTTTTCTTTTACCTGTACTATTCTTAAGTGTACATTCAATTGTGGTACCTTTCAATAATTAGAAACTAACGCATTTAACAAGCTCATCTTAAAATGTCATATTGCTAGAAAACAAAAATAAGTGAACAGCAGTTATATTTCAAGGAAGCCTAACATTAATGGATGATAAAAACTGAGAAATAAGAGATTAATAAATCTGCTAAGGAAATAGTCACTGGTGACTAAGAACAGAATACACTTCCTCTATTAGATCTCTCAAGAGGCCACTCACTGAAGTAAGAACAGGGATATCTGTGTATGGAAACAGGAGTCATTTCTTTCCCCCTCATGTCAGGAAATAAATACAATTGTTTCTATCTCATTGGCAAGAGAAAGTCAGGTCAGGCCACAGCACTAATTTTAAATACAATTTTGTTCTTAGATTAATAGCAGGCTTGAATTTATAAAATTTGATTACTATGGATCATGCTTTATTCTGTATCATTAGCTGCTGCAGAATTAAAATTATCCTCCATAGAATATTCAAAATTTCCTAAAACTTTTACAACACATATTTAAAATTGTCCATCCTACCCATGCATGTAAACGTGAAATTAAAAAGACTATAATGAGTATATATATTGTGAATTCTAGTTCCAAATCTAATTGTACTCAGTAGTTACTGAGCCAAAATTTATTCTGTGCCAAAAAAGTTCTTTGTAAAGAAATTCTCTAAATGATGGATGAAGTTGTGATCTTATTAAATAGAATTTCATTCACCAGCTTTTCCTATGACTGCCAACAGCTATAAAAAACCTATTCATTGCTTCTATATTTTTGAATAAAAGAGTACATTTTTCGCCCCCAACAAATAACAACATATATGACAACTTTGCTACTGTGTTTATTTTTGCAAGGGCATACTGACTTCACCCACTGACAGCGCCACAGGATCAGGAGTGTATGCTGAGCACTGCCTCTGCTCACTACTCTTGTTCATTAGGACCAGCAGTACCATTTACTGCTTCCAGAGTCTTAGAAAAGCATCACATTGGTTTTATAAATTATTAGAAAAAAAAAAAACAGATAATAACAGTACCTACCTCATAGGGTAAAGTGAGTACTATTTGTAAAGTGCTAAGAACACTGCTTAGCGCACAGCACTATACGAGCATTTGTTGGGTAAAATAAAAATAGTATTTTGCATTGCGGTTAGCAGAAAGGGGAGGTGCCCAATGGTCTAGGATAAAGGACTATGTATGGGTGTTTTGGTGGTGGGTGTGCTATGGTAACATATATATGAAGAGGTAAAAATCTAGTTCCCTAAATTACACAGTGTTATAAGCCAACGTTACCTCATTAAAATATAATACAATTAAAAAATAGTATTTCATGTGTTTGGAGGAGGAGGCACTATTAAAAGGTAGGAAAATAATGAGAACCGTTTTTAATCAGTCATTACTGATACAATTCTCTCTCTCCAAAAAAAGCTTACTTCTTTGCTCTAAACATCTTAATGGATTTCTTCATTTACCAGGAATCACAAGCTATATCACCTCAGATTCTCTGAAATCTTTTTCTTTTAACCATTTATAGAAGTGTTTGATTTTCTTACCAGGGGACACTTTCAATATGCTCATTGCATGATCCAGAACACAACACACTGCAAATGTAACCCTATACAAAAGTCTGTACATGTTTAAAAATACATATCCCTTTGTAGCAAGAGTCCTGCTCAGTCTTTTGTTCCATCCACAGAGAACATTAAAAAAGAAGATATTACGTGCTCTCTACACTATAATCATAGAATCTCTGTGCTCTATCACTAATGTGAAAAATTATCAGCAGAGGTCATATTTTCTTCTCACTCCTATTTTGCATGTAGTATCTTTTCTGAGACACTCATCTACCACTGTGGAACTTTCCAGCTTTTAGTGGTTACTCCAAGTCTATTTTTATCCAGTTGTTATGCACACTGCCAATAATTCTGCTTTTAAATATATTTTTCTCTTTCCTATTACTGTCAGTCACACCCAAGGTATTATTCCCCTGGTCTGGTTCCCAACCAACACATAAATACTTCTCCACAACACCTACTTTTAAAAAATTAACTGCAAAAGATTATTTAAATGTGTTTTTGACTTTTTGATGGTACTATTTAGATTATAATGAGAGGGAAAAATATAAAAGCCTTCAAGAGGGAAAAATGATCTAGGATGAAATAATATTTTTTTTAATTTCTATTTCTTTTTTAAATGAGTCTTTTTTACTTTATTTGTAGTCTATGAATTCATGTTCTTTTCATCCTTTTCTTTTTTTTTTTTTAAAGATTTATTTATTTATGCATACAAGCACTGGGGTACAGGCCAGAGGTATAGAGGTAGGTGAGAGGATTCACCACAGAGAGCGGGGAGCAGAACAGGCAGATCATCGGAAGTACACTGCTGAGGGGAGCAGCAGGCACAGCAGGAGAGGTCTGCCTAGCCATGTGGGTCCCTCCCCAGCCGGCAGCAGGGATCGAACTCGTGCTGCAGTGGCTGCAGTTTGCTTCATAGTGCGTTGCTTAACCCACTGCGCCACCAGGGAGGCCCCTTTTCATCCTTTTCTATCTTGATTTTTGCTGTTATTCTACTATGTATGTCTATTTATGTCTACTAGAATTGTATCAGTATGTATGTGTATTTGCTATGTATGTCTACTCTTTAGAGTTAGAATGAACCTGCCAAACACAATTAAGAATAACTTTTTAAGCAGAAGGGGGAAAAGTGAAATGGATGAGAATTTCCTGTTAATGTCAGGAATTAATTAAAACTAGGAAAAAAAACATGCAAATATCTGAAGACAGCAGGAAACAAAAAGTCTATAAATTTCTGAGAAAAATAATCAGAGCAATCCAATGAACACAGCAGCTTTATGAGAAATTTGGGAGCTTCCTTTCCTAAGCAGTGTTATAGAAATCAGATGCCAGGTGGGTTTCAAGAGGGTCATAACAAAACAGCTTTGTGCCTGGAGGCAGCTCCAGTCTGTTTTGGACACAAAGTCCAAAGACATTTATAAATCCTTCTGTTTAAAAGAAAAACTAAAAAGGCTTTGGTAAACAATTTAAGGGGTGTGGAGGGGGAGAGAGAGGAAGAGACAGTGGAGGGGGGGAGCAGGGAGGGTGGCTACTTACAGCTCAGTCAGCATTGTTTAGCTGATTTTGCTCAATGTAACTGAATCACTTTTCCTTTTGTAAAAGTTTCTAAGGCAGCCAAGGGTCTAATCTCAAGATGCATTAAAAATACAATATTCCTTTCTACCTCCATTACATAATAGAATGGTGAGTTATGACTGTATTTGCCAGTGTAAGTAAAAATGGAAAAAACAGATGAGTAAAGTCATGAGATAAGATACAGGAAGCTTCCCCTAAGACATCACACCTCAAATTTTATTGGGTTGATTTAAATCTGTTCAAGTAAATGAGAAACATAACACCTACTCTATTATCCCTCAGTCTCCAAGATTTTACAAGAGTTAGGAAGAATTAAAATTTGTCTCAAATCAAAATTTATGTTGCTGGTTCTACATTCTTCTTTCAATTCATAGTAAACACCTCATCTGGTAAGAAAGCTAAGGCTCGGGGTTAACAATGAGAAGAGATGAAATTTGAATCCAGGTCAGGACAACTTCACAGCTTGTGCCATTTCTGCTTTCCCACCACTGCCTATGACAAAGGCAGTCCTTCCAGAGAGAATGGAGAGTTCCATTCTCAGGTGTCGCTTTCTTTCATAATGCAGTGAACCCTTTCCACCTGCAAATTGACTGCTAAATCTGCTTGTTAATAACAGATAATGCACACACATTAATGCCATCAAACTGACTAGCAGCAAAAAAGATGAAAATGTTATTTTCTTTCCCTTTTTAAAATTTTTCTTTCTTTCCTTTTTTCAAAAAAGATATATTTATTTATGTGTATACCAGCTGAGTACAGGACAATCACAGGAGGTGAGTGGATTCATCAGAGAAAGAGCAGGGAGCAGAACAGGCAGATCCACTGAAGCACGCTGCTGAGGGGAGCAGCGGGCGTGACAGGAGAGGTCTGCTGTGCCATGTGGGTCACCCCCCCTAGACAGCAGCAGGGATTGAACTCGTGCTGCAGTGGCCGCTGTTTGCTTCATAGTGTGTTGCTTAACGCACTGTGCCACCAGGGAGACCCCATAAGTGTCATTTTCTTTCATTAAAATAATTTATTTTCTTTGACAATGTTGTATTTCAAACCAAAATATTTAACAAAAGCTGTTTATTACTGAAATTTTAAAAATAAACACAGATACCCTGCTTTCTATCACCATCATGGCTATGGTATCAACCAGAAGCACTGTCTAAAAGTGCAGATCTGACACTGGCAACCAGGTACACTCAGTACTGTAATTTGTCAACTTGGACAATGACACTTGACATTTTGTACTTATTAGGTCCAGTATTTATGAGTATGATAACTGTTCATAGTCCTTGTGGTGCCACAATGATATTTACTAATTATCTAATTTCATGCTTAATATATTTTTCTGAAGTAGATGTGGCCAAAAAAGAACATAAATAAATTTATTTTTCACTCCAAAGTGCTTCGCCTGAAAAACATTAAACAGGGTTCCTCTAAGGAGTCTCACATCAATCACTCACTAAACAATCAATCACTCATTCAGTCTGCAACGATGCACAAAAACCTGCTGGTTCGTGAGGTGATACCTAAGAGGATAAGGAATAGTCCCATCATCTAAGAGGTTCCTATCGATACACCCTAACAAGCTGTTGAAAAAATAAATACTGACATCTAGTATTACAGGTATGTAAGAGCTGTTTATCACAGATAACTGGTAGTGAGTTCTGATTAGTGAAATGAAGGAAAATGAAGTTATAACCAAGAGGTGATATGTAGTGGCCTCAGGATGAATGGGATTATCATATATAGGGTGAAGGGGGTAGAAAACAGAGCAAGACATTCCAGGATGATGGCCCAGTATGAGTGGAAGCCCACATGTAGAAGAAAGCTAGGCAACCAGGAGTAGTCCTGTGAGGGCAAACCCAGAGAACTTGTGGTAGGTAAAGAAGAGTCAAGTTTCAGGCAGAATAGGGAGGACCTTTAAGTGCCTTGTAAATTTGGATCTCATGCTATGGATAATGGAGCTCCAGTTAAGGGGTTCAAACAAGAAGAATAATAAATTTCAAATAATGCTTTAAGAAGATAACACCAGGGCCTCCCTGGTGGCGCAGTGGGTTAAGCAACGCACTATGAAGCAAACTGCAGCCACTGCAGCACGAGTTCGATCCCTGCTGCCAGCCAGGCGAGGGACCCACATGGTGCAGCAGACCTCTCCTGCTGTGCCCGCTGCTCCCCTCAGCAGTGTACTTCTGTTGATCTGCCTGTTCTGCTCCCCGCTTTCTGTGGTGAATCCTCTCACCCCCCCATATCTCTGGCCTGTACCCCAGTGCTTGTATGCATAAATAAATCTTTAAAAAAAAAAAAAAGAAGAAGATAACACCAGATCAGCAGTGAATGAGTAATATAGAAGAAAATGTAAACGAGGACAGGGAGTTATTCAGCTATGTAGGTAGAAGAAAAAATACAATTTAATGTGAGAACAATTAGAAGGATGGAAGTCATATTAACTAAAACAGCAATGATATGAGGACAGGCTGTAGGGGGAAGGAGAGAAGGAATAAGAGGAACTATACATTGGTTTCAGTTTTGGACATTATGAAAGCAATATTCAGATAAACAATGGGAATTCAGGCCTGGAACTGAGAGAAAAAGTAAAAGCCAGAAATAGAGACAAAATTTACTAGCATAGAGATGACTATTTGGAAATAAGAAAACAAGTGAAGTTAACTACAGAGAAAGGATAAAGCAAGTGAAGAAGAGTTAAGGATAGACCTTTGTAAGAAATCGTAAAGATTTCTTTAAAGATACAGTGAGGGAAAAGCATAACTAGAAGGAAAGACATCACAGAAGTCAAGAAAGGGGAACTTTAAAGTTGGTGAGGGTGGGCGGGTGGGGGGGGGAGTAGCAAGTAATCATTACAGAAGAGTTAGAAAGTGAAGTGCATGTAAGTTATGAAAATTATTATCACATCTCTGGTACTGGGGAAATTTCAGGGACAGACAAAAATCAGATTTCATGGTAAAGAAAAAAGTTATTAGGTGAACACATATAAACTGCTTTTTAGAAAAGATTAGTGAAGAATCAAGACACTAATTTTTATAGTCAGATCTAAAACCTGCTGATAAACTCAATATAAATGTTTCTGTTACTGGAAGTTGTTAAGGGAATGAATAAATGAGAATAAAACTAGGAATGGCTCCACTGTGCTATCTTGGTTTTAATTTAGCTAGCTTCTAAGTTGAGTAAATTTGATGAATTAAATAGTCAGGATAATAAAATAAGAAGAGACTGTTCTTTAGAATTAAAAATATTTACTTTGATACTTATTACCTCAAATCTAACTAATACTGAACATGCACGGAAACTTGCTGTACTTCACAGAGAAATGCTAAAATGCTGGACCTTGGAGAAAAAAAAAACCAACATACTGTGGAAATGTCAAAAAGTAATTCCCTCAATATTTAGGAGGATAAAAGAGCTAAAGAAAATCTTAAGATGAAGGTGGACAACAGAACATTATAAAGCAGTGTAAATTCACAGAGATGGTTTGAAATACCACACCTGCCCAATAACCCTACAGTTCATATTTTATTCATTTATTTCATGCAGACCACTGACGAGTCTGTAATCTAAAGTGGGAAGCCGGGGCTGTTTTAAGAGCTGTAAGAGGATTATATTTCTAGCCTAATATTACTTGTTATGCTCATCACTAATACCACTTGGAAAACCATGAAAGAAAAAAATTACTCATAAGTAATTTTTCTTATAACTCTTCTGAATTCTAATTATCTACAGTAACAGAAACAAAAATATCCATAACTAAACTAGAAAAACTACATTCTCAGATCTTCTCATACGAGAAAAGGGTTGTGGTTGAATCTACATAAGACCTCTGTAGATTGAATTCTTATATATTTTACTATGGTGGCCTTTGATTTTTTAATTCTTTGGAAGAAATACAAACAAAACAAATGATACAGTAAATCCTAGGCACAGCATTTTTGGTCCACAGAAATCTTGTTCCCTGGCATAACTTCAGCTAAATTTCATTTGACAAAGAGGCAAGGAGAAGATGATACCCTTTTTATCATTCTTGGAAAACTCATTAGAGGTTATATTTACATGTGTAAATAGTACTACTTTGAATTACCAAAAAGTTTTTAATTGTTTAATCAGATTCAACTTTTCTTCTTTACTGCCGATAAATAATAATTAAGCTGTTTTAATGGCCAACAATATCCTGCTGCAAATTAATGACAGAGAGTGATGAGAAATTTATCAAATTTTAAAAGCAGTTTATCTTAGTAACGTGAAATCCACTGATTGGCATCAATATACCTTTTCTATTAATTCTCTCAAGATTTTAGTTTATTTTTCCTGTTTTGTTTTTTTCTTTCTAAAACAGGCAGACTGACTGAAGCACACTGCTGAGGGGAGCAGAGGGCCAGACAGGAGAGGTCCGCCGTGCCATGTGGGTCCCCTCCCTGGCCTGGGATGCTGCTGTGCTGCAGAAGCTTCACAGTGTAGCGCTCAACCTGCTGTGCCACCAAGGAGGCCCCTATTGTTCCTGTTTTTAAAACTTATCTTAAAGAATTCAAATGTATCTTGAGTACAGAAAGGTTTTTCATACATTTCCCCATGAGTAACTATTACTATAGTTACTAGTATTATCTCCATGTTGATATTTATGAGCATTAACTCATTTAGTTGATTAAAATTAAAAGCTTAAAAAGATTATATGAGAAGTAGTTAATCTGTTAATCTCCTTTCCACTTTGAGCCACCACATCTCCATTTCTCTCCTCAGAAGCAATCACTGATATACAGTTCTGGAGTTAAGACACACACACACACACATGCACTTATATGCATATGCATTTTTTACACGAGTCATAGTATAATACACATTTCTGCAGATACTCCTCCCCATTTAAGATGTTTCTGAGAAGTTTTTTTCAAATTAGTACTTGAAATGGCAAATAAAAGAACTGAACCCAGGAAGTCTACCTTCAGAATCCATGCTTTGACCACTATGCTATACCATAAATAGAACTTATTCTTTTATACACACTCTGAATAGCATACGTACTCATAACATTGTTTGTCTTTACCAATATTACTATGCAACAATACAAGAAAATTAACCGAGTTACTTTCTTTTTGATAGGTACACAATAGGCACATTATATAAATTTGACATAATTTAAAGAATCTCCTATGGATGGATATTTAGATTGAGCCTGCTCTTGTATTATATTAATAATGATGCAATGACTTGAGTAGATCTGTAGGACAAATTCTTAGAAATAGATTCCTTCTGAGGTAAAGAGGATAGATATTTTTGCCAAAATGCATCCTGTCCTCTGTAGAAGCTATTTGGCATTAATGGACTAGAACACTTGTTTCCTCCTATTGTCCCAAACCAAACATTTTTATCTTTGTTAATCTCATTGGTTAAAAAAGGAAAAAAAATGGTGGCTCATTGTAGTTTTAATTTGCTTGTATTAATTATAAATGAGGTAAAACATCTTGTGTTTAAATGACATCATAATTTTCTATACTGTGACCTTTTTATGCCTTTCCCTATTTTTTGAGTTTTTGTTGATTAATACATGTGTGCAGTTTAAAATCTACTGGTTCGAGGGGGAGGGTTGAGGGAAGATGGGAACACGAGGGACTGAGGTGATGGTGCACTGGTGAGATGGTGATGGGAAATACATGGGGATTACAATTAATGGCAAGCATATGTAAATTTTAAAATATTTTAATAAAAAAATTAAAAAATAAACTATATCAGGACTGAAAATAAATAAATAAATAAATAAATAAATAAATAAATAAATAAATAAATAAATAAATAAATAAATAAATAAATAAAATCTACTGGTTCTATAAGACTTGTTAAAACAGCAACCTCCAGCTCTCCAACTACTTTTCCTTCCCCAGAAATGATTTTATCTCTTAGCTAATTATTTTCATAGTTACCATCAAACCTTAAAATATGGTTATACACTTTTGATTCTTCCATTTCATGTACTCTTTTGATTTTCCACTATGAAGATGAGAATTTAACTGCTCTCTCCTCCATTACCATCCAACAGATGCATAACTCACTTCCTATTCTCTTATCCACTCTGTATTGTTTTAAGTAATGTCAGTAAAGACAAACAATATTATGACTATGTATGCTATTCAGAGTAAGGCTGTGGAATAAATCCTATGTATGGGCGCAGTGGGTTAAGCAACACACTACGAAGCAAACCGCAGCTACTGCAGCACGAGTTCAATCCCTGCCGCCAGCCAGGGAGGGGACCCACATGGCACAAGGTAGACCACTCCTGCATCGCCTGCTGCTGCCCTTGGCAGTGTGTTTCAGTCAGTCTGCCTGTTCTGCTCCCCACTCCATCTGGTGAATCCTCTCACCTCCTGCGACTACGGCCTGTACCCCGGCTCTTGTAAGTATAAATAAATAAATCTTTAAAAAAAAAACCCTATGTTTGGTATAGTACAGTGGTTAAAGCATGGATTCTGAAGGTAGACTTTCTGGGTTTGCATTCTTTACTTGCCATTTCAAGCTGTCTAGTTATTTAGGCAAGTTACTTAACCTTTTTATGCCTTAGTTTCCTTATTTGTAAAAGAAATGCATGGGTTTACAAAGATTAAAAGTGCTCCATAAACATTCTTCATGTCCCAAACTACTTTTTGTTTTCTCCTGTAGTTGCTGTTTAATTATTCATTTCTTTAGATAGCTATATGCTTATTGTTAATTTAATCCAAAATTCACTTCCTGATTAAATTCACTCATTTTTATCATTTTATGATCACCTTCTGACTGATCCAATGTGAACTGTTGTCTTGCATTTGACAGCTGGCACAGAACAGTTTAACTTGGTTCTCTGTACCTTGCTCCCCTGAAGTCTCCCTCTTTTCCTCCCTTTGGATCTATTCTGGATTCCATATCTTGCTCATTCTTTTTTTTTTAAGATTTATTTATTTATGCATACAAGCACTGGGGTACAGGCCAGAGGTGTGGGGGGGTGAGAGGATTCACCACAGAGAGCGGGGAG
>JAGFMF010011659.1:1823312-1842469 GCA_019455555.1 Galemys pyrenaicus | reverse complement strand
CCAAAAAGCAAGCACAGTTTCTTCACATGTCCCTCTGCTCCACGTGCCTCTTCCAGGTCTCCTTGCTGCTCTCCATCCTGCTTCCTTCTTCCTCCCTTCCTTCTGTCCTCCCCTCTGCAGAATCTTCTTTCCCTGCTCAACTCCACCCACACAGGGTGGAACCGGGATTCTGGAACTTCTCCCTTTCCTGGGGACAATCCTGTTACACGTATACCAAATTTCTCTTTAAAAATTATATGTTCTCCAAGTTATAAAGCATGAGAGGAATTTTTCTTCTTCTTTTCTTTTTTTAACCTCTTTGACCTGTTCATCCAAGTCCTTTCTTTGCCAGGGAAGGAGGAGCAAATCAAGTACTTTAGTTCATTGCATTTCAGATGAGGAAAGTAGATACATTAAAGAGTAAATAACTTCGCAAGTATCTAAGATATGTTAATAACAAAAATCATACTGGATCTCTAATTCCTAGTCCTCTTTGTTAGTTCTAAACCATACATGACAATGGAAGAACAACAGAAGAATAAATGTAAATCAAACTACTAAAAAAACAGAGATATATACAGCTGGCCCTCTATATCCAACCATGGATCAAAAATACATACTATGTGGGTAGGCCTACAATGGTTGTGTCTATACTGAATATGTACAGAGTTTTTACCCTGTCATTATTTCCTAAAACAATACAGTATAATAGCTGTTTACACAGAACCAGAGTGCTCTGAATTTATCTGTTGCGCAGGGCTTCTGCATTAAACAAAAAGGAAGCTCTTTTGCTAAAAGATTGCTTTAAAAATACTATCTTACAGAGTAAGTCCAAACTCCCTAATACAGTATTTCAATTTCCCACTGAGTGTCCAGCTTCAGACTTTACATTTTAGGAACACCAAATTACTTGCATTTCCCTAATATATTCTTTATTTTTTATTCAGTGTCTTTACTTGGTTGTTCTTGTGGCCTAAAATATTTTCCCTTACTTTCTTTTCTATTCTATCCCTGCCAGGTAAATTCTTATTGCATGCTAAGGCTTAACTAAGATAGGTATCACCTTTACCAGGAATCTTCCCGCTATATAGTTACTTAGGGAAAGGCAAGACACACTTCCCTGAGATTGTTCCAATAACAGATCTATCTCTATTATTTTATTCAATTATAATTATTCATTTGTGTAACAAATTTCATGTAAATTAACAGTTTGTATCTACCAATCAAACTCATAATCTTAAAAGAGATCCATCTCACAAATGAATGAATATTTGATAAGTTGAGAAAGAGTGATTTTAAGCAAAGGAAAAAGCATAACATTAGCCAATAAGTTGGTAAGCATACAATTATTTTTATTTTGTTTTAGAACATGGAGTAAGTCAATTTAGCTAGAGCCTTGGGAGAAAAGGGGTAGAACTCCAAAACATATTATATGACCACAATGTGAAGGCTTTAATACCAGGCTATGCATAATTCAGAGAGTACTGGGAAACCATTCAAGATTTCAGATCAGAGGAATGGTAGTCTCTTAATTGGTCTGTCTCCTTCCTATATCACCCTCTTCCAATATGTCCTATATATTAATATTCATAACATATAACTTTGCTCAAATCCCTTCCTTTTTTAAGTTTCCTATGGTATCTGTTCATTGCCAACAGCATCTTAGTGACGCAGACTACAGTTCTTTAGAACAGATATCTTTCTTTTATTCTATACAATTTACTTGTGCTATTTATCAAATGCCATGTTAAAATTATTATTATTCCCCAGCTAAGTTTGGTATGGAGGAAAGAGGGGAAAGAACTGTTCTATTCTTTGCAATGCCTAACACAGTGAATGCATTTGTAAGAGTGTGTCACATATCTACTGAGTCACTTGAAAGTGGTTCTGAATGAAATATGTCATGGATAGTTTATCCCAGGATAAATAATAGTTGATTTTTAGCAGTTTGCACAACACCTAACTGCTATTTTCAATATATCTGAGTATAAACACTGCTTTCCAAAAGCAAGAAAAATATTTTTAATTGTTTAAAAATTGCACTGTTACTACCTTGCTTCCTTCACTCTAGCAACCAGTTTTTGAAACTCCAAGTACATAGAGTTTGAATGAAAAAGAAAAAAATGGAGCAACATTCATCCTTCTTAATAGCTTGTTTTTGCCAAAAAAAAAAAAAAAAAAAAGAAACTCACAAATTCAGCTTTCTTTCATATTTTAAAATTGGCTACACCTCAGAGGGTTCATGATTGCCTTCTCTACCATTTCCCTCAACTCCTTAATCTCTAGTTTACTTGGTCTTATCTCTTGCAAGCAAAATGGAATTCAAATGGCCTCCTACACCCTCTTTGAACTAGGTTGGTGCCAAGCCAGCTGGGGCCTTTCCTGGCATCCGGGCAGGGGAGCATATTTCATAACACACAGCAATGTCTATTTGGCACAATTTGCATGAAGCAATTTACTGAACCAATGAGTCATTTCTCAAGGTGATACTCCTGGCAGACTTCTCAATCGACATTCTGTCCAGATCTACCCTTCTGCTACATTCCCGATTGGTAATTGGTGTATTTAACACTCTTCCCATGTATACTCCCCAAGCAGACTTTTTCCCTTTTCTGAGAGGAAACATGCAGAGCTAAGAAAGGGCATTAAAAGATTCCATACGCTGAATACATGAGCGATATTAAACTAATAGACTCCTCCATGTTCCAGCAGTAGGAGTTGGTTTGTTTTAAATCCTCACAGACCCTCTTAATTGATCTTTTTACCACAACAATAAGCACATCCATGATTAATTGACTAAGATTTTAAAAAGTTTTAAAGATAATTTTAGCAGGTAATTCTTTAAATTCCTTGTTTCAAGGAATTCAAACTGTTTAATATAAAATTCCAAGGAAGAATTATACTCTCGACAGTGTGGGTAAAACGAAGGAGAGTGATAACCTACATAGGTCTTTCCATTAGAAAATGGATTTCTAACCTTTTTCTATAATAAAATTAACAATATTAAATTTATCATTGAAGTAGCAGGTACAGAAATGGCTCAATATTTTATTTTCCTAGAGATTTAGTTCTGTTTTTTCTAACTTAATAATGGTAGAACACATCTGTCTCGGACCCTGAAACATTTTAATAAACTCATCATCACTTACCTGGTCTACTGCAGTGATTTCCTGACTTACCTATTTCCTTCCAATCTCTTTATTTTTCTGCATTATCAACAGAGTTACTGTTCTAATCAGCAAGTCTGATGATGTCACTGATCGCCTATTAACTACCTTTTCATGGCCCAGATTAGTTCCAGAATAAAGTTCAAATACTTTAAGATGGTCTTCAAAGCACTTTATTATTATCTGGTTCTTGCCAGCTACTGCTTTTCTTGTAGCAACTATATTCCCATATTCCAAGAACTCTGAGCATTTGCAGTTTTTCAAAGAGATATAAACTGTTTCTTGACTTATATAGGGAATTGCTCTCATTCCTATTCATACCTGGACTATCCTTCCCACATCTCAGACTATAACCTGCCCTAGTAGTTATAGTATTATAATCTTTAATAAACTATTTATTAGGGTAAAATTCACATAATATAAAATTCACTAATTCAGTGGCAGTTAGTACATTTCCAATATTGTGCAACCACTACCTCTGTCTAGTTCCAAATGGTTATAACTTTTAATTGATCTCAATTCGTCCTCAACAAACTACATCTCTGCAACCATAATGCTACCCATAATAGATGGTCAATAAAGATGGACTGGAATTTTAGAAAAATATGGAATTAAGCATCATGTTCTCAGTAGACTCATATTTTAGATATGATAATCTTTCTCCTCAAAATTATAGTAAGGAAATATTCAGAAATCAAAGTTAATAACTTGGCTTTTTCAAAATTTATTCAACAAATATTTACTGAGAGTTCACTTATGTCCCAGGAACTGTTCTAAGCACTAAGGGATTCATCATTGAATAAAAGACAAAAATCTCTACTCCAAAGTTTACATTTTGGTAGAAGAAAAGAGACAGAAGATAACATAAATTATACAACATTTTAGAAGGTGGCAAATGGCATAGGAAAAAAAAAATAAAGTCAGGTAATTAGATCTGAAGCTCTGACTAGAGATATCAGAAGGGCTGCAATTTTAAACAGATTATTCAGGGTAGGCCTTAATGAACAGGTGATATGTGAGCAGAAGAGTTAGAAGGTGGGAACATGAGTTATGCAAATATCTGAAAGAAGAATGCTCCTCATGGAGGGGAAAACCAAGGCCAAGCTTTTGAGGCAGAGACATATACAAATTGCTCAAGTACAGTGATGAAGCCAGAACAGAGGCAACACAGTGAGTGAGAGAAATTTTTGGCCTTTCAAAATTAGAAGGATGGAGTTGTCATTAAGAAGGATGACTTCTGTCAGGTTTGGGAGGGATGATTTGAGGTAAGTAGAAGACATGTACGAGATGGCTATTATATATCCCAATAAAACTTGAAATGGGCAGATGGATATATGCGTCTGGCACTAGATATATGATAGCTTGAGATATAAAATTAGGAATTATCAGTATCAGAGGATATTTAAAGTTATGATTGGATGATATTCCTAAAGAGGTGATGCGTAAGGCCTGACCCTTCTATGCTATAATTCGGGGAGAAGAAAATCTGCAAAGACAACTCAGAAGGAACTGCCAGGGACAGCAGAAAAACTAAGAGAATATGGTATTATGGATGCCAAGTGAAAAAGGTGGTTCTAGGAGAAAGACTGAGTTCTCAGCTACATTAAATGCCACTGAAAAATTAAATATGAGAACCAATGAATTTAGCAATATGAAGTCACCAGTGAGTTTAACAATAGCATTTCTGGCAAACTGGTACGGGGAAGAGTCCGACAACAACGAGTTTAGCAGTTTTATGAATTTTAACCTTTTTTTTTTTAAAGATTTATTTATTTATGCATACAAGAGCTGGGGTACAGACCAAAGGTGTGGGCGGTGAGAGGATCCACCAGAGACAGAGCAGGGAGCAGAACAGGCAGATGGACTGAAACACACTGCTGAGGGGAGCAGCGGGCCAGGCAGGAGAGGTCTGCCTGCGCCATGTGGGTCCCCTCCCCTGCCAGCAGCAGGGATCGAACTTATGGCTGCGGTTTGCTTCATAGTGTGTTGCTTAATTCACTGCGCCACCAGGGAGGGCCCTGAATTTTAACCTTTAAGGGAAGCAAAAAAAGAGCTGGTAACGAAGTAGAAATGAAGCTTGTATAGGCTTATATTATTTCTTGAGAGGAGAAATAACACCATGTTGATAGGAATGATTTAGTAAATAACTGAAGATATAGAGAAGTAGGGAAGAATCACTATTGACACATCCTTGAATAAGTCAGAAGTACAGTCTTGTGTGACATACAGAGGGGGATACATATTAAGAAATGCATTGTTGGGGATTTGGTTGCTGTAAGAACATCACAGAGTGTACTTACATAGAACTAGACAGTATAGCCAATTACACACGTAGGATTTTGTACATTTAGGGACCATGATGAACAAAAAAACACGAGATAAACTCAAGCAAAGGGAAAATGACACCAACAGAGTGTGGACAATTCCTCCACAGTTGAAGGAAGGAAATCAGGATATATTCAAGAAACTTGCTGATGGATGAGCAGGCCATGGAATACAGAGTTCCCTAAGTGCTTAAAGTTCCTCAGTGAAGTAAGAAGCTAAGTAATTGATTAGTTTTAAGTGTGAAGATAATAGAAAAGACATTATAATAAAGGAGATGTGAAAAGAAAAATCATATTAGAAACTGCTGCAAACTGTTACTCTAAGTGAGGTCTCAAGTTTTATTCTGTTTTGCAAAACTTCTGTTAGTGGTCTGAAATAAACAATTTAAAGAAAGGATATTGAGAATTGTGCTTCCTCAGAGGATTTGTCTCACTCTACAGCATGCTTTCAATGAACATATAGTTTTTGCAACTTTATTTTTTCATTTCTTATGTTATAATTATGCTGTGTACATTTATCAGATTGCAATTTGTTATATCTAACAATAAAAATATTGGGTTTGCAGTTTTTATTTCATTTTTCTTAATTAAAAAAAACTGTGTGTGTGATGAAGTGGCACAGTGGAGGGAAGACTGCTATTTTATTATACACAGCTTGAGAACCACTAACTTAAGACAGTGGCACCATAAATGGACCAGGGAATACTTAATCTTTGCCAAGCGGTACTAAGGGCTCACATGAGGTTTGCAGCCATTAGTTTAGAGATATATCAGCACAGGGGAAAGATATTTTTTATCCCAGAAATGTATACTGGAGGGGTGAGGAGTAGGATTTAACTGAACTATCACATTGCCAAGTGAGTATGATGAAACAATAGAAGGGTAAGTATACAGTATATAGAATGCAGTTAAGTAGAAGAGTTGGCCTTGCAATTCAGGTGGAGTAAAGAGGGAAGAGAGGACGGACACATCAGTGGTATAAAGAGTAGAAAAAGTAACAGGATCTATGCATAGTCCAAAAAGGACTGGGAATTGTTGGAATAATGGATGCGTTAGAAAGACAAGTAGAGATAGAGAGAATGCCTACAGTTGAGAATATGAAGGTGCAGCAATGAGGCAGGATAGAAGTAAAGATCCTTGGAGGCAAGGAGTTTGAGGACTGAGAGGTAGTGCATTAATAAATCCATCTCTGCAGATACTGTATTATCTTTAATACAGTATCTTTAAGGCTAAAGCAGTACTGGGTAAAGAGGCAATATAATGAACCAGGAACTCAATCAACAAAAAATAAGGAGTGACTGATGGTTGGAAGATGATTACAACATAAGTTTCAGAATCTGGGCTTTTTAGAGAAAACAAGGAATAGATTGGAAGTGGGTATGGAAGGAAAAGAACATCTTCTAAAGGCAGCATAGTATGAGGGACTTAGGAGAAAATAGTCATCACTTGACAGGATTTCAGGAAAGACAGTGTCTGCAGGGAAGATACAGGTTCTCACAAAAAATGACAAAGTACCCAAGATACTGTTACATAAAATTATTAATCATTGGCTTTTATTTTTTGAGACAAAAGGGGGTCCAGGCCTAGAAATCAACTGCTCAGTAGTATTTAAACAATGGATTATAACTTGGTTCCAGATAAGGCATAGTTTTTAACCTATTATCTACTCTAGGCTATTTCATTTTGTATGGTACTAAATTGAAAATGTAGGTATAGGCAAAAAGATAGCAAGTGATCACTTGAATAGTGTTCTTTATTAATAGTTCTGATAAAAGAGACGACAGAGTAAGTTGGTTAAAATGAGCATTTTGAATGATCCATTTATTCAAATTGGACAATTAGAAATCTTCTATGCTCATATTCATTACACAACTTAATACAAACACAGTAACATGTAGACTGGCACAAGAAAGCTGGCTTTTATTAAATTTATTTTAATAAAGTTTAATATTAAAATATTGGAAAAGGGTAATGTGCAAGGAAAAGACAATAAACACAGGAACCATTTTCTTTTTAGAATTTTCATTAAAGTAGTATTGGTTTATAGCATTATACAAGTTTCAGATGTATGGTATTATAATTAAACATCTGAATACACTGCATTGTAATTACCACCTTAAGTCTATTTTCCATCCTCTACTGTATGAATGACTCCTTTTACCTTTCTCCCTTCCCTGCTGGTAATCATCATTTGTTCTTACAGCCTAAGAGCTCATTTTTGTTTTGTTTTATTTGTTCATTTGTTTTATTTCTTTACCTTATGGGACATTTTTCAATGACTGGAGAAAAAGGCTAAGCAAGTTTTTCATAGAGGGCACTTTAGCTAGGCCTCAGCAAATATGAACTGCTATTAAAAGGAGAAACTGAAATTGCTTTACTGTTATTCCTTGCTTTTCTCATATTAAAAAGTACTGAGTAAGAGAAGGAATTGAAAAGAAAGGGGCTTAAGAGAGAAGAGAGAAAAGAGAAAAGGGAGCCAGGATCCACAGCGGAAAATTGAGATATATGTATTTCCTTTTCAATGCTTTTTTATGAACTCATTTTTCAAGGGGCTGACTTACTGAACTGATACTCTACCTACGTCTTTTTAGTAATGCATATATATTTACTGGGAAATTAATTTTTCCTTTGTTGTTGCTTCTTCTCTCCCACTATCCCTCTTCTTTGTCAAGATCATAGTCACTATCTTTTTTATATTGGTGTGGCTGGAAAGAGGATGACCCGACCAAATCAACAATTTCAACGATCTGATTAATCACCAATAAGCAAATAGATTATTCTGAGGCACTCTCTGTAAATGTCTGAAGAGTAAAGTAGTAATCAATATAGCTAAGTTCAAGAGTTTTTAAATTTAGAGGGACAGAAAATGACCTAGAATTAGATGTCTGTTCTTATTACTTTTGTATCCCCCTAGATAACTCTCTCTTCTCTCTTTCTGTCTCTCTTCCCTTTTCTCCCTTATTATGTGTTTCAGAACACAGATCTCTACAGAACACATTAAGAGCAATCTTCTCCACTGACTTCAAGTTAGGTTTAAACAGTAGGTAATACTGATAAGAAACATAAGACAGGAGAAAAGAGCTGGAGTGTTGATTTTCCTTGCTTCCCCTGTACGAGTCATTTATTTGGGTAGAGGTATTTTGTGTGTCTAAACAAGACTATTGTCCTAGAGCCCGCTCATGCAACTACAGTTCTCTGGTTTCCAGAAATACTGTTCCCTTTCCCTTCCCTGAAGGTCCCTAGGACAGAACTACTTTCTGGTGTGGCTTGTTCCTGGGAACTTCAGCACTCTCTTTGGTAGGTCCATTATTCTGTCCACACCTCTATAAATACTTCTTCCCTTAAATCTCTTTTAATAATGCAGTGGCTGGGCCACGTGTTACCTGCAAGGAGCTAGACTGATATAATAGTGCTTCTTGGTCATTCTGGGGGCAAGATCAACACAATCCCAATAAACTCTCATTCCAAATTACTCAACATCTCTTACACCATTCCTCAGTGAAGACTCCATCTACACCTTGTTGAACTAGCACCTTTACTGCATATCATTATTACATTAGGACCTCTTTAGATTTACCTATAATTTAACATTCCTAAAGTTACCACTTTCATAAATGTGATGTATCAAAATGCAAACAAAAACTAGATTATTACTCAGGAACTTGGTCAGAAAGAAGTAGTTTTTCCCATGACAGCTATCTCACCTCCTTCTCCTTGTTGAGCAACACCAACTGGCTGTCTGTGAGTATGCAATACTTCCGCTCCCATGTTGTTGTCTCAGTGTAGGGTGATTGGCCACAAGACAGACGATGGGTGGGTGGCCCTTTCACATCTGTGTGACAAGTGAAAAAAAAAAAGAAAAAAGCACAATCATTATGCTTAGTAAACTAGTATTTCAAATGTAAGATATGGCAAAATCAAATTAAATAGACATAAGTCTAACAGTGAATCTCAATGGTGAAACTTAACTTCCTCTTAAGGAAATAAAAACTTAGATTTAGGAAAAACTGGTCCTATGGTCTGCAGAAAGGAAGGCTGAAACACTCTAGAAAGACGTGTTAGCACAAATTTGACACAGTAACTGCCACTTCATAGAGGTCAATTTAGAGCTAAACCATCACCATTCAAAATAAAGTGGTATGGGTGACTCAGAGATAAGAGTAAAAGATGCAGCTTCTAGTCTTTTGGGGGAAGATGCTGCTGTTTGTACACTTGTAGTTTTAACTCAGAACTGATACAGTGAAATTATTGACAGCCTAGACTTTTAAAATGTCTTTTTCTTGTGACTCACAGAATTAGAAATGTTTAAACTGTAGCATCATATTACCACTAGAGGCCAGTAAGATCTTAAAAACATACAAAGTAATTTCCTCAAAGAAAGATCAAAACACTTGATAACCAACGTGTTTCTTAGAGGTACAGGTACACAGTATCAAAGCAAAACATCTCAATTCTTCTCAAATGTCTTATTTCCCTCCAAGATATAAGAAGACAGGGTTTCATAGATGTTATGATTATCTTTGTTACTTAAAAATATTTTGTTATGAATTATTCACTCATCTGGGTTGTTATACAGCTTGGAACACTATCTTAATCCTAAGTACACATTAGAGCCATTAAATAAGGTTTCCATGACAGTTCGATATATATTAAAAGTCCTTTAGCCAAGAAGACTAATTCCTTTCTGGAATATACAGCAGGGATTATTTCTGATGCATTTTTTATTACAATTTATTGTGCTAAAAGAGAGCCTCAAACTGAAGAAATTATAAAGTAAGTACTCATGAGTGTAGGAGAACTATAAATCATAAATAAGAACTCTGTATCTATTAAGTTACTCTTGCTTTCCATAGACTTTTAAATGACAGGTATTCCTGATGGGTATTCAAAGAGTTTAGGTATTTCATACTATAACTACTTAAATATTCATACTGATAGCTGAAGTACCACAAAATGTGAACAACAAATTAATAGTTAAGGTAATTGCATGTTTGTTTCCCCCTGACATCATCTATGGTGTCCAGTATTATCTTCAGTGTCCCTTCTGGCTTACCTTCCTGTGCTCTCTACAAGTCTATCTCAACTTACTACTCTGCATCTTTGGGGAAGTTATTAATGATCTCACAAACAATTCAAAGTCTAAAAAGCAAAAATATGATTGGGATTTGACTGTACACCTTGCTAAAAGTTCACGGTTTGTCCTTTTATTTCCTTTTCTGCGTCTGTGCACAGCAGTACTTGCTTCATCTAGAGTTTCTCCATTCACATCAACTCTCTCCCACCCTCAACTCTCCTCTGTATTTTAACCATCTTATTTTAAAGTTTTCTTAATATTTCAAAAGTTGAAATCATCACAAAATGCATTGAAAGAACTGACTCAATCCTTTTTGACACATATAGGAGACACTTCCCTATTCTTAAAAGTCATGCCAAATCTTATTTTCTCCACATGATTTAGACAAACAAATGGGTTTGATTTGTCCCACAATGTAGGCCTATTTTGAGAGCCAAATACCAAGGCCACTTCAGCAGAGAGGGATGCACCTACTTTATGTAGAAATGTGGTGGTTTTGTGGCCTAGACAAGTTTTCATTCGAATGACTAACATCTTATGTAAGTTAGCCATCGGTGACCTAAACTGCCCACTGTAATTTAATTTGAATAGTAATCAGTAATCTTATGAGCTCTACTAAGCAAGAAGACACTGATATACCCTGCCCACAAAAATTATAACATAGGATTCTATATATAGCATAACCCAGGTTTCCCAACAAAATATAAACCTGCATCAGCACTGAGTTTTAAAAGTCTAAATTCTCATTCCGTGTATGATGTTGCGTATTCTCTTACAATCTCACTCTCTTAAGTTCTCTCTCTCTCCAAACTGAGCTTTGTCCCTAATTTCCTTATGGTGTCTAAGTGTTCTTACAAATTTTATAGTTTCAGAGTTATTTGTTTTACTAATGCCCCATTTTAACCATTATCAATGAAGAAAATAAGAAAGATGTTAGACTAAGTGATTCTGGGGCTCTTTTTAGAACTTCCGGTTTGATGTTTAAAAGACATTTTAAGTAAAAATATAAGATCTTAAAATAACACATCGATTTAATTTATTCATTCTATTATAGCCTGATTTCTATGTCTAAATGGACATCAAATGGTACATTAGCTTATATACTGAGACTATTTTAACAGGATAAGCTCACATTATTTCCCTACTTCATCTTACCAGTTCTACCAGTCTCTCTCTAGTGTGCTCATACTCATCCATTCTTTCTTCCTCTCTCTTTCTTGACATACTTTCAATTTCTGATTTCTAAACATATTTAGCATTCACTAGAAAAAAGGATAAATTAGATTTACAAGTAATCTTATTAGTAAAGTTGGAAAAAAAGGTTAGACTTGTACTGTCCATTCTGATAAGGATACCAGGACATTGGGTGCTGGCCTTGTTACAAATGTTGAACAGTTTTATAGACACTAAAAATCAGAAGCTATTCAAAGCACTTTTCTAAGATTGGATACTAATGAATTCCTAATAGTAATTTTCAATTTTGTTTAGGTTCATAAAATTATTAAGGACTTCATAAGAGGTTTTGTTTATGTAGGTTATGTTTATCAATATAAACCATATTAGAAATTAAAACAGAAATTCTTAAAATATTTATTCAATAACAAACTTATTTCATGTTAATACAAATAACACATTTTAGTGAAATGTAACTAATAACTATTTTCCAAAACAAAAATGTGAGAGAAGCAATACTGTTTAAATTTTATAATTTTTTTTTTTTTAAGTTTTGTTGAATATAAGACAGCTGGGTTCTCACATCTGTTTCAACATTCAACTGATTGCTTTATGTTGTTCTGATTGAAGTATATGAAGAAAATCTGGACTCACACAGCTATGATAGTTGTGAAAAGGGAAGTGATTTAAATGGCATATTCAGATAATTGTGAATCATTTTTAAAGTACTACCCAAACATCTTGAGAAGCAGTTGCTTTAAAAAAGTGAATAAAAACTAGATTCTGCCACCATATCAATGAACTTTTTACACTGTTACATTACAAATCACTGCCTCTTGAATAAACTTCTACCAATATCCATGAGTTTGTAACATTATGTATGATCACTTAGAAAATAGTGGTTCACTTAATTTATCACCTTCCGTATTCAATACCTTTCATATAACAGCAAGATAGCACATTCATGTGTGACATCACCGCGATCCCTGGTGGCTCAGGTGTTAAAGTCCCAGCACTGTCAAGCTAGCACCAGCCACTGCTACGTGAATTTGATCCCTCCTCAGCCAGGCTGCTAACCCACATGGCATAGCAGATCTCTCCTGTCTTGTCTCCTGCTCTCCTCAGCAGTGTATTTCAGTAGATCTGCTTGTTCCGCTCTCCACTCTGTCTCTGGTGAGTCCTCTCATCCCCCGCACCTCTGGCCTACACCCCAGTTCTTGTATGCATAAATAAATAAAAATAAATATTAAAAAAAAAGAAGTCACATTTATTAACCTTCAGAATATACTCAATCTCATCAAAAATCTATTAAGTACTGCAAAGCTGTCAAGAACTCAAGGTAACTGTTTCAGCTTTTACAAAATTCTGATTTTTGTTTTTAGTCTTGAATTTTATCATGGGCAATAAATATTGTTGATTTTTTGCTCTTAAGCTACAGATTTCTGTCTTTACTTTTCTAAAAACAAAAAAAGTCTAACCAATAAGCAAGTTTGAGTAACCATAGTTTGCCTTTCAGTTGTTCTTTCAAGTAAAAATGGTATTTTATGTAGAACTAGTAGCAAGTTCAGCTCACAAATCAATTTGCACAAACGTTTCATGTTATGATAACCATCACTTTTCAGTATACAGCTTAAATATACTGCTCGTGTCATCACACAGAATGGTAACAAGATGTGAACTCCAAAGGTTGAGATTTGATAAAATTAAGGCCTTTTGCTGACTTCTCAAGAATAATCTTAGGTAAAACTGGGTCTTTTATCCCTACTGAAAAGAATGCCATGATTACTGGTGTGGTGTGGTACCACTGCCTTGATTGCTGTTACTGCATCAGTAGTTTCACTAATACTTGCTTTTGCATCATCAGTGCAAATGTCAATGCCGTTTTAAAAAAAAAAAAATCCCTCTTTTTAGGAATGATATCATCCTCTTGATTTAGATTTAGGTTGAGTGGAGTAGTGGGGAGAACTTCTCTGTACTCACATCTTGGCTAACCATTTGGCATAAAAGGCATAGCTTTTAGCCTATCTCAGCTTTTTCATGCTTATTTAAGTTTAATTATTTTGAATTTTTGATTTACAGTACCCTTGAACACTTAGAGGTCACTGTAGGGTCATTAATGGACCCTATTTCAATGTTGTTATGTCTCATGGAATAGAGGTGTGAGGAGAGGTATGGAGGAACAAGTTGGTTGGTAGAGTACTGAGAACACACACATTTCACCATCTACGGGGGAACAGTTTTCAGTGCCCTAAGACAATGATAATAATAGTATCAAAGATCTCGATCACATATCACTAAAACAGACATAAGAGTGAAAAAGTTTGAAGTATTGTTAAATTAAACCAAAATATGACATAGAAATATGAAGCGAGCACATGCTGGTGGAAAAATGGTGATGATAAACTTTCTTAACTCAGGACTGCCACAAATCTTCAATTTGTAAAAATCACAGTATCTGTACTGTGCCTTAAAGCAAAGCACAGTAACACAAGGTATATCTGTAACTCTCTTTATTGTAAAGTTTGCAGAGTCCCTTTGTTGCCATCCTCTCAGTGTCAGTAATACCAAGATTTTAAGACCACTCCATCACAGGGCCAATGAGTGAATTATCTAATAACATCTAATTATCTAATTATCTAATAACAATGCAGTAAGTTCCTTGAAGGCATGATTTATTTATAATATATATCCAGATCTTTGATAAAGGCAAGCAATACTTCTCTTTGCAGTAGAAGTAACTTAAGTTTGATGCTATTACCTAAGTATTTTAAGAAGGTGACCAGAATGAGAAATGATTCCTGTGATGTGTCCATCTTTTTTCTCAGAGAAATAATCATCATTATTTCTCTGCCCTGCACATGACTATGTGTACCATGAAATGACAAGAGCAGATCATATGGTTTTCTTCTGCTTTTTAGATATGCAATAAAAGTAAAAAGTCCCATAATTCCCACATTCAACCAAGTATCGCTTACTGGACAGCTTGGATAACCGAATATAATGTTATGAATGACATTAGCTTTCAGATGACAGATGGCAGTTGGCAGTCAATCACAGCCTGCTCTTCAACTTAATAGACCACTCACATCTACAGTTCATACTCTTACCTAAATAGCAAAATACAAAGTATTAAGAATAAAGTAATTAATAATGTTCTAATCCTTGGAAAGAAAGAAAAGAAAAATATGCAAGATTTTTTTAAACAGTGAAGTAGATGCTAATATAAGTAATATGTAAGAATATACTACTAGTCTGCTCCTTAAAGGAGTCATGCTGTATATAAATGATCAAAACTATTTTGGTGTCTTGTGTTCCTGTTACTGGAAGAAAAATGCACTATACTAAGAATTCATCTCAAACACCATTTAATATTCATTCCTTTCATTATATTTAGTACCTCTTCCTTTATTAATATACCCCCATGCTTGCCTCTTTTAATTGAATCTCATCTCTTTCCATTAGGGGCAACTGCTGTGGAGAATTAGAGCTTTTAAAGTGATGTGATTCTCAGTAGAGAAATAAAAAATAAAGTAGTTTATCTCTATTGAGAAATCAGTTTCTGAGTTTTTAGCAATTTGTTATACAACAAATACTTTGTATTGCTCTACCTAAGCAAAAAGAATAAGGCACTGCATAACAATAAAAATTGTTAAAAGTTTGACAGTATGAAAAATCTTTAGTAGCTCTATATCTCCCAACAGAACCAACTGAATACAATACAGAGCTAAAAATACATTTTTTTTCTGAATTGTGATGTGTTTGAATCATAAATCACTAAACACATAACAAAAAGTATCAAGGAGATAGTATGTCTCTTTAAGGAATCCTACCATACAGTTCAATTCAATCAGCTTGATCCTGGCACAGCTTAGCTAACTTACAGTAAAAGAAAGTGCCTTTCTATTCATCAAAAACCACTGACCTCAAATGAGTGAGAGGGAATAAACACCTATAATAGGAGGCTACAACGCATTAAAAGGAAGCATTTAGCTTTTTATTCTTCAAAACAACCAATGCATACAGAACAGACATACCTCTTAAGCAAATCTAACCCATCACTGAATATGTGCTGAGAATTAATTACACTATATCTTCTTGCCCAGATTCACATGCAACTTCAAGCTTTTGGTAGAAACATATAAGGAAGTTTCTTTCAGTGATAATTCAATTTGGATAATCAATCAGGTTAAAAATTTCCAAGTCATTATAGCAAATATTTGGATGGTGGCGAGTACAAATATCAAGGGATATGCTCACATTACAGGTAGTAGATAGAAAAGAATTAATAAAGGGAAGCAAGTAATGATGATTTAGGTGAAGAAATAAAAATAAAAATAATAAAGGTCAACAGGAAAAGAAATGCACAGAAGATGGGAGGGGGGCGGTTCATTGGGAAACAAATCAGATTTGGAAGATACTTTAAAAGGTCAGTAAATCACACTCCCTTAATTCACAGCTTAATAAAATGAGGTTTGATATAAAAAAAAATGACCTATTCAAAGTGACACACATAGCATAATTATTATTATTCTGATCTAGGCTATTTTTCTAGAGTATCAATAAAACTTCTTGTTTTGCTTGGAATTCAGTATTTATTGTCTATAAAGCACTGTATTAAACCCTGGGGATAGGGAGGGTTGGGGGAGAGGGGAGCACGAGGGACTGAGGTGATGGTGCACTGGTGAGATGGTGATGGGGAATACATGGGGATTACAATTGATGGCAAGTATATGTAAATTTAAAAAAATATTTTATATTAATAAAAAATAAATAAATAAGAACAACAATAATAATAATGATAACAATAAAGACACAAAAACCAAAAATGAAAAGACAAGGACAAATTGGGGACACTTGGTGGGGAGGTAAGAGGAGGAGGGTTGAGGGAAGATGGCAGCACGGGGGACTGAAGTGATGGTGCACTGGTGATATGGTGATGGGGAATACATGGGGATTACAATTGATGTCAAATATATATAAATTTTAAAAAGTAACCCCCCCCCAAAAAAAAATAAATCCTGGGGATAGAATTTAACAGCAAACAAAACAGACCTAACTCAGAGAAGTTAACTTCTAGAACTTAAGTACAGGGGCTGAATACGATTAATTTAAATGATTACCATAAACACTATAAAGAAGTAAAATAGGGTAAGGTGAGAGCACATAATAAGAGCAACAGACAGTAGATTGGAGCATTACTATAGCTGCAAAGATGGTTACTGGTGGAGAGGAATTTACATTAACATCAATATTAGTATTTCAGGCAAATGAAATCACAGGCCCAAAAAAGGAAGTGGTTCTGCTCTTCCATCTATCTCAAAGGGTGGCCCCTATGGCTGATGCAGAGCAGGGAGCTAAGTGAAGAGTTAGTAGGCTGACAAAACAATCAGGGACAAGATTATAAAGAGACCTTGAGACCGGTTTGTTTGTTTTTTCATTTTAAGATTTATTTAATTATGTTTGACATCACTTGTAGTTCCCAGGGAATTCCCTCCACCATTTCACCCGTGCACCATTCTTGAGCTAGGAAGGGCAAACTCTAAGGCATCCACACCTGTCCAAGTTTGTGCAGTGACCATGGTTCACCTGATGGTTCACCCAGAATCATATGGCTCTATCAAGTCTTGGAAAAATGGCAATGAATGAAAATGTCAGCACCTTTAGGATTGCATTCTTGGCAATGGAATATGTAGATTCACTTCTGAAAGCACCATTTAGAAATGCTTGGAACTGTAAGTTGAACAACTAACTATACAAAGTCTTATTGTGGGGATTACTGATATTGCACAGGGGCATTTGTTTCTTATTCTTACAGTACTTCTTTTTAATCACTTTTGTATACAGCTTTCCATGATTTGTGGAACTATTATTTTATAGAGTATTTCATTATTCCTTAAGATAGAGGAAGAATGCCAAGATGGTGCATGCTTTTGGCATGATGCTTTATCTGTGCAGTAATTGGGGATACCTGGCACTATTTCATATATAAACACATACCACAAAAATATATATAAGTATATTCATGAAATACATCATAAGTTTCAAGCTCCATTTGGATTAGAAGCAGAATATGCACATTCTCTGGAAACTATAATTCTTGGAACTGGATTTTTCACTGGAATCACATTCTTATGTGATCATATAATTTATCTTGGGTATGGGTGACCATTCATTTGATGGAAACCATTGCTGTCCATAATGGTTACGATATTCCCATAAATCCTTTAAATTTCATCCATTTCTATGCTGTTTTTCAAAACATCTTTGTGGGGAACTCCACTTCAACATTTACATGATGGGACAGAATCTTTGGAACAGAATCTCAATATACTGCCTACAAGAAAAAGATGAAGGAGCTTGAGAAAAAGACTGAATATTTAATATAAACCTTCCTGAAGATATGTATTTTCTGGACCCAAAGGTAATAGTGCTTCTTGAGAGATGAAAGAAATGTGTTTGTTGACTGCTACATGATACAAAGAATATTAACAATCTTTAATTGTCCTTCCAGTAAGAGTTGTTTCTACTTTACGTTCAAGTTCTGTATTGGTAGAAGTAAACATATATTTAAGTGTAAGCCACATGAAACTTTTTT
This sequence comes from Galemys pyrenaicus, assembly GCA_019455555.1. NCBI lineage: Eukaryota > Metazoa > Chordata > Mammalia > Eulipotyphla > Talpidae > Galemys > Galemys pyrenaicus. The sequence continues at coordinate 1,824,157 of JAGFMF010011659.1, read as the reverse complement.
TTTAAAGATTTATTTATTTATACATATAAGAACCGGGGTACAGGCCAGAATCCAGGGCAGTGAGAGGATTCACCAGAGACAGAGTGGGGAGCAGAAGAGGCACACTGACTGAAACACACTGCTGAAGGGAGCAGCCGGCGAGGCAGGAGAGGTCTGCTGTGCCATATGGGTCCCCTCCCTGGCCGGTGGCAGGGATCGAACTCATGCTGCAGTAGTTGCGGTTTGCTTCATAGTGTGTTGCTTAAACCACTGTGCCACCAGGGAGGCCCCACATGAGACTTTTTTTAAAGGCCATGTTGTAACCTTACTAAAAGTTTTAAGTAACGGAGGATATATGAATCTATGTGTTTCCACCCAGTAATACACTAGGCCTAAAGTTGTAAGTTTTAAATAAATAGTGGTCAAGGACCCTCCCCTGATGGCGCAGTGTGTTAAACAATGCACTCTGAAGGAAAACGCAACCACTGCAGCATGAGTTCAATCCCTGCCGCCGGCCAGAGAGGTGACCCACATGGTGCGGCAGACCTTTCCTGCCTTGCCAGTGCTCCCCTCAGCAGTGTATTTCAATCAATCAGCCTGTTCTGCTCCCCACTCTGTCTCTGGTGGATCCTCTCACCCCTGGGGCACTTCTGGCCTGTACCCCAGTTCTTAATATGAATTCAAAAATAAATAAATCTTTGATAGATGGATGGATAGATAGCTAGATAGATAGCTAGACAGACGGACGGACGGACGGATGGACGGACAGACAGACAGACAGACAGACAGACAGACACACAGACAGACAGACAGACAGACAGACAGACAGACAGACAGACAGACAGACAGACAGACAGACAGACAGA
>JAGFMF010011659.1:1751309-1823303 GCA_019455555.1 Galemys pyrenaicus | reverse complement strand
AGATAGATAGATAGATAGATAGATAGATAGATAGATAGATAGATAGATAGATAGATAGATAGATAGATATATTGATTGATAGAGGTCAAAAAACACTTAATAGTGTGTCTTGGCTACACATTGAACTCTAGATATTTTTCTCTTTTGGAAATTTTCCTAAATATCTTTAAAATATCATGGGTTGAATGACATTAATTAATATGGTATGAGTGAGGCTACCGCCAGCACCAAAAATTCCCTCATGTCCAGAGCTGACTAGTTTGAAAAGACTTTGTTTCTATAAAGAAGGAACTACTGGCATCTATAAATTAAGGCATACTTAACTGGTGTGCGTGAAGTATTTTAGTCTAAAGGCTTCCAGGTTACTTGAATTTTTTTGAAACATTGAGTTTTACTTAATCTTTTGTTTATTTAGATCAAGTTTTCATTATACTTAAAGCTGTATCTTGAAACTTTGTGAATTGATTTAGTGTCTTTGCACTTTGAGCTACTAAAATAATTTTTTTTGGTCTGAAAAGAATAAAACCCACCGAGGTATATCTATCTAATAGGTCCAAGCCCTCTAATGTTGGCCTAGAGGAGAATCCCTGATATGTCTTATTACTATTTCACTTTAAAACATACATGGCAGCTACTAGACTAAAATGGCAGATAGAATCTACACAATTTCACTGTTCCTCAGAAGCTCACTAAAATTAAAGATAAGTTTATATTCAGAGAGAAAGACAAAGAAAAAAACCCCACAACAATAGAGAAGGAGAAATAGAGGGAAAAACAAATAATACTTTACATGAGAGTCTCTGATCCATGTTGAATTAATGAAAAGGTTTACATACTAAAAACAAGATAGCAAAAAGTGAAAAACAAAATAAAACCCAGTAGCATGTGAGGAGAACTTAAGCTCAAAAAATATCTTAGGCAGAACAAAAAGACAGAAATGGAAAACAGAAAAGAAAATTAAGAAACCAAATCAAGAGACTTAACATAAATATAATAGAAGAGGAAGCAGAAATGAGGAAATTATAAATGGAATTACGCAGTACTGAAGGATCAAGTTTCCAGACTGAAATCCCCTGAGAGCTCAGCAAAACTGATGAAAATAAATACCCAACAAAACATATCACCGAGAAAAAATAGTTTATATACAAAATCTCAGAAATGAATATGGAGCTTGACTTCTCAAAAACAACACAGGAATTTTGAAGACAATGAAGCAAAACCTTTAAAATTCAAAACAAAATTATTTACAACCTAGATTATTCATTTCGTTAAACTAAACAGAATGCATTTTTTAAAAGATATTCAAGGTCTCAAATATTGCATACATTATGTAGTGTTTCCCAGAAAGCTATCATATAGTAAATCCTCATTCAAAACAAGGAAGTGCCTTTGTCTGCTTGGGGCTGCCATAACAAAATACACAACAGAAATGTAATTTCCCATAGGTTGGAGACTGGGCCATCCAAGATCAAGGTGCTGGCCAATTTGGTTCCTACTCAGCATATTCCTCTCCTTTGAAAAGTACCAGCTCTTTTAGGTTAGAGCTCTAGCCTTGTGACCTCACTTAACAATTACCAATTCTCACAGGTACTATTGCCAAAATAGAGTTAGATATGGTGCATAGGACTCTAACATAAAATAATCAGGGGGGAAGGGGTACAAAAAGATCCAATTCATAACAGGGAGATAACCAAAAAAGAAAGAAAGATCAGGGACAAAGGAGCATAACAAAGAATATTGAAAATGATGAAGAGTATCAGGAAGCTGATAACTACATAGCAGATACAAGCTGTTCAGATTGTACCAGTGGGACTAAAAGGGATTGGCATGCTGAAGGCTATGTCATCTTTTTAAAATTCATCTTAAAAATTACTGCAGCATTTATTTGAGTGAACCAAGGAGGTAAATAAAAAGAAAGGATGAGTTAAGAGCCTATGAACAGAATTCATTCTAAAAGAAAGATAAAGAGAATTCCAAGAATGACAATAAAGGAACTCAGAAGATGATAGCTATTCAGGCAATAATTCTAAATGTAAGACTAGTGGTGGCAGAAGGTATGGTCCCAAGGAAAAAAAATAACAAAGTAGAACAAGGCTGTCTCTGTTATTACTTGTTATTATTAACTTTGACTACAACTGTACTAAGATCATGGAAGGCATGGGAAGAATAAGGTGTAGTAGGTACAAAGAAATTAGACAAATGAAAAAAATAGGCAGTTATTACCCTCAAAAAAAATAAAGTATAAGAAAATGTAAAATGCTATTCAATCATAATGAGTCTATAAAAGGAATACTAATGTAAATAACTGAACACTGATTAAAAAAAACAACAACAACAACATATAACCATGATGAAGAAGTTGGGATGATGATTACTATTTTAGATACTTTGTTGGGTATAGTGATATCTCACTGTGGTTTTCATCTATATTTTCCTGATGATTAATCAAGTCGAACCTTTTTACATGTTAAGTGAACTTTGAATATTCCTTATTATGAAGTGGTTGTTACGTCTTTTGTCAATTTTTTTTCAATTAAGTTTTCTATACGTTTCTTAATATTGTTTTTTTTCTCACCCTTGTTCCCTTTACTAAGGCAAGCCTTGATTCCTCAACCACATCAAAATAAAGAACATCCAAATGTCCACTTAACATGTAGAAAGGTGTTCAATTTCATTAATCATCAGGAAAATATAAATGAAAACCATAGTGAGATATCACTATACCCAACAGAGTATCTAAAGTGAGAAAGCTTCAAGTGTTGGGGAGGATGTGGATGAACTGCAGGTAGAAGTGTGAATTGGTATGATCACTTTGGAAAACTGTTTTTTGACAACTTTTACTAAACCTGACCAAAGCAGTTCTACTGTTAGATACATACCCAACAGAAATGAGGAGACATTTTCACCATAAATCATGTGTAGGAATGCACAGAGCAGGACTATTCACAATATTCAAAACTAGAAACAACAAAATACCCAACAGTATGGACAATAAGTTGTAATTCATAAAATGGACTATTATATGTGAAGGAGAATGAAAACAATAGAACTAAATGTAACATACATGATGCTTACAAATATAACAGCGAACAAAAAAATAAAAATTGTGATTTTGCTTATGTAGTTAAAAACACGCAAAATTAATCTGTGATATTAAAGCACACAAGGTAGTTACTTTTCTTTCAGTGTGCAGTGACTGGGGAAGAACTTAATGTGGGCTTCTGGGAGTCTAGTAATGTTGTTTCCTCAGCAGGCCACACATTACTCAGGTATGTCACTTTTATGCAAAATCATCAAGCTTCACATTAAGCTATAGGTCTTGTGCACTTTTCTCTGTGTTCATTATATTTCAATAAAAATGGTATGTCAAAACATTCCAATTCAACCATTTATGAGTTGTACGATCTTAGACAAATTACTCAAACTAACTCAACTTCAATTTCATCTTTAAAATAGGGGTGGCAGGGCCTCCCTGGTGGCACAAGGGGTTAAGCACAGCGCTATGAAGCAGCCACAGCCACTGTGGCAAGAGTTTGATCCCTGGCCAGGGAGAGACCCACATGACACAGCAGACCTTTCCTGCCTCACCGGCTGCTCCCCTCAGCAGTGTATTTCAGTTAGTCTGCTGTTCTGCTCCCCACTCTGTTTCTGGTGAATACTCTCACCTCCCACACCACTGGCCTGTACCCCAGTCTTGTGTGCATAAACAAATAAATCTTTAAAAAAAATAGGGGTGGCAAAGAACCTACTCTTGTAGGGACTTTTGTGAGGTGCACATGAGATTATACACATCGAGTATATAACAGAGTGCCTGCCCATGTTTAGTACACTAAACACAGAGTCAAAGGTTATTTTTTATATTACTAACTATTTGGGAATTTTAAAAGAGGGAATCAGTATACTGTTCCATTTTGCACAAATTTGACTTACATGAAACATGAATTTAGCTGTATAGAGAGATGACTAGATTCAAACCTACCATTTATGATTTCCATGATTTGGTAGAAGCAATTTAACCTCTCTGAGACTCCACTTTCCCAACTATGAAAAGAAAAAGGATGATAGCTTTGCTCATGTGCATGTTTAGGGAAAATTATAAACACAGATGAAAAATGGAAGACAGTTCCAAACAAAATGTTTGAAACTATGCATGTCTCTGTATTTTCACGTGTGCATATGTGTAAGTGTGAATGCATGAGTTATTTTAAAATATGAACACCAGCAGTTGGAAAAACTTATAAATGAGCTGAAAGCAGATACTTTTATGGAACAGAAACTGGCTGAGGCATGAGAAACACAACTGACCTTTTTCATTTCAAACCTTTTCAAAGACTTATAATCATGTACATCTACTACCTTGACTTAAGATTAAACTTTAAAATAACACTATTCACTTAAAAACAGTTAGGTCCTACAAAATTATAAAACAGCTAAAGGGAAGTTGCAAACTAAGTTGATCAAGATCAACCTCATGGACAAAAAGGAAGAGAAACTCTAAAGCACTTTAATATACACACAATTTAAATCTTAAACATGGTACAGCATGCGAATGGCTTCTAAATGCTAACTTTGAGTCCACAGATACTTAACTTTATCTGCAGTTAGAGAACCACCTATTTATGACTAGTTCAAGTCTACTTAAAGACCTTTGCAATCAGGCTATACAGCTTTAAAAAAAATATATATATATATATATATATATCTAAGTAGCATTTGGAACATCAGATTGAAACTCATACTTCTCATATGACTTCACGGTTTGAATTTCCCCCATAAGACAGCTACTACAGTATCTGAATATACAGGAAAGTGATACTCAAAGTGCCCTGGCACGTAGGCTAGGATTCTTATACAGAGCTGGTTAATATAAGTCAATTTAATTTTCAGCACATGTGAATTGTTTATGAAGAGTACTAAAGCACAGAAATTTGGCATAGTGATATCATTAGTCAGAGTAGTGTTAGGGGGGAAAGATCCTCCTGAATGGATTACACAAATAGGTTATGGATTTCGACCCCCATTCCAGATCTACAATATCCAAGAACTACAAATCCCATAACGTCATATTCAAAGAGCAGATCACTGGGACTTGAGGGTGGAGTTAAGCGGCCAGACTGAGTATAAAAGCAGACATATGGACCTTGGGGGTCCCTTTTCCTTGGGAGCCAGCTCTCAGCATGCTGTTGGGTTCTAGCTCCGAGGAACTGGTTGAAAAAATATGGACCTGTATCCCTCCCTTCTCCTTGTGTTAATCACTACGCTATTTCCCCTTCTCTTGTAAATAAAACCCTTTATTAACCTTTGTTGTATGTGCCTGCAGTTGGGGCATTATAAGTGCCTTTCGAGCGAATGGGTGAGGACCCAGTCAACCAAACCCATTTTATATTAGTGTTGCCCTGTAACAGTAGAACCCAAGTTCCCCATAATGGTTATTTGAGTGAATTAACACGTTAGAACAAACCAGAAAAATTTCTCAATTTCTGGCACACAAAAGATGTTCAATAAATGTTAGCTTTCATTACTACCACTGTTATTGAGACACATGGTCAAGTGGACCAGACTCAGGCACCTGGGAGCCAGACTGCCTGAAAAGGAATCCCTGTTATGAGACTCTAGTCAAGATATTTAACCTCTTGGTGTCTCAGTTTCTTCATTTTCAAAATCCAGACAAATGGTTTCTTACCACAAGAGTGTGGTAAAGATTAAATGAGAAATGTCAAGCATTTAAAACAGTGCCTAATCCTACAGTAAGTGTTAGCTCTTACTATTCTTTTTACTTTACACATCTAAAATAATGGATTTATTTCCAATTCAAAATTATGGAAGCTAAAAATATTTTTTATTAAATTCATTTACTTTCTTACATCATTGTTAATTTTTGTAGTGTATTGGATTTCTTCCCCATAGTTCTCCCACTACCACAGTCCCATCGATCCATCACCACTGTCCCTTGTGCTCTTCTCTCCCTTATTTTAATCAAACATCAGAGGGGGGGAAAAAGTGACTTAGAGCATGAAAGACCTTATGGATTATATAATGTATGTAAACAAATTTTTCTTGGCGATATTAAGGAGGAAAAAAGAACTACATTTGTTCTTAACAAAGGAAGTTACTATCTTTATTATCTGGTATTATTGGACTGATTCTAATAAATCACTGTGCCTATGACCCAGCAATCCCGCTCCTAGGAATCTATCCAAAGGACACAAAAACACTGATTCAAAAGAGCACCTGCACTCCTATGTTTATTGCAGCACTATTTGTAATTGGTAAGACCTGGAAACAACCCAAAAGCCCAAAAGTAGAGGACTGGATCAAGAAGATGTGGTACATTATTCAGCAATCAGAAATGAGAAATTAGGGGCATTTATAGAAACATGGATGGAACTAGAAGGAATTATACTCAGTGAAACAAGTCAGAAGGCAAGAGAAAAATATTGGATGGCTTCACTATTAGGAGGAATACGAAAGAACAACAGCAACAACAAAGAATAAGCTCAAGGAATTGGGCAATTATAACCAAAAGCAAACAAAAACTCAACAAGACCAAAAAGCCAAGATAAACCAAAGAGACAATGGGGGGAGGGGAAGGAGGGGAGGGCAAAAAACGGGGATATGGGCAGAAAGTACACAAGAGACTGAGGTAATGGTGCACGGGTGGAATGGTGGTGGGTACTCCCTGGGGACTACAAATGATGTCAACTATAATAATAAAAATATATATATATAAATAAATAAATAAATCACTGTGCCATGAATCCAACCATTATCTCAGGTGTAAATTTTATAGAGAAAGAGTAAATGAACCTATAATTTTTTTGGCCACAAAAACAATGATAACTCAATGTGAAATAAAAGAGCAGAAACATTATTTAGTATAGTGTGGTCAACTCAATGTATATCATTTAAGTCAGTCTACCAACTTCATGAGAGAGAGAAATTGCTGTACTCTAACTTATTAGTTCACACACTTCCAGCTCTGTCTCTAACCACCATAAGCTAATGACTAAATTTGAGAAGAGCAATTAATCCTCATTTGTTTCTCTACAAGTTTCAGTTTCAATTAGAATAAAAATGTACATATACTTCTCAAATGCAATCAGAAGAATGAAAAACAAATTTTCCAGGTGATTTTTTTTATTAAAAAAGCTGAATACAAACTTAAAAAATTAAGGAATGGATAGCAAGGTGGTTAGGATTCTTAATCTTCAAGTCTGAAAAAACTACACATACACTTAGTACATCTCAATTCCTAAGGGCATTCAGGTGCTTTTTAAAAACTATCTGAACTCCTCTGTAGGTCCATAAACAAGAGATCCATTGTGTGGATCTGTAAATTGTATGATGTCATTGAAATACAAGCACCAATTGGTATCACAAACAGTTTGTGTTTCCAAGGATACCAGGAAATTTAAATACCCTGTAGTTACACAAAGCCCAGGAGCATGACCTTGCTAACAATACAGGAGCCTGCTTATTTTCTCCCATTTTAATCACTTTCCAACAGCAAAAAGATACTGGTTTTGCCCCAAGAACTCCTCCAAATAATATACTCAGGAGCATTTTTCAGTCATTCAATTTTTCATTTTTATATTCTTAATAATGACAGCAAAAAAGAATATTAAGATTTTACACAGTCTTATTAATAGAGTCTTGAAAGGCCATCTGGAGTCCTTTAATGAAACATTAGAGACTTTTTAAATACAATACACATATACAGTTCTCAACAATAATGCTCTTCTATGTTATAGAGTACCATTTTAGTAACAGTAAAATATTTCTACCCTGTATGCCTTTATTGGAAGATATTTTTCCATACTTAAAATTAGCCTTGAATTCACCTATGAATTTAGTCTGTACATTTGTTTATTCATTGTAGTAACTATTACAACACAGAAACAAATTAAGTCTGAAGTCATTATGAATAACTGCATTATTGTTAAAAGCTAAATGTTTATCTTTAAAAACAGGTAGTAGTACTAAGTAACTCATATGTATCTACCCAGAGATTTTAACATTTTCAGAGTTCTTATTTTTTAATTTAGGAGATATTTTTAAATTAATAAATATATATTTTACATCATTGGCTTTTTTTTCTTTACAGTATAGGAGATAACTACAGTAAGCAAGTATTTCTCAAAATGCAGAATAGACAATGACAAAAAAAAAAAAAATAGGGAGAATTCGCAAAGCCCAAACTTGGAGAGTTCCCAAGAGCTATGTGATGATGATGGAAGCAGCAGGGAGTACTGAGATACATGGATGGAAAGTCATGCCTTATTTTTTCTCTTTATGTCACATCCAGACTATTACAATGTCAAAAGATTACAAAGCGAGTTTTCTACTTATTCATTTTCATACACACACATATATAGACATATTTAAATATGCCATTTATTACAAACTCTGTGTTAGATGAAAACTGTATTCAGTACCTATTTAATATCTTAAAGCAAGTTGTCAAGTATATTTTAGGGAGCTTATGCATTGCTTAGTACTTTTAAAGATTATTACATTGTTCTAATCCTTAGAAAAGTTAGAATCTCAGGAAGAACAAACTTATCTACACAAGTAGTTTATAACCACACTTAACTTTTAATATACAGTATTGTGAAGAACTGAATGGTTTGTGTACAGCATCAATTACAAGACTCAAAATATAGCAGGTACAAATTTTAAGCTTTTTTACTCCACCCCAATTTGTGTTTTATGCAAGTCTCCTAGAGCCTTCAAAAGTAACAACTATTGTATGTTAGCAGTTTACATGTAACAATGAAGAAGAATGAAGAAAGGTATATACTGAATTTAGTGAGGTACCCAAACAATTTTGAAGGAAAAAAATGTATAGGGTACAATTCTCAATGGAATAAGTACGGTACAGAATCAAGCCATGGGCTCAGCACTTTCCAATTCACCAGTAAGCTGAATTTTGCAAAAGTGCCTGTCTTTATCAAGCCAACATTAATATGCAGATATATTTCCAATAGACCAATCATAAGATGTGATTAAACATATTTTACTTATACCACATTTAATTTTGTCAAAATAGAAATCCACTAAAGTAATTTTTTAAGTGCAAGCACCTCATCTTTATATAAAAGTGTATAATTTCTAAATTAAAAGTCAGTTTCATTATTAATGAAAGTGACAAATCTAGTCAAGAAAAAATAAAACCAAAGTTTATGTAGATAAAATTAAAGTTGAAACAGCTAAGAAGTTATTCGATCACTTCTATAATTTCATAGTTTCCTTTATATTCAAGTGGAGCTAAGAAAGAGTGGACAAAAATGGCCATGAACCAGATATAGCAAGGCAAATGGGAGAAGAACCACTGAAGCACAGGGTAAAGAGGAAAATGGCAAGGTATTATTTTTAGAGGCTCAGCAGGCGTGATCCTCCTCTAGCACTGCAGACCAATTACCAAGCTATCAAATTTTATAAACAGGACAAGAAATATCTCTTGAAAAGTATCTGGATCTAGAGGGTAAAGTATATGAACCCACCCAAGTTTCAGTAGTTTTCTACATAAACTCTTAGTTTTACAACTTAAATAAACAAGATGGTGTATGTATTGCATTTACTGATGGTATAGAACTGAGCACATTGGTACTGTAAACACAGAATGAGGATCTAAAAGGACGACATTTTTAAAAATGTGCCAATTTTAATAAGCTAAAACTTGTTAGTAAGTATTGTTTACACTGATGTCTGAGGTTGTCTTCGAGAATGATTTTTTTGGCTATTTGTGATTCCATATGACTTTTAGGATGTTATTTTCTTTGAAAAATGTCACTGGAATTTTGATAGGGATTGCAATAAATAATATGTCATTTTGGGTGGTATGGACATTTTAAAATAGTACTTCTAATTATTTTGAATCTTATTTATAACTTCTTTGATTTCTATCATTAATTTCATACTTTTCAGTATACAGAACATTTATAACCTTGGTTAAATTTATTCCTAAGTGTTAAACTCTTTTCAATGCCACTGTAAACAAGACTTTTCTTAAAATCTCTTTTGATGATCATTGTTAGTGTATGAATGCAGTTGACTTTCATATATTAATTTGTATCCTGCAACTTTACTGAACTTGTTTATTAGTTCTAATAGTCTTTTTTAATAGGTTCTTTGGGGATTTCAATATATAAAATCATAAATCTACAAAAATATTTTTTTTCTGTTACAGTTTGGATGCCTTTTATTTATTTTTCTTGTTTAATGACTCTAGGAATTCCTAGCTAGAACAACAGTGATGAGAGTGGATATCCAACCCATGTCTTATTGCTAATCACAGAGCAAAAGTGCAAACCTTTTCATCGTTAAGATGCAAACCTTTTCATCGTTAAGTATGTTAGCTGGGGGCTTATCACACAGGGTTTTCATTGATCTGCTACTTATACAACTAAAAAGTAATCTCTTACTCCTATGGGAATTTTATCATGAAAGATGTCCATTACTCAAATTCATTTTTATGCACTTGTTGAGATGATCGTAAGATTTTTGTCCTTCATTTTGTTAATGAGATCTATCACATTGATTTTATTTGTCGAAGCCATCCTTGCATCCCAGCAACAAATCATATTCTCTTAATTTATTGTTTAATTTAGTTTCCAAATACTTAGTTGAGGATTTTCACATCTATGTTGATCAGGGATATTGGCCTGTTATCTTTGTTCCTTTTTTTTTTTTTGTAGTTTCTTTTATAGTTTTCATATCAGGGTAATGCTGGCCTTGTAAAATGAATTTGGAAGTATTTGCTACTCTTCTTGTTTTTGGAATAACTTGAAAAGGATTAATACAAATTCTTTAAATGTTTGGTATAATTTGGCAATGAAGCCATCTGGTCCTGAAGTTTTCTTTGTTAGGAAAGGTTTGATTACAGATTGAAACCCCTTACTAGTAATTGTTCTGTTCAGATACTCTATTTATCCTAGTTCTATCTTGGCAGGTTTTTATGTTCTATTTTTATGTTTTATTTTTCTAGTTCTTCTAGGTTATTCAATTTATGATGTGTAATTGTTCAAAATAATCTCTTCTGATTTTTACATCTCTATAATCCTTTGTAATGTCTCTTTTCATTTCTGATTTTGAGTTTTCTTTTTTCTTGTCTAACTTAGGTTTTCCAATTTTTATCATTGTTTAACAACTCTTAGATTCACTGATATTTTCTTCTGTTTTTCTAATTTCCACATATTTCTGCTCTGATTTGCTACTTCTTTTCTTCTACTAAATTTGGGTTTTATTTAATCTTTTTTTTTCTAGTTTCAAGACATTAAGATGACTTATTTGGCATTTTATATTTTCTCAACATAGAAAATTAATACTATAAACTTCCCCCTTAGAACTACCTTTGCTGCACCCCATAGGTTTTAGTACATTGTGTTTCCATATTTGTTTCAAAATAATTTTTTTATTTCTTCTTTGATCCATGAATTGGTAAGAATATGTGCTTAGTTTTCACACACTTGTGAATTTATCAGTTTTCCTGTTGTATCTTACTTCTAGTTTCAGACCACTGTAATAATTAAGAATTGTTTTATAACCTCACATATAATTTATCCTGGAGAATATCCTATGTGCACTTCAGAAGAATGTTCATTCTTCTCTATTAGATGGAATTGCTGATATATGTTTGTTAGATCCACCTAGCCTAAAGTATAATTTGAGACAAGGTTATGCTTCCTAATTGATTTATTGTTTTAAGTGGGGTACTTTAGACCCCCAGGCAATAGGGATGCTGATAGAATGTGATCAGCCTAGTGTTAGAAGAAATAAAGGAAGGTCCTATTGGAGGAATATTTTAAAAAGACAAATTTGATGATGAACTGGATTGGTCACAGAGGGGGGAAATTAAATATTAAAGTAGTCCCAATTTCTGGATTATCAAATTGAATGGTAGATTCTGATTTTACAATGCATTTGGCATTGGGTCATTTTATGACTATTATTAGAAAATGTTTTGCCTTTCATTTCTATTTAAATTCCTTCTTGAGTTATCTTGGCCAAAGCCTGAGTTCTTATCTTAAGAGTTGATTAACACTATTTCATTCCTTTTTCTTTAAGGCATTTCAGAGATCCACAACTAAAGCAAAAGAGAGGAGGAATGACAGTTCAAACAAAACACATAAAAAATTAACAAATTAAGCTTATTTTTTATTTTCTGATCTTTGTGCAACTACAATATTAAAACAGTTTACATTTTATTTAAATATCAACATTCATATTGCCATGTAATTCAAATAAACTATTTCCATCCTAATATTCTACTCCAAATACAAGCAAGATCCAAGGGTGAGTATACTGTTTGAATACTCATAATCAATGTCAATTTTACACTTAAAATTTTACACTTAAAATTGCGACTTAAATACCTTAAGTTTAGAATGCTTTTATTTTATTTTCAAAACTTAACTTCTTTTAATTCCTCAGATTTACTTTTAAAATGAAAATTGTTTCAGGCTAAATCATAATCTTAAAGTGAATTAATGGGGAATTAACAAAACAGAAAGTCCCCAAGATATCTGTTCATATTACATACCTTTTCCAAAACTTTATCTCTTGAATAAATATTTTATATATAAAAATCTAATTACATATAACTTAAAAATTATATAATTTTTTAAAAATTATAAATCAGCACTTATTAAGGACCCCAATAAGGAAATAAACTTGGAACTTTGAAATCTTTCTGTATTATTTCTGACCTAGACATTTGACTCTGAAGTCTATGAAAGCATTTAGCTAAATTTAGCTAATATGATATAGTTAAAATCTTGTGTAATATTTCACACCATATACTACTTCTATCTGCAACTAATACTGAAAAGATTAACTATGCTATTAATGATAATGAAAGAATAAAGCAAACAATAATTTTATACTTTCTAGATTGCAAGTAAGTGAAAATAGTGTCTTACTTTTTATATGTGCATTCATTCAGTTGCCACTTCATCAATAATTACAGAATTGAATTCATTAAAATATAATTATACTGTGAAGGGGAGGAGGCTAAATGTTTTTTTAAGGTACTTTTTTAGCCCTTATTTTATTGTCATTATAATTAATCAACCATTCTTTTTCCCCACTTTCAACCTTTTCTTTTCTTAAAAAAGTATCAAAGTTACATTTTAATTATAACCAAACAGAAAGATGAGAAATTATTGTTCAGCCATTATCTATAATTTATACATACTGATTTAGATAGATTGCTAGTATAATATGGTAACAAAGATCTATATTTTTTAAATGATAAAGAAAATACAAAGGGGGTGTTCTAACAGAAGTATCAACACCCCTACATTATACATATATAGCAACTCTGGATTACTAGTTAAGCAGATTAAAGGCTATACATATTTAATGAGCAAGTTAATGTCAATGCAGAGATGAATAAACTTATAAATTTATATAGCACCTTCTCTCACATATCTCAAAGCATTTTCTAAATGTTTCTTTACCATCTTCCATGAAGTGAGCATATGGTAAGATTCCTCTAGTTTTACATGGCAAGATTTAGACACAGAAAGGTTAAGCAGCTTCCCAAAGAGCCCATGTGAGTCAGGAGATAACAGAAATAGAACCCCAGATTCCAAATTCCTAGTCTCACACTAAAAAACTACCAAACCTCATTTAACCCTACCTTTTCTGATCTTAGGAAATTATAAAATGACAACAGTAATAACAGCACCAGCAAACATGATACTATGTACTAGTCACTAACTGTTAAGGGTTTTACATGAATAATTTTATTAAATTTCACAGCCTTTCTGTGGGTTAGCACTATTACCATTCTGTATTACACATTAAGAAACTGAAGCACAGAGAATGTTAGTAAATTGATGACAATCACATCATTCCTAACAGGTAGTCAGGATTTGAATCAAAGTAATCTAATTTAATAGTCCACAGTCATAATCACAGTGGTTTACAAAATCTGCATTACCAAGAGAAGTCAGGTGATTTGTGGTCTCATTCAGCTAAATTTTATATTGGTTAGCAATTTGGTTTAGGTGGAATTACCAGAGGCCTGAGATAATACTTGTTGTCCCAAATTAATTATACTTTTCCCTTTAAATTTGCAAAACTGTCTCTTTTTTGATTATATATTACAAGCTCATCTTAATAATAGGCATATATTTTATCTTCCTTGACTTCATTTACTCACCTGTAAAGAATATTTTTAATCAGCAGACATGAGTTTTTTTTTTTAATCCTACAATAAAGTAATGAAACAAAGTAGAAGAACATAGCTATACCTGGAAGGTTTTTGTTTACATATTTAATAGTCCACAGTTAATATTTCTATAAAGAAATAAAAGTTTATGAAACACAAATATGCTCACCAATTTACTGACCCCTTATATGAGTCAGTCTCCATTTACACACTACCCACCCCTGAATATCGTTGATAATTTTTGAATACTGAAGGAGTGCAAAATAACTGCAGAACCAAATTGCTAATTCTTACAAAAGAAAAGGATTTCCTAAGTTCACGACAGCATTATTGAAAGAGTTCAGAGCCTGTATAAAAGTTCTGATAAGTGAGAATACTGAAAAGCAATATTATTTAACAACTTCAGAGAAATGACACAAGTGACAAAAACCTAGGTATTCCGGAAAAACTAAGAATAACAAAAGATTCAGTGTAATTCTTGGGTCACACAATAAAGTATAGACTCATTTCTTCCAACTGTTCTCTGCTAAATGCAACTATAAACTTTGGTGCTACAAATGGTAATCATATAACTCTGAAAATAAAAGAAGGTTGACTTCCCAGAGATCCCAGAACTGGAGAAACAACACAGTGGCAGAACATCTTGCACCTCTCCTCACCCCATTAAACAGAAGTTGGTGACCTAGGACTGACCCCCAAACCTAGCAACAGAAAGTAGCCTTTGTGGTCTCATTCCTTTTTACAGCACTAAGCAAACCCAATAGCAATGGCAAGGAGAAGGAGTCCTACAGTCAATGAGCAGCTGAAGAAAGAACTTTACTTCCCCTCTGATTGTGAAACCTACCTCCCACCAACCACAAACTACACTGAGGCACACCAAGTAGCCCAGAGAAGCACAGTAAAGAAGGCCCCACCAAAATAAGAGATAAAGTCTGAAAACTATTTGTACTTCATCTTCGTTCACAGGCAGGGAGATACTGCCACAGAAGCCCAACTGTAAAAAAATCTTTGTTTTTTTTAAATTGAGGTAATGTGGGATTACATTGTTTTGGAAGTACAGGATCTCTCAGGTGTAGTTACCATAGCCCACCCCCTACTAAAGCACCCATAGTTTACCACCTTAGTCCATTGTGCTCCCTCCCTACTTTGTACTCTTTTCCCCCTCCTCCTCTAGATGCCTCAGTTCTACAGTCAGCTTTCAAGGGTTAGTTTTTGAGTCTGTCTTATCGGACCCTTTGTTTGGTTGGGGTGGAGACTCCCTTCTGCCTCCCAGAGACAGAGTCCTATCAATAGCCTCTCCCTATGGAAGTTCATTTCCTTACTTCAGCCAGCACCAGCAGGAACCAGCATGAAGCTTAGAAAAACCAAACAGACTAAATTCTTAGTGCAAAGGGTATAAAAATTATCATTGGAAACAGCCCTCAACAGGGGATACACAGTAAACCTAAACAAAGTTTAAATATTATTCAGTTTCCTAACATAACAGCCAAATGTTCAAGATTCAATTTAAAAGAAATCATCAAATTAAGAAAGAGGAATAACACAACTTGAACGTAAGGAGACAATCAACTCAGACGACTCAGACTAAATGTATTTGAGAAGGAATTTAAAACAGCTATCATAAAATGCCTGGGAGTTACACTGAAACAAATTAAGAAAACATAAATTATAAAATATATGGAAAAAGTAGAAATGAAAAATCAGTAACAAATAAAATTCAAGAGAGCAAAGATCTTCAGGACAATACCAAAAGATCCAAAAGATTTGGATTTATATCAATAGGGTCCCAGGAAAGGAGCAATAGATTTTGGATTTGAAAAATAATGACTAGTACCTAAATTCACCAAAATACAAGCTTATATTTCAATAAACCAAGTAAGTCCCAAATTCAATAAACCATCAATACTAACTTCTGAAAACTAAGGCTAAAGAAAAAAATCCTAAAAGCAGGAAGAAATGACACATCACACCAATTCAAATGACAGTGAATTTCTTATTTACCACAATTAGAGGCAAGGTGAAAATTATGTGAATGGCAAAAGAGAAGTATCGTTAATGCCAAATACCATAGATAATGCAACTATCCTTCTGAAATGATGGTGAAATAAAAATATCTTCAGATGAAAGAAAAGAATTTGTCACTAGCAGACCTACCCTTAAAAAATAGCAAAAGGGAATTCTTCAAACAGAAAGGAAATGATAAAAGAAGGAATTTTAGTCTCTGGAAGCAGGAAAAAATAATGGAAACAGCAGAAATATGAGGACATTCTTTCCTCATGAGTTTTACAATATTTACTGACAGAAGCAAAAATATAATACCATCTGATAGTCAAGACAATATTTTACAGTGGGAAGTGTAGAGGGATCAAAATGGAAGTTAACTATCATACCTGACTCACTCAAAGAGGTAAGATATTGATACTAGCAAAGTATATCACTTATGGATAATTAAAAAACCTAGAGTAACTACTATAACAAAATTAAACAAGGAAACTCTACAAAGAGATACACTCAAAATCACTATGCACAAATCAGGAAACAAACCTCTGGGTGAAATAAGGCAGCTCTTCACCCTAAAACTCTGACCAGTGCTGGCAGTGTGTGACCAGCTGAATTGAGGAGAGCGCTAATGGTAAAAGCCATAGCAAGAAAACAGTATTTTCATATGAAAAGAACTCTCACACTAAGTTGTCCACCTATAGTTTTTGTGTGTACCTCTCTTCATGTATTTGCGTAGTGGGGAGAAACCCATTTGAACTATTAACTGCATTCAACAGGCAAATGAAAAGTAAGTAAACTTGTTTAGAATATTACACTCGAAGTTGGTAGGTTGCCTGCAACCCATTGATAACTTTTCCCAGTAAAATTCTTTGTCATCCATCTCTGGAAGAGGAAAGGGAATTAAGTAAAGCTTACTGAATTTTACCCAGGATCCAGGTTCAATTTATTCTAGCTAAATCAATGTAAAAGTAGACCAGAGATAGCAGATTGGTGGAGAATTCATGTTTAACTCACAGGGTCTCCCATTTCTCCAGTTACAACTCAAAGCTGACTTAAACAACGAAAAGAGTTTCCTTCAGGATATACATTTATCCCCACATACAAAAATTTTTTCCCTATACATAAAGTGAATTTATTCTTTTTCCATATGTCTTTATGAAATAACACATATGAAAGGGTTTGAAAACTGTAGTGAACTCCCAAACTATTGTACAAGTACATTTATACACAGTTTGGGAGATTTTTTATATCTGTACATAGAAAACACCTCATTCTTTTATACAGTTCTCAGCATTCTGTATATTTTATCCCAAATACAAACATGATTTACATAATACTCAGTATATATTAAATTTTAAATTCTAGAAAGAATCATGATTACCAAAACATAAATATTCAGGTATATTTTCAAATTCACCCTGTTTTTTTATTAGTTTTTAAATTGCAAGCTATTTATTCTTTCCCCATAATTTTACCTTATGCTTTATAGCCTGCATCTTTATTTAAAACTGTGTTAGTAAATTTTAATAATGTCACAGTATTTAAAACAGGTATTCAATTAATTTAAATAAACATAAATTTAAGAGCCTAATTAATTTAAATGTATAAATTAACTTTCCAATTAATTTAAATAAATATAAAGAGCCTAAAATAACTACAAAGTTCTTCCAATGATTTTCCAAAAAAGAAAATGCAATAAAATATACAGAGAAAGTAAGATATGAAGGGCAGCATAACTTTTGATTACACAATTTTGATCAGAAAAAAATTTACATATGAAACTTCACTTTTGGTTATTTTATAATTAATAAAAAGTTGAAATTACAACTTAAATTTTGTTTAAAAGACTAAACAGTTCTTTTCAAAAATTCCCATTTCTTTTTTCTTCAAGTTAAATTCTCAATTGCCTTCTTCCATTCTCCCTCCATATGGATAAATTATTTACTATAAATTTGTGGCAGCTCCTTTAAATGATTTGTTTTAAATAGTGTTTTTCTAATACCACTGACTCTTGCATAAAAGGTATTTTTCATCTAATATTTAAAGTAAAGTTTAATGCTAAAAAAGAAGGCTGTTAATTGTATTAAATGAACATTCCCCATTGGTGAAACAACTAGAACACTAGATTTCAAGAGAGATAGGATTTACAAGAAAATACTAAATTCCTTTTGACTGAACAAAATGATATATCTAGAATGCCATAGACAACAAAAATAAAAAGGAAGTCTCAATTTAGGAACTAACAGCAATATCAGAGGCTTAACTGTCAATACAATAAATTGGAAAAAGGCTAAAGAGGATTAAAAAAAAGTTAATATTAAATATGAAATAACAAAATTCAAAAATTTGAGTTAAATACTTTATTGCAAACTAAGCCAGACACAAAATGTTAAGAAATATGTATAAAACAACTTTTAATTGAAAAAAAATTTAAATGCCACTCATCTGTTTTTGATAAATTAGAAAGAGACCTTTATTCCCTTATTATAAGGTCAAAACACCTCCATTTACAATAGCCCCAGTACCAATAATATTATAAGACTGCTTATTTTTTTAAAAACTTCTCGCTTAGATGGCTGTCAAGAGGATGGATACAAATAAAACTGAATACTAGAATATCAGTGCCTAGTCTCCTCTTATTAACATCATTATATAATCTTAAAGTTTATTCCTGACCTGAGATTCCAGCAAGTAGTAGGATGAAAAGGATGAGTTTCATGACATAGAGTTGTCAATAGTCCCTTGGATAGAAATGAATGCCTAGATACTTTGAATAAAAAAAATTCATTGTAAATTGCTTAAAATACCATACTACTGGATACAGTTAATCATGTCTTTCTCAAAGAAAGCTGAGAGAATGAATTAACTAAGTAGCCCAGACAGCTATCATTATTTTACATATATGGTAAGTAATTTGCTATATATTATTTTGCCACTAGTATAAAATCTTCATTAGTTTCTAAAGTACATCTAGGGTAGATAAAGCACTGTACTAAACTAAGTGCCCACTGTGTCTCTGCATCTCTTTTTAAAAAGAGCCTTGGATCTGGGAATAAACCCACAAATGCTGACAGCAACTCTTATGTTCTAACCACCAGATACCACTTTTCTCCAGAACAACAAACCACACACACAGCATTCAAAATACCCTTTATTTTGACCAAAGTTATGGTTATATACTATGCTACATTATAATTGAATTGGTATCCCTTAAGCTTCAATGTATTTAGGAATTTTGGTGGCAATGTCTAAAAACACAAAACCAAGATTTTTTATTTTGTAAGGGCAAGTGAATTATTAATCAACAAATCCAAAAATTAGGTGGGGAAAAAAAAAAAAACAACTAAGACTATCTCAGTGAGAAAATTCACATGAGAATGTCAGAGAAAATGCCTGTGGTTTACTGACTAAAGCTCAGTCACCAAGAACCTGTATACTCATTGGATAAGGTTTCATAATCATAGATTCAAAGTCATTACTCATCTTATTCTTCTCTTTGCTTCCTCACAAAGATATATACTAGCCTTGAGCGTGAGAAATTGACTAAAAACTGCCTCAGGCAGATAAAAATATGACAATCATCCTGAAATGAAGACAAATCACCAAGTTCATTGTAATTGAGCCACCAGTGGGAAACTCTAGATCACACTGAACTGAAAACATATTTATATTTATGTATTCAACACAGATGGAGTAAACTGCTAATTACTGAAAGTGTTTGATTAAGAAAATATATCTACCTTATATAAATATTTATCAAATAAATACACAGGTATAAAACAGAAAGACAGTTACACAGTTAGGTAACAAATGGAAAATTAAATGTAACTAAAGTTTCAAAACACTTAATCATTATTTTGAGTACAGGATAGGCCTTTTACAAAACACAAAGGTAAATTCCTAAGAGAAATGAAAAAACACTTCCATGCAAAATCTCACTCAAGAAATTGATAGATTTTTGGATGTTGTTGATCCACTCTTGTGCCCCTCTTTTGAGTCCCAGTTGGTCATGGTAAGGGGAGAGTCAAAGATCAATAAACATTATTACATTAAAAAAAAAGTTGATAGCTGTGTGATCCTTAAAAATAAAAAAGTAGAAATAACCCAAGATCCATCAACTGGTGAATAGGTATTATTCGTACAATAAAATACTGTTTGGCCATAAAAAGAAATGAAACACTGATAGATGTTAAAATGTGGATGATCCTTTAAAACATTATGCTAAGTAAGAGACCATACACAAAAGGCCATATGTTATATAAGTTCACTGATAGGAAAACTATATGTAAATCTATAGACAAAAAGCACATTTATGGGCAACCTATGGCTAGTGGAGGGTGCAGTGGGGAGTAAATACAAATAGGTACTTTGGCATTATAAAATTGGTAACAGAGTAGCTGTACAACTCGGTGACTATAATAAAAACAGTTCAATTGTACAAAAGGCCAAATATTGCATGACTCCACTTATAAGGGATATGCAGAGTAGTCAAATTCACAAAGATAAAAAAGTAGAATAGTGGTGACCAGGGTTAAGGAGAGAATATGAGGATTTCTTTTTTAATGACTATAGTTTCAGTTTAAAAAGATGAAACACTCAGATGGTGGTGATAACTACATAACAATTTTAGTGTACTAGATGCTAAAGCGATATATTTTAAAAATGGCAAATTTATGGTACTTATAATACCACAAATAAAAAAAGATGTACTTCAAATGAATAAACTGTATGGTACATAAGTTATATTCATTAGCTCTGCAACTCAGTCTTTTATATGAACATTAAAAGATACTGGTAGTAAGAAGGTGGGATAAAATTCCTATTTAGCAAACTGACTAGGCTATATTAGATAAATGAATACATGACTGAGAAATTTTATTCCTTAAGATACTGTATCACACCTATAAATTTATTTACCAACTTATCAACTCTGAATTTAAGTGAATTAGTTTTTCCTTAAATTAAAAAATCAGAAATAGTTACATGCATTATTTTCATTTTGTCAGATTGCTTAGAAAATTACTTAATCAAATAGACAGAGTGAGAGTGATCATTTAAGCACGTGACAAAAAGGACAAGCTTAATATTCAAGAAAAGTTTACTGATTATACTGCCTAGTAGTTGCCTTGATTTTTATATTAATTGGGGTTACTTAAATATATGACAAAAATAAGTACAATTTTTTAATGTTCAAGGTTATTTTACTTAACATATTAATAAACTGAAAATCCAGGTGAAAATAATCAAAGCATACAAAGCAGCAAATGAACAAGGCAGAAAAACAGTGATCACTAATAGTGAACATAAACCTTAAATAATCTTTTAAAAGATCATTATATAATAAAAGTATCATAAATTATTTACAGAAAATAATTTCCAAAAAGTTAAATATATTATTCTGTAACTAGGAAGAGGATTATAGTCTATTCAGTGGGCTAAAAAGCAATACAGGTTTTAATCTCAAAATCATTTGATAATAGGATCTAAAACATTATTATGCTAACAAACAGTGCTTGCATACCACAAGAAAAAAAAACCTGAAAATAATTATTCACCATATATAGGTCAAAGGTCAATCCAAACATTCAGATTAGTAAAACAGTAGGGAAAAGAATAAATAATATATAACTCAATATATCATTGATAACACATTTAATAGAACTCAGTATTCAACTTTGATTGACTTAAAACATTAATGAAAAAGCAAAAATCATTTCTGTAATAATTCTGATTATTAGGTCCAAAGGTTTGTTGCTAGAAGTTTTACAACTGCCACTCCTGATCCCACATCCCACCATCACCACCATTACTTTATTATTTGCAACATTTGCTAGTTTCTGGGCTATAAATAGTCCCATCATGATTAAACTGACAATATCAGTGTCTTGTTACTAAATGTATAACTAGGAACAAAATATACAACTATGTATATACAAAAATATATAACTGGATATACAAAATTGGTTTCTGCAAGCTGGCTCCAGCGTACCACTGGGTATTAGTGTTTATTGAGCTTTTACTGATGAGCACCTAGCTATATAACCCCTTTCATTTAATGCTTACAACAATATACAAAGAAGATATTTTTTCATTTTATAAATGAAGAAACTTAACTCATAAAGAGAAGGTAATCTACCCAAGGTCACTTTACTAATGACTGACAAGCTCAGGATTTAAAAATATTTTTAATCATTTTAATTGCCATTCTTCATTCATGACCACTGTCATCATGAATCATGTTATTGGTCAAGAGTAGCCTGATTTTTTAATCAATCAACTCATCCATTCATCCACTTATTTATACTATAATAAATATCTGTAAAACCATAATTTAACCCAATACCCACAACACTGCCAATGATAAAACATAAGGTGCTCCTTCTCTTCTTATCCCTTAATTCTCCCCAGTAAAGACAGATTCTAAAGTTAGTGTTAATTATTCTCTTTAAATCCAATTAAAATCCCAAATATCTCTTAAGAAAGCCCGAAATTCTTAGGTACATTATCTTGCTGTATAATAATCTTTCAATGTAGATAGCACTCTTATCTTAATGTGAGAAAGGTTAAGACTCAGAGATATCAGATATAAATCAACAAGAATTACATAGCCAACAGGAGCCACACAAAGGGTTTGAAAATAGATTCTTATGTCTCTACAGACTGATATTTCCACTAAACTATTCTGTTTCCAAACTGAGGTGAGGAATGCTGATTTAAAATATCAAATAATCAGTAATTAGTAGAGTTCAGTACAAAAATCAACATACTTCATCATCTTCATTAACTAAAAAATATGCACTAAAATCAAGCACAT
Organism: Galemys pyrenaicus; assembly: GCA_019455555.1. Lineage (NCBI taxonomy): Eukaryota > Metazoa > Chordata > Mammalia > Eulipotyphla > Talpidae > Galemys > Galemys pyrenaicus. Next base: position 1,800,312 of record JAGFMF010011659.1, on the reverse strand, counting down.
TCACAAATATATTAAGTATCTGAAGGTTAATTTTTTTCTGTTAAAATTTGGAAAATCCTAATGGAATAATTAAAGATATCATGAATAAATGGAAGTCTGTAGACAAACATGCATACACACAGCGCTCTTGGTTGTGAAGTCTACACATTGTTTTAAAAAAGGTGTAATAATACTTGTATTAATTAAGCACTTAGTAATCAGGCGAGTATTCCCAGAATTTGAGAACACATTCTGAAAATATCACTTAGACAAAATTGGTTATTTTAAGAAGTGATATATAAATGTATAATTAAGATGGAACATTTATTAAGTCTATTCCAATATGATTCCAGGCTGTTACCTGGAATGGCTTTGTATTTACTTAAAGTCATCATTAATTGTGGTCTTACTATGAGTTAGAGTAAAAACACACTATCTCATTTAAGCCTTATAATAACACCATGGTATCTGTATTACTAGCTCTATTGTATTATAAAGAAAACAATATGTCTACTTCAGAGGTAAAATGAGGCAAAGGGGGACTCCCTGGTGGCGCAGTGGGTTAAGCAACGCACTATGAAGCAAACCTCAGTCGCTGCAGCACAAGTTCGATCCCTGCTGCCCGCCAGGGAGGGGACCCACATGGCACAGCAGACCTCTCCTGTTGTGCCCACTGCTCCCCTCAGCAGTGTACTTCCGTTGATCTGCCTGTTCTGCTCCCCGTTCTCTGTGATGAATCCTCTCACCCCCCACACCTCTGGCCTGTACCCCAGTGCTTGTATGCATAAATAAATAAATCTTTAAAAAAAAAAAAAAGAGGCAAAGGAAGAATTAACCTGAGATCTGTCTAACTTCAATATAAGGACTAGATAGCACTATATAACTATCACCTAGTTATACACTGTACCTGAAATTAAAATAATTAATATTAATTAAAATTAAAGTCTTTGTCAAAGGTTTAATGGTTTTCCTTATATTTTTGTCTTTGATAAAATTTATATAATGATTTCTTTCATAACAGGAGAACAGCTATTACATAGGAAAAAACTACAAAATAAGAGAAATTACAGGGAACATTTTGAAACATATACATAGATACTCAGACTAGGGCCTCCCTGGTGGCACAGTGGATTGAGCAACGCACTATAAAGTACTATAAAGCAAACTGCAGTCACTGCAGAACGAGTTTGATCCCTGCCTCTGGCTAGGGAGGGGACCCACATGGCGTGGTGGACCTCTCCTGCCTTGTCCGCTGCTCTCCCCGGCAGTGTGTTTTGGTCAGTCTGCCTGTTCTGCTCCCCACTCTGTCTCTGGTGAATCCTCTCACCTCCCTGGACTCGGGCCTGTACCCCAGCTCTTGTATGCATAAATAAATAAGTCTTATAAAAAAAAGATACTCAGACTAACTAGTTTTTATACTGTTATCAAAAATTTTTTAAGAATGAAGGGAGTGGGCCTCCCTGGTGGCGCAGTGGGTTAAGCAACGCACCATGAAGCAAACCGCAGCCACTGCAGCACGAGTTCGATCCCTGATGCCAACCAGGGAGGGGACCCACATGGCGCAGAAGACCTCTCCTGCTGTGCCCGCTGCTGCCCTCAGCAGTGTGATTTGGTCGGTCTGCTTGTTCTGCTCCCCATTCTGTCTGGTGAATCCTCTCACCTCCCACGACTCTGGTCTGTACCCCAGCTCTTGTATGCATAAATAAATAAATCTTAAAAAAAAAAAAAAGAATGAAGGGAGGGTCCAAAACATTCTTTATAAGATTTGAATAGCTCTTTTTAAATCTTTTGAAAATAAGAATATCTGAGATAAATGCAAACTATCTTATAATCTACAGTTTAAATAAATGAAAAGTAATTTATATTGTGATATATACTCAGATTCTACTTGATAAATAAATCAGTAGATTCAATTTGAAAGTAATCAAATATTATTGCAAATATAAACCATTTTATGAAAAAATGCTATCTTACCAAGTAAAATATAATAGGAATGCACACCCATTAAACTAATAATCACAAAAAGTTTATTAACCAAGTACCCAATACAAATTAGGCATGTTGTTTCACTTACTATTTATAAGAACCTTGCAAGAGAGTTATTTTCACCAAACACTTTACTGATCAAGAAAAGGAGACTCAGAGGTTATAATGAACTTTGTCAGCTATAAACTACACAACAGCATTACTAAAATTTGAACTTATTTGTACAACCTCCAATGATCTTTCTCTTCCCTCAACCCCTGCTATGAGTAAAACACAAAATAAACCTTACCAAAAAAAACCAACAGAATACTTAATCCAAATTTGGCAAGGTCATGGAGGGAAAGTGAACTCTCTAGTTGTTACAGGCAATGCTAATATATCTTTCTAGTGGAAAAACTTGCAAGCTACAAGTAAGCTGTATATCAGATAGCTCACATTTCAAGGAAATTATTCCTACTATATCCCTAAAGAAATAAGTCAAAAGGAAATAAAAGATTTCTATTAAGTCAAAACTATAATGGGGAAAAACTATTAACAACTCAAAAGCCCAACACTTTGAACTTCAATATCTTAATATAATTACCAGATAGTCCAACATCTATGCCATTTTTGTTAGTGATCAGTAGATAGGACTGTATATGAAATCAGCTTAAATTAAAAAAGGAAAAACAACTTAGTATACATATTATACTGAGTATAAGTATATTAAAAATACATACATACATACAATAAGAAAAAACAAGACATAAATGTAGTAATATAGCCCTTTTTTCTCTAAAACCACATAAACTTTTTAACAATACAATTTTTTTGTGTGTTGAGGAAATTACTATGTTATACAGCATTTCAATTTATGTAAATAATATAAATCAGTGAGATCAATGATCTCATAATTGTTGAGTTTTCCTTCTCTACTATAATGAACTATACCGAGGCCTCCTAAAGCTCATATGCTAGATATGAATATTGCCACTGTAAACATATTTGGATATATGGCTTTTAAGGAGATAAATAAGGTTAAATGAGGGCACGTGGTTGGGATCCTAATCAAAAAGGATTGGTGTTTCTATTTGAAGAAACACTAGAGGTACCTGTACATAAAGGCAAGGCCAAGATAGAACAACACACTAAGGAGACAGATTCATCTGCAAACTGTGGAACTCTGTTCCTCAGCAACCCTGCAAAAATCTAGGTCTTGGACTTCTAGCCTTCAGAATAAGAAAATATATTTAAGTCTCCAAGTCTGCGGTATTTTGTTACACTGATCCTTGCAGACTAATACAACTAGAATACATTTTTTAAAAAAAGAATTATATCGATAAGTTGAATATTAAAGTAGTAGAATTATAAGCTAATACCCTAAAGTATTAACATTCACTGACTACACTTTCAAAAAATATTAACACCAAAGTTGTTTAACAATAGAAAAGAAATATCAAAACTGAATCAACAAATACACATTATATTTCTGCAGGACAGTTTAGCTGTAACAGATGTGTGATAAAATACCAGTTAGTAGGTGTAGTGCATGTTGAAATGCAGGGATTCTTATGAGAAATGAAAGGAATGGAACATAATTCTCGATTTTGTGGAGAAACTTTCAACTATGTGTAAAGCACATGTAAGTTCTTATATTAACTTCCCCATTATCAGTGTATTGGGGTATAAGTATTTACCCCATTATAAGTGTACCTTATAAACTTAAAAGAGTCTCCCCGCCCCCCCCCCACCCATGTGTGTGTGTCTGTGTGTGTATTTGGGTAGTAACTGCATAGAGTAAGTGAGGAAGCTGCTAGTTACTTAATAAAGTGATGGCTATGTCCCTAACACATTCCTGTGTTTCAGAAACACACTAAAGAGTTTTTGAGTTATATATAAGGCACTTCCCCAATTAAATTTTTGTGCAAAAATTGAACAAGGACACACAAGAAAAAAAAAGAATAAAAATATTAAAATATCTGAAAGAAAAAATAATTAATCTAACTCCAAAATTATGGGATCTTTACAACTATAACACTGTGGAGAAGATTCTGCTATTACTCTGAATTACAGATAGAATGTGTCAAGTGTGATCCGAGAAATACATAAGAACATATTTAATGTCCTTTCTACTTTTATATTTAAAGCTTTCTTTCCTAGCTGAATTTACTGACAGTGAAAGAAAAATAATTTAGTGATGAAACTGCCTCCCAGGAATTTTTACTTTCTTATATACAGTAGATGTATGCCCTATGTTTACAATATTATTGTTCTAAGATTCACCCAGCTACTAAGTGGCAACTATGTAGATTATGCTGTGTTCTTTTGATCTGACATACTATAATTGGTTTATAATTTGTTTAGCTATTTCACCTTATTGGGTATTTCGATTTAATTCTACTGTTACTAAGTATGTTGACTCTATGTTTAGACATGGGCCCAAGACAACTGGAATTATTTTTTACCTTTAAGGAGTACGTATTGTATTTTTATGTTGTATTGTTACAACTACATCTGATACATGAAGGACTACATAGTGTACAACTGGAGGGGGTAAACACAGACTAATAATGAAACCTTTAAGCTTCTCCATAAATTGGCTAGGGACCCTGAACATGGTAGATTTCATTGTGTTAATCATATGTGAACATTATTATGCTATGATACAAGAAATTACTGCATGTTTTTGCTCAGAACATGTACACGATTAGAACAAGTTTGGTTTCAAAGAGTTTGAACATTACAATTTATTTCCATTCAGTAAGTATCCTCTTTCTCCTCCCTTTTTAGAAAGCCTATAATCATGAAAAATTCAATTTCTCAACAGAAACAATACCTAATATTTACTGAAGGACTGTTATGTGGCAAACACTGTTTTAAATAAAACTACAGTAGTCTCCTTTTACCTGTAGTTTCATTTTCTATTGTTTTAGTTACCAGCAATCTACTATGGGTTGAAAATACAACAAAAAGTAAGATTTTGGGGGGGAGGGGAAGGATGGGAGACCATGTTCACATATTTTTTTAAATTATATTCCATTATTATTATACTGTGATTATTGTTGAGCATCTCTTATTGTGCCTAATCTATAAATTAAACTATCATAGGTATGTATATATAAGGAAAAGACTATATATTTTAGCACTCAGTTCTCTGTGTGGTTCAGGCATTCATTGACTGGTGATAGGATTAGGGGAGGGCCTTAGAGTGTATCTCCTGCAGATAAGGGGAGATTACTATATGTAATTTAATACCTCTTACAAACATGGTAAAAGCTATATATGACAAACCCACAGCTAATATCATACTCAACAATGAAAAACTAAGAGTATTCCCCTTAAGATCAGGAACAAGACAAGGATGCCCACTCTCTCCACTGCTATTCAATATAATACTGGAAGTCCTAGCCAGAGCAATAAGACAGGAAAAGGACATACAAGGAATCCAAATAGGAAAAGAGGAATTAAAACTATCATTATTTGCAGACTATATAATAATATACTTGGAAAACCCTAAAAGCTCTACAGAAAATCTAATTAAAACAATCAACCAATTTAGTAAAGGAGCAGGATACAAAATCAATGCACAAAAGTCAGAGGCTTCCTATACACAAACAACCAATCCGAAGAAGAAATCAAGAAAAATAAACCTTTTACAATTGAGGCCAAAAAAATCAAATACCTTGGAATAAACCTAACAAAAGAAACAAAAGACCTATATAGATAAAATTATAAAACACTGTTAAAAGAGATAGAAGAGGACACAAAGAAATGGAATAATATCTCCTGTTCATGGATAGGAAGAATCAACATTATCAAAATGGCCATCTTATCAAAAGCAATTTACAGATTCAATGCTATTCCAATAAAAATCTCAATAAAATTCTTTAATGAAATAGACCAAATATTGATGAAATTCATATGGAGACACAAAAAACCCCAATTAGCCAAAGCTCTATTGACAAGAAATAAGGAGAATGTAGGTATCATGTTCCCAGACTTCAAACTCTACTATAAAGCAATAGTAATTAAAACAGCATGGTACTAGAACAAAGGCAGACACACAGACCAATGGAACCATATAGAAAGCACAGAAGTAAAACCACGGACAACTGATCTTTGACAAAGGAGCAAAGAATATGCAATGGAACAAAGACAGCTTATTTAATAAATGGTGCTGGCAAAACTGGTCCACCATATGCAAAAAAAAAAGAAACTGGACCAGTATCGCACACCATGTAAAAAAATCAACTCAAAATGGATAAAAGACCTAAATGTAAGACACAAAACTATAAAATATATAGAGGAAAACATAGATAAGACATACATATCAATAATGCCTTTGAAGATGCATCCTCAAAGCAATAAAAATGATAGAGCAGATAAACAGATGGGACTACATCAAGATAAAAAGCTTCTGTACCGCAAAGGAAACATTAAACAGAACAAAAAGAAACCCCACTGAATGGGAAAAAATCTTTGCGCTCCACTCATCGGACAAGGGTCTGATCACAAAGAACGCATAAGACTCAAGAAAAACAAAGTAAAAAACCTAATCGAAAATGGGCAGAAGAACTTAAAAGACACTTCTCCAAAGAGGACATACACATGGCCAAGAGGCACATGAGAAAATGCTCAACATCACTCATAAAAAGGGAAATGCAAATTAAAACCACAAGGAGGTATCACCTTAACCAGCAAGAATGGCACATATCAAAAAAACCAACAGCAACAAATGTTGGCAAGGATGTGGAGAAAAAGAAACTCTAGTACACTGCTGGTGGGAATGCAAGTTAATCCAACCAATATAGAAGGCTGTATGGAGGTTCCTCAGTCTACTAAAAATAGAACTACCATATGACCCAGCAATCCCACTCCTAGGTTTCTACCCAAAGGACACAAAAATACTGATCCAAGAGTACCTGTACCCCTTGTTTATTGCAGCACTATTTATAATTGGTAAGACCTGGAAACAACCCAAATGCTCAAAAGTAGAGGACTGGATCAAGAAGATGTGGTACATATACACAATGGAATACTATTCAGCAATCAAAAATGAGAAACTAGGGCAATTTATAGAAACATGGATGGAGCTAGAAGGAATTATACTCAGTGAAACAAGTCAGAAGGTAAGAGAAAAATATCAGATGGCTTCACTTTTGGGAGGAATGTGAAAGAACAACAACTACAACAAAAAATAAAAAAGAAGAAAACAAACAAACAAAAAAAAACAAGAGAAAGCTCAAGGAAATGGGCAATTACAACCAAAACAAACAAACAAACTCAGCAAGATCAAAAGGTCAAAGATAAACCAAAGGAATAATGGGGGGGTGAGAGGAGGGCAAAGACGGGGATGAGGGCAGAAAGAGCACAAGGGACTGAGGTGATGGTGCATGGGTGAAATGGTGGTGGGAACTCCCTGGGGGCTACAAATGATATCAAATACAATTAAATAAATCTAATAAAAAAATTTAATACCTCTCACATCTTACAGTTCATATTGAAGAAAAGTAACAAATGTGAATGGGTTTTAAATTAAGAAATATATTGGATTTCTTAATACAATCTTAAGACATCTATGTTCTATTAATTCCATAACACTTTTTTTCATATAGCATTTGTAAATAAGTGCTATGTAAACTATTATTTACCCAGCATCTTCAAATTTCATTTAATACCTCCTCCAAATGGAGGAGGGAATACTATTCCACAACAGTATAAAGAGAAGTTAAGAGATTAGAGTTTACAAAAGGCAACTGGTATAGATGGAAGTAGAATTTAGGTATGGTATTTTTTCCTTTGCGGGAAATGAGAAATGGGAAATAGTTCACAACTGCAGAAACTTGGAAAACTACTGACATAGACTCAAACCTGGGTAGACGCTACTATGCAAAGAGAAATGGAGTTCTTCACAAGAACTTGCTCCAATCTTTGTAATAATAATAGTACAAGGCCTCCCTAGTGGCACAAGGGGTTGAATGTTGCACTGTGGAGCTTCCACAGCCACTGCAGCAACAGTTCGATCCCCAGCCAGGAAGGGGACACACATAGAGCAGCAGACCTCTCCTGCCTCACCTCCTGCTCCCCTCATCAGTGTACTTCAGTCAGTCTGCCTGTTCCATTCCGGCTCTGTCTCTAGTAAATCCTCTCACTGCCTGCCCCACCCCCCCACCTCTGGCCTGTACCCCAGCTCTTGTATGTATAAATAACATCTTTAAAAAGATAATAATAGTACATTTGGTCTTTCTTGACTCTACACTGATGAAACACTTCAAAGATTCATGGTAACTGTTTAATAAACATTTTTGATCTGGCAGGTAGGAACACAATAGTGTTCTTCAGTTATTTGTTTTGAAGTCCCTTGTAACAGCACCTTAAAACTCTACATATGCTTTCATGTGAATAATTATTCTATGATTAAAATGGGTAAAATATTAGGAAGTAATAAAAACAGAATGTATTATATCTACTTAAGTAGACCATAAATGTGTAAAAAGCAGGAACACAATCTCAGAGTACCCACACAACTAGGTAGTCAATAGCTAGGTGTGTTTGCTAAAGAGTGAAAATGAACTACAAAAGTACAAAAAGGTGGCCTCCCTGGTGGCGCAGTGGGTTAAGCAACACACTATGAAGCAAACCACAGCCACTGCAGCACGAGTTCGATCCCTGCCACCGGCCAGGGAGGGGACCCACATGGCTTGGCAGACCTCTCCTGCCCCACCCGCTGCTTCCCTCAGCAGTGTGTTTTGGTCAATCTGCCTGTTCTGCTTCCTGCTCTGTCTCTGGTGAATCCTCTCACCTCCCAACACCTCTGGCCTGTAACCCAGTTCTTGTATGCAAAAATAAATAAATCTTTAAAAAAAAGTACAAGAAGGTTTATAAATACATTTTTCCAGTTTTTTTTTAAGATTTATTGATTTATACATACAAGAGCTGGGGTACAGATCAGAGTTGCGGGATAAATACATTTTTAAAAAAACCTTATAGCCTTCTTTTATCAAATATACATGTTAACCAGAGAGATAATGATTCTAAGAATTTATTTTTTCTTTTAATTTCCTCTGACACTCTTGTATTTTGATCATCCTGTGATCACCTTGCCAAGAAATTGACACACTAGCATCCAAGAAACTATAATCTTTAAAAATTTTAATGGAATGTTAACACAGACACATCAAAAGAAACATTTTGTTTATGATGATATTCTATAGGCCCAGGGTGAGAAAGATATCTATCTCTATATCTCTATCTATATATCTTAGCAAAATCACTGAGCAGAGGAAAGTTGACGGAGGACAGGTTTAGAAGAAATATTTGGTTTTTTGACACACAAGTATTTGAAAAATAAATTTTTCACTAAGTCACTTTTGCATTCTCTAGCTTTATTTGAAATGAATTAAACTCTCAACAATTCCTACAATTTTAGAAAGAACTTAAATTTCCGCTATGCGGTCAATCTCATAATAAAGATAAATTAAAGTTTTCCAATGGTAAGAAATTACCTAAAAATGTCCTATAGTGGAGGAAATTTATCAAAGTTTTGGTGTTTAGGTTTTAAAAACAAAACAAAAATAGGTCCTTACTCATTACTGAGAGAGTTCAACAGATAAGGCTAATCACCTCCAAGGCAATCAGATAAATAATGGAGGGTTCTTTCTGGCTTTAACAATGCCACAGTCAGCATAAAAATTTCAAACAATTTAAAGTGCTAAATGAGATTTTTTGAAAATTGTTGATTATGTCACCTGACCTGCATGAAATACAAATTTATCTTTTATTATCTGAATATTCAAGATTTTAATTTTCCGTTTACATATATTTTTATGAAAAATCCAATTTCCAATTTATTAAAGCTATCAATACAATTCAGTTCTAAACAGTTGTAATAACATTTATTAATTTTTATGAAAATATAGTACTCTGTTTTCAACACTATCATGGTGATTATTTCTCCCTCTAAACTGCATTTAACTTGCAAAAGTAAATCAATGGTGATATGGGCTTTAAAAAAAAAAAAAACTTTTACATGGGCTCATAAATAAAGTTTAAGTGCACAGCATAATAAAAAAAAATCTTGAATTTAACCAAAGTCATTCATTTTCTACTATTACTTACTATCACTTGCTGCTAAAAGGGCTTCTGAAGTCATTGTAACTTTTTAAAAGCTGTGCTAATTAAATAACATTTTTATAGTGAACAAGTAGAATGGGTTAGCTTATTTTAAAATATATATCATTAAAATTCCAAAGCTAATTAAAACTGAGCCATCCCTTCTTTTCCCCTTATATTCATCCCAGTATACCTTCTCTTACTGGCTCATTGGTTGATTCTCCTTTTAGACTCAGCATTCTGGAGAAGCCATTGAAAAGAGTAGAGAAAATGCCACGGATGAAATATCCCTGCTGCTCAGATTCCACTGACCCCACTGAAGTCGGCCACTGTCTCACAAATCTGATACTGCAGCGTGGTTCTGGCTCTGAAAGAGATCTGGTGAATGGAATCCGAGGTGACCGGGCATTGACCAGGTTCAGCTTCTCTGTTGATGTTCCAAGGACCTCATCAGCAGAGGAAGAAGCATCATTACCAACCATCTCTGACAGGGCCTTCTGTGGTGGTTCATCCAAAGCTCCTTTATCATTTTGTAATCTTTCCCTTTTATCCCCTTTCCACCTAAAGGCAGGATGTGTTTGCCACCGATAAGCACCCAGAGGTTTCCCTCGTTGGGAAATAACACATTCACTTTTCTTCCTTTTGCTTTTCACTGGACTACACCATGGATAATTCTTTAAACTTGTTCCTGTCCCTGAATTTGCATTAGCTGGTTCTGACAAAGATCTTCGATAGCTTGGAGGAGTAGATGATGTTTGTCGCTTAAAGATGTTCATCTTCCACGACTCCATTTTTAAGCAACTTCTCTAAACTTGAAGTTTCTTCTTCTCTGCAGTCTTTGCAGTAGAACCACACTTGTCCGTGCAGTCCAAAACGTTCAACTGCCTAAGCAGCTTTCTTTGTGTGGCTTTGAACCACAGCAGATGTTGCTGCTTAAGAGCTGGTGTCATGTTATTACCCCATTTTCCCAGATCTCTGAAATTTCAACAGCACCCAAAAACCTCTTGCCTGAAGCATATTATCCTCAGAGTACAGCAAAAGTAAAGATTTCCAAAAGATCATCTTGCTTCCTGCAGTGGATTACATTTTTGTACTAGGTTTTCAGGAAATGGTTTTTTAAAAAAAAAAGAAGTGAAATAAAAGTAACAAAACCCACAAACACCTTTATGAACCAATAGTAGTTAAGTGTTCACCATGCAAATGATAGCAAGTTAAAAACAGATTGTGAAAGTACTCCAGCTGACATACAACTTTCCGGAAGAAGAAATAAGACTTGCCTAAAAAGTCTGCCCTTTAAATGACAGCTCTTTAGATAATTTTTAAAGTCTGCATTTCAGAAAATTAATTTTAAGAAAGGCATTGCTCTTTACACCACAATTTCTCTCAAAGTTAATGCTGTTTTCAACCAATAGGCAAATTTGTGTACTGTTTTTGTTCAAATAGGTACTGCAAAAAGGAGGGGGGAAAAAGGGATGCCAGAATTTAGTCATGTTTTATGTAAACATACTAGGGATAATCTTAAAAGTCTAAATGAATAGGAAAGACATTAGAGATAGAGGATAACTGCTATGAACTATAGCAAAAGAAGAGTCTTGAGGGATGAATTTGTGGCAACTGGAACATGGGAACATACATACTGAAGTGATTTCTAGAGGGGAAAGTTTGTTCTGCAAATCTAATTGGGGTAAGTTGACTGGGAAAAAATTGCCTATCTATTTAATAAAGAATTTCCTTTATTCCTCTTTGTGCTACTGACTTTTAAAAGAGCTGACGATACCTTATATTGAATAAGTACCTTATATTGAACCAAGATACGAATGCCAAGCATTTGGCTGGTGTTTTTTTTCCTTACTTTCTGCTCATAAATTCCTGAAAATAGGGGTTTCAAATGGAAAGCCTGACAGGCTTTAGACCACCAATAAAAGATATATCACATGGCAATCAAATCGATTTGTGAGCTGTATAAAAAAAAGATGAATTCATCTGGAAAGCTAAAAAAAAAAATCCATTTATTTGTAGAATACATACAATGAAAAACACTTTTCACACTAAATTCCTTCTTGCCACAGAAAGAAATAACATACCTATTATTTTAAACATATTAAAATAGTTATTTCCATTCTCGTAAAGCAATAATCTTATTTTCATTTGTTTACATATCGAATTCTAAAATTTACACATTCCTATATTAAAGAAATGTTGAAGCACTTGGCTATTCTAAAAGCATAATAAATCAAATTAAAAGATCTTACAATGGTAAATTTTCCCTTGTTTAAAAATAAACATTTAGAAATTTGAATTTACACAAAATGAAAAACCATGAACACTAAGCTCTAAACTCTATTAATGGCACATAACACCATCCACAAAAATTCATCTGTGATGGAAAGTAAACCTAAATATATAAACTATAAATATGTGATCACACTGTAAAATGTTCTGGGAACATGACCCCTCCCTATTCTAGCACACAAGAGAGCAAAGCCATCTGCGTAAATTTGAAGTCTGAAACAAATATGCAAAATTTGATGTCTGTGGCTAAAACCAGTCTTTTCACCCCTAGCTATGGTAAAAATTAATTGATGACAAACACCCAGTCTTAGTATTCCTATAGTGATTTTTTTCAGAAAGGAAGAAATCTTGCATTGCCTTCCTCTGCTTATAGATAGCACCAATATATCTTTAGATCAAAATAACTTAGAATTAGAAGCCTCCTTGCTAAGAATAATTACATATTTAATATCAATTACTCACTGTTCCTACCCTATATAAACGAAATCCAAACTTGTGTTTGTTGGAATCATTCTCCCATAGCAAAATCTGTCAGACTGCTTCTCAAGTCCAAATCCTCACTTTACCTAATAAAACTATTTAAATGTCATTAAAACTTTATTTCTAGTTAATGAATATAAAACTACAAAGCTTAAAAAAGGAGCCATAAAATATTTTTGTAAACTGGGGGCATGCAAAGATGTCTTATGATAAAAATAAAATGAATAAAAAGGAATTCATAAAAATTTTTAAATTCTATATAATAAGGACATTAAGAAAAGCAATAAACAGGACACAAAATGAGAGGATATATTAAAAATACAAACAATTTATACCACAAATATTTAACTCTTAGAACTTATTGATAAAAAGAAAACAAGTCAATTTTTAAAAATAGGCAAAGGAATTGAACAAAACCTTAGCAAAGAAAGCTATAAGAAAGGTCATAAGCATATGAAAGGACTCCACATTATCAGTAATCAGAGAAAGGTAAATTAAAATATAGTAAATTAGCTCTCACATCCACTAGAATGGCTAAATATTTCAGGTTGATAATACCAGATGTTGGTGAAGATGTGGAGCAACTAGAAACTCACAACTGGTAATGAGTATAAAACACTACAATAACTATGAAACTAACTGGACAGTTTTTAAAGTAAAGTTAAACATCTCCCTGCTATCACCCAGCAGGTTCCACTCATATGCACTAATTCAAGACATATAAATAAAACACAAATACTTGTACTTAAATGCTCACAGCAGCTTTATTTACAATACTCATAAACTAGAAATAACCCAAATGTCCATCACAGTAGATGGATAAACAAATTGTGGTATTTTCATAAACAGTATACCTCAAAGCTATAAAAAGAATAAACTGCTAATACACAAAACAATGTGGATGAATATCACAATCACTGTCAACAAAAGTAACAGGACACAAGAGTACATACTGGATGATTCCATTTCTATGGAGTTCTAAAATAGCTAAAATAATTATAATGGGAAAAATTAGAAAAGCAGTTGTCAGTGGTGGCACTATTAATGAGAAAGATACCACAAAGCTTTCTGGAGTGACAAAGATGTGAAGAAGGGTATATGTGTTATCAAAATGCATGCAAATAGTCTGTATGATTTATATACTTTGCTATAATTAAATTTTATCTTTAAAACTTTTAAACAATAATTAACTCTAGCTGCTAAGTTTGCTTATTCAGTGTTATAGGTTGGCAGTTCTGAAATCACTTTCTATATATTGTATGCTTAAGGAAGGGAACAAACACATTGAAGAGAGTTAAGTGAATGAATGAATATCAATGATGGAACAAACTGACATTACGCGCCTCCTGATATGACAAATTAGGGAGGCTACAATATAGCCTGTGCATTATTTCTTTAAAAAAAATGGGTAACATAAATCTAATCAAAAGCAACATCAAACAACCTCAAATTGAAGGCCTACAAAGTAACTATCTTCCTTGCTTCAAAATGTCAAGAAAATCAAAGAAAGGCTATAAAACTGTTAGAATTCAAAGAATACTAAAGAGAGACAAAAATCAATGGATAAATTGGTAAGATCCTGAAATGGGGGGAAAAACAGGAAAAAAGGACATTACTGTTTAAATGACAAAACTTAATATGGATTATGGATTAGCTAATAATATCATATTAATATTAAATTTTTCTCATTTTTGACAACTTTGTTGTGGTTACAAAAAAGAATACTCAGATTTTTAGGAAATTCACACAAAAGTACTTAGAGATATGGAGGCATGATGCTTCAGTTTAGTCTGAAAAGATTCAAGAATAAAACTGCAGATAGAGAAAGCTAGGTATGATATGATAAAAACACATGGGATAATAAATACACAATTGTTGAATCCAGGTAAAGAATATATGGAGTTTCTTATGGTCCAGCAAATTTTCTATAGGTGTGGAACAATATAAAAATAAAATGTTAAACAATTTTTTTAATTTCACTAGTTTCTTTGGGTCTATAACACATATTTTAATTATTATTAATATTTCATTATTGCTTGTTTCAGAGTCTTCTGAATATTATAACAAAAGGTCTATCTCACAAGTTTATGGGGGAGGAAAGTTAATTTAACACACCCTATAAAAATACCTTCATTGAAATAAAGGCTCTACACAAACAGTATTGTAAACCAGTGTTAACTCAATAAAAGAAAAAGAAAATGAAAATCAAAGCTCTAATTTTGAGAAAAACCACACAGTAGAAGAACTGCCTTAAAGTGAATACTGTGAAAGTCAGACACTCAATGTTAAAAGAAAATACTTTTATTTGCTAAGTACGACTACAGGTAAAAATAATGGCCATAGTTTCTAAATTCTTCAACTCCATTCTTCTGAGGAACAACAATTATGCTTAACAAAAACTTCCCTATTTAGCTGAGGAATATGAAACTGTAAAACAATAAATAACACAGAACAAGATTCAAGTGAAATAGAAGCAAAAGAACTTACAGGCTGAGGAAGTGACAGACTCTAAATAGGAACAGTCAAAGAAATAAGGAAGATTCATCCTTGTCACAGTTGAATCAAGACTGATTTGAAAAAGTGCTTCAAAATATCTTGTCATTATGAAAGTCTACTATCACTTTATTTAGTTATTTCTACAAATTCTATGTTTAATCTGAATTTAAGACCGCAAGTTAATACTCTTCATTCTCTGAATTGTCTCAAATATGAAACATAAATTGAATTTTTAAGAAAATATTCACAGGACTTACAATTTCTTAAGCTAGAAATATTGAAACTATTACTACTGAATTCTGAATATAAAAATTGGCTGCTGATAGAAGTGTGAAAACAAGAATGTTTCTACCACTTGAAGTATCAACTCATTGTTTTAAATTTTACTGAATAATAATGGCAATATTTAAAGTTTAGCTTTGGGAATCATTCTGGCTTTAAGTCAAAAGAAACATCTCAGGCGCCTCCCTGGTAGCGCAGGGCTTAAAGTTCTCAGCATTATCAAACTATCTCCAGCCACTGCAGCATGAGTTTGATCCCAGGCCAGGGAGCTAACCCACATGGCACAGCAGACCTCTCCTGTCTCACCCACTGCTCCCCTCAGCAATGTATTTTAGTAGATCTTCCTGTTCTACTCCCCACTTTGTCTCTGGTGAAACTTCTCACCCCACTCCCTCGCACCTCTCAGTTCTTGTATGCATAAATAAAATAAACCTTAAATGGTTAAGAAACACCCAGATGCTAAAATAAACACAGCATGTTACCTTGGAAAACGCATAGCTTATGTGCCTGTGGAAGTGGGCATCAGAAAGGTTTTTAAGATGGTGAGAACTGAAGCAGCGACAGTTGTTTGGAAACTTACAATTTAAGTATTTCCTACCCAGTAACCAAGTCTACCTAGATACAGTTTTCTACACTCAGTCAGCATTTCTTGGATGAGTGGCACATAAGCAAACACAAACTTTACATAATACTCAAATTGTTCCCTAATATCGACCACATGGTACAAACATTCATTTTCAAAACAAGCATGTAGTGTAATAATTTTCACTTCTCTTCCTTACTACTGGTATAGTTAAACCACAGGTAAAAATCAACAGAACTGGTCAATGGAAAGCATAATAAAAGCAGAGGGGAAATGACTCTTTAGTTAATTCATCTCTTTAGTTCAGACTTCCATGTGTTACATTTCATTTTGCTCTCTTTATCTGAACAATAAGAACTAAAAGACCAAACTCTAGATGTGGATGCAGATCACCACAAAACCACAGAGCAACAGATCTGCTCCCACCAGTGTTTTTCACGTTGTATGTGTAGATGAATCACCAGAAGAGGAAATGAAATGTAGATTTTGCTCTTATACACATGGGTGAGGATCTGAGATTCTATATTTCCAACAAGCCCAAGGGTGGTACTTATGATCCACAGACCAAATTGGGAAGAGCAAGCTATAGACAGATTTTAGAAGAGGACTAAAGGAGTTCTAAAGGTTCCTGTGAGATTCAGTCAGATTCACCAAAATTAACAATTACATTGGGTTCTGAGGGTAAAGTAAGAACATCTGCCTAAATTACTCCATGAGAAAAGTATGGAGGAAACCCAGCTGACTATGGTAGAGAATTATTGGTATTTCAGTGGTAGATAATGTGGCAGAATACATGTAAAGGGGTGTGAACCTATACTTCTGAATTATATACGGTGTTGTATACCAACGTTATCTCAATAAAAACAATACAATTAAAAATGTAATATTCTGGGGCCTCCCTGGTGGTGCAGAGGTTGAAGCACAGCACTATGAAATATCCGTGGCCACTGCAACACGACTTCAATCCCCAGCCAGGGAGGTGACCCACATGGCACAGCAGACCTCTCCTGTCTCACCCACTGCTCCTCTCAGAAGTGTATTTCAGTCAATCTGCCTATTCTGATCCCAGCTCTGTCTCTGGTGAATCTTCTCACCCTCCATACCTCTGGCCAATAATCCAGTTCTTATATGCATAATAAATAAATCTTTTTAAAAATATATATTCTATGATAGTATAAATATCACATAGAGACTTAGCAGTGCTATGGGTAATGTGTTGAGAATCAAAAATATATTCTGGTCAAATCTCTTTTGGGAGACAGCAAGACTATTACATAACTTAAAAGAATTAAAAATCCAACAATCTTCTGCACTTTATAATCTGCATCATTGTTTAATGGAAGGAAGTAACAAGGATAATGCTAATAATGATCAATAGGGAATGACTAAATAAATCAAGTATGTTTATACAAAAGAAACATATCTATTTATATATGCTACAAAGACCCACACAATTTTTAAGACTGATATCCTGTGGGGAGTACAACTGGAAAATCACCTTATATCTTTGCAGTTTTAATTTTTAGCTGTGAGTATAGACTATATTCATAAAAATAAGAAAAAATTTAAGGGATAAGTTTTTGTGCTAAAAAGCTCAAGATACAGGGTGGAAAAGCAAGATCTACTATAAAAAGTAGAGCATGAGCTCAGTTTTGTAAAAGATTATTATTAACATGTCAGGTATGTACATGGTGTAATACATATGGAGAAAAAATCTGTTATTTTCTTTCTGTAATTTTTGGTAGTAATATAGCTAATATAAGATTTTTATTTTCATATTATTAATTTCTATAATAATGAAATGTTATAAGGAGCATGTGTATTTTTATTCCTTTTGAAAGGAAAACACTTTAAAACCTACCTACAGCAAAAGTGGAAGCCTTATCATGAATCCACAAAATGAGAATTAGAGAACAATGAACTGAGACAACTATATTATTAATAGTCAAACAAGGTCACAGAGAAGAGATTTGTCCATAATTACTCAGTTAACAGGAAAAATAAAACTAAAAACAATAAAACACATTTACCCTAGTTTCTAGTTCAGGATTTCATGATCTACTTAAATTAGCATTCCCATACTATTATCCACAGAATACAGTTGAAAATTTCAGGCTTTAAGAATAATTGTGACATTAAATGCAGGTATTTTACTGTTTTTTAAAAAAAATTATTTATTTATGCATACAAGAGCTGGGGTGCAGGCCAGAGGTGTGGGGGGTGAGAGGATTCACCAGAGAAAGAGTGGGGAGCAGAACAGGCAGATAGACTGAAATCCACTGCTGAGAGGAGCAGTGGGCACAACAGGAGAGGTCTGCTGCGCCATGTGGGTCCCCTGGCCGGGGATTGAACTTGTGTTGCAGTGGCTGAGGGCTGCTTCACCATACTGTGATTGAACCCATTGAGCCACCAGAGAGGCGCCTCTAGTATGTTTTGTATAAATGCAAAAGTTCTTTCTTTTTAAAGTTTAAGATAGGATATCAGTTTCTCATTAAAATGTCTTTTTAGATTTATTTCAACTAAGGGAAACAAGTAGAGATGAGAAGGCAAAACTTGAGCTTTCTCAGTTTACAGAGCCTACAACCACTTTCTATCTTAAGACACACCTTTTCTATGGTGAAATTCTAGTCCATATATCCCACATGTTCACTTGTAATAGAAGACATGACATATACTACAGTTAACAAAGAATCCTGGAGTTCTGTTACTACAATAAGAGTACATACCTCTTAGAGCAACTCATGAAAAGCTTAAAAATGAGACTCACTTCTATTAATGAGAAGGTATCTTTCAAAAATACAAAGTTCTTGTTTATACAAAGTAAGTAATTAATAACAAAACATCCCCTTCCCATCTCCTATCACTGGATCACATCTGCTTCCCGATGAAACACTTCCTGTAGCAAAAATTACCTCCCTTCTAAGTAGAACTCAAAGGCACACCTGACACGTACACAATTGCTTCTCAAGAGAAAAGATATGTCTAGAAGGACTAAAGATTTTTTTTGACAAGTATTGAAATTATTTTTTAAATAAGAAAACATTTTAAAAATAGAAACAAAATCATAAATGACTACTAAGATGATTATCAAAGTATTTTTTAAAAAAAAAGCCCAAATTTTTCTCTAATCTCTCTGATCAACACTTTTTCTGTCTCTTCGATTGTTTATTCTTCTCTATATATTGTTGAGATATTTTTCAAAATTGGGTACTTGGCACCCCCCCACCTCCATATTCTCACTACTTCCTCCTACTCAGGCTTCAAGTTTTACTTGAAGTGTTGCTTCATGATAGAAGGTTCTTTTTCCTGAGCTCCCAGACTAGGCCACCTTCCGTTATATGACTTCACGGTCCAATGCATCTCTCTATTATAGATGTATTTGCATTTGGACATTATTGTGAGATACTGTGAGAGTACTGCCTGTTTTACCCACAAGGCTATAACGTCCATGACTATTTTTATTCTCCAGTGTCACACTACTTGGTATATGGTAGGCACTCAATAAATATTTGTTGAATTAATAAAACTGAAAAGATCTAAAATGAAAGTAGTTAACTTCACACTAGAAGGGTTTGTACCTATATGAGTTTATTTATCTGATATCATGAAGACCACATGAAAATCAAGGGAATAAGGGTGAAGGAAATACTCAAATACTCTCCAGGAATATTTTCTCTGAACAAGTAGTTATGTTTTTTCAAAGCTACGATAGAGAGTATTAAAGGATGGCAATAAGAAAAGAATAATGTGAAATAGGAAAGAGTGCAAGAGGCAAAAGACACTATTCTGTTTCAGATTTTTTTTCACCAGAAATGTCAATTGGATGTTGAAAATATTATGTGGACTTCCAGATTTTCTCAAAATTATCTTCAATATTAGCATCATCACTTGAGAAAACATTAAAGATGCAAAAAGAGATACTTGCAAGCTTTCAACAAGCTTAGCATCTTTTTAAAATAAATATAAACACGGAAAACAAATAATACCCTGAGATATGAATAACCATTTGTTCTAAGGTAGACTTAGCTATGTACTAAAATTGAGGGTTCCATAGCAAGGAATCAGGAATAGTCTATTATTAAAGGGTAGGTACTTGCACTAACTGTGGAGTGACATAACATTATCTGAAAGTGAGCTTACAAATTCACTGTAAATGATTACTATACTAGGACAACCACTTTTTAAAAAATAATTAGAAAAAAGAACAGTAGTGTAACAAATATATGAGAGGAAAGAAAATGAAATAATAGAAATTGCTCAATTAAAATCACAAAAGGCAGGGCCTCCCCGGTGGCGCAGTGGGTTAAGCAACACACTATGAAGCAAACCACAGCCACTGCAGCACGAGTTCGATCCCTGCTACCGGCCAGGGAGGGGACCCACATGGCGCGGCAGACCTCTCCTGCTGTGCCCGCTGCTCCCCTCAGCAGTGTACTTCCGTTGATCTGCCTGTTCTGCTCCCCGTTCTCTGTGGTGAATCCTCTCACCCCCCCACACCTCTGGCCTGTACCCCTGTGCTTGTACGCATAAATAAATAAATCTTTAAAAAAAAAAATAAAAAGATTTATTAAAAAAAAAAATCACAAAAGGCAGAAAAGGAATGGAAGAATACAGAAACTAAGAATAAAGGCAGTAAATAGAAAACAGTAACATTTATCACTAGATACAAAGTACATTTGATATTAATCCAACTATATCAATAATCACTTTAAGTATTGGTGGTCTACGAGAAACGTGCTTTAAAAATAAAGACACAATTAGAGTAGAAGTAAAGGAGAAAGATATGTCATGACAACATATAACAAAATACACTAATCATGAAGAATGAAGTGCTATATTAATTTCTGACAGCTGACTTCAGATCAGTGATAAAGGGCTTTACATAACAATGAGTAAATCACCCAAGAAAATATATAAGAATCATTAATTTAAAAAAAAGTAAGCATCATTTTTAAAGTAATTTATCAAACTCTCTAGCCTTGTAATTGGATTATGGTTATTCCGGTTTGTTGGAACACCTAGTTTTTGAGAAGTAAATAAATATCTTAATGAGAAACATTATTCGAAGCCTCAGATTATTTCTGGGAATAAATTTTCTAATATATTCACTATTCTTTGTCTAATCTTTCAAGCAAAACATGTTTGAGAATTGAGAAGATTTTATATTTTAGAAAGGTTAATACATTACACATCCATATATTGTTATTTCACCATTAGGGTGTGAAGTAGCATCCTGCTATCAATCTGAAGTAAAATGTGCAAACATTTATACTAAGTGGAATGACAGTAAACAGGCTGCATAATAGCTAGTTTGGTCAATAGATGAGTTATGAAAATTTTATAGTTGTCAGTTTTTTTATTTTTTGAAATCAATAAAATATTATCTAATGCTCAAAGACACAAAAATCATGAGCACAAACAAGTAAAACCAACTGACAGTAAAAACATACATATTAACAAAGACATGTCATGAACTACAAGGCCACGTTTATATAATTACATTGTTATAACATATGAGGAAATAAAATCCAGCTTCAATTTAGTGAAATAGTACAAATTATGAAAGTATGATAGCAGACTAGAAAATAACTAAATAAAAGTTCTACAACTCAGAAAAAACTTTAGATATTGTTGAGAAAATCAGGTCAAAGAAAACTATCCAAAATAAAGCAACGGACACAAAAACACTTCAAATATGATAATGTAGGCAGTATTCAGGAGTAAAAATATAGGAATATAGGGGAAAAGCTTAACATATCAAATTGGAGTTTCAAAAGAAAATTAAAATAAAAAATAAACCTCTTATTGCCATCACAGATGCATGAAGATATTTGCCTTCATTAAAGAAAATGCAGGATACTACAGAAAAATAGCAATTATGTTACAAGCAAGAGCTCCTGGGAATTAAGATAGTTAAAACAAAAAGGAAAAAATGAAATAAAGCCTCAAAGACTACTTAAAAAACAAAGCTGGAAAAATGTCCTAGAAAGAAGGACAATTTTTAAAATCTGTGTTCATTTTGATGTTGCAGAGATGATATTTCTCAGGAGAACATGAAAAATCAAAAGTTTATTTTTAACCTGTCTTTTTTAAAAGCTTAATGAAAGACTAATCCTCCTGACCAGCTACTGAAATGCATTTTATCCTAAAACAAACAAAAAAACAAAAAAACCTATGAGACAAAAACTCAAATCTATCAGGCCTAACGTTCAATTAAATAAGCAACCAGACACACACACACACACACACACACACACACACACACACACTAATTCATTAGGGATTATTTTTAAAATGCAAAATGTTCCATTTTATATCACCCTCTTAGGAGGGTGTTATGCCTTGCACATGATTGAGAAACAGTGAAACCATCAGAGGTGCAGAGGGACAATGTTAGAATGTTACATTTCCTGAAGGCAAAGCTGACCTTCTCTGGTCAGCTTTCTGGTGTTTGAGGTGAGTATCTTTGCCTCCCCAAAATTACTAGTGTTTATAATATAACTTGTCGACCTTCACATATACAATGATGTATGTAGTTCCATTTCTTCATTTTCACTACTGTAAGACATTCTACTATTTTGAATTTACCACTGAATTACTTAACCAATCTACTGGTAATGGACATTTGAGCTCTTACAAGTAAGCTTTAGCTATTATGAATAATGTTCCTATGAACTTTCTAATACATTTTTCGTGATACACGTCTTCAAGAATTTCTTTAGGGTAAATATGTAGAGGTGCAATAGCTGGATCAAATATTATGAGCATGTTCAACTTTACTAGATAAAATCAAAGTGTTCTTCAAAGTGTATATATGAATTTACAGTGCCATGAGCCACACATAAGAACTCCTATTGCTCTACATCTCCTTAATGATAGCCTTACAAAAAGATGACTGAGCTGGTGGTATGTGATGGTATCTCCTTGTATTTTAAGTTGCATTTTTCTGAGTACTACTAAAGTTGAACATATTTTGAAGTCGTTACTAATAATTTATATTTCCTATTTTGTGAGGTGTCACTTTGAAGTCATTTACTCATTTCTGTTGGGGTGGTGTGTCTTTCTCTTATTAACTCATAGTTCTTTATTTTAGGTGGTAGTTATTTGGTTTATACATTGAAAACTACAAAATTATGACTGAGCTGCAGGCTGCTTTGTGGCTTGATTTTTCTGCTATTTTGTAATACTTTCACTGAATGCTAATGATTCCCAAAGGTGCAACACAATTTATTTTTATACATATATAATGCCATTGGCAACTATTTTTTTTAAATCACTGAGAATAAGCACTGCAAAGAGAAAAAGAAATGATAGCTATTCTACTTTATTTCTTAAATTGAAAGTCTATAATATTCTAAATCCTTTCATTATTTTTTTATTTGATATGG
This sequence comes from Galemys pyrenaicus, assembly GCA_019455555.1. Lineage (NCBI taxonomy): Eukaryota > Metazoa > Chordata > Mammalia > Eulipotyphla > Talpidae > Galemys > Galemys pyrenaicus. Next base: position 1,776,735 of record JAGFMF010011659.1, on the reverse strand, counting down.
CTACACTGACATCCTCAAGTATTTATGAGATCTAGAATTCTTTTAAGTGTTTGATTTTGGGTCAGGGGTTTTTATATATTTAATACACTATAGAATTTTAAGTCTTCCATAGGTCCCTTGAATAGTATGGATAATATATATAATAGAGATTGAAGGGACACTACCAGTAACCTTTATTCTTTTATGATCATAAAAGTCTTAGGATAATGAATCCAGGATTCAATGAATTTAATTCATAGCATTGAAATTCCCAATTTTTTTTCTTGGACATATGCATCACACTTTTCTCGGATATATGCATACATATTTATTTAGAAAATGTCTAGTATGATGAAAAATTTTGTTCAGCTGTAATGTCGTAAAAAAGTGGTTTATATTCTGCAGTACATTTTTGAGAAGAAAAACACATGTGTTAAAGTATAATAAAACCCACCATTTATTGAAAATCATTATATAATATTTTATACTAATTATTTTTTTAAAGATTTATTTATTTATACATACAAGCATTGGGGTACAGGCCAGAGGTGTGGGGGGTGAGAGAATTCACCACAGAGAGCGAGGAACAGAACAGGCAGATCAACAGAAGCACACTGCTGAGGGGAGCAGCGGGCACAGCAGGAGAGGTCTGCCACACCATGTGGGTCCCCTCCCTGGCCCGCAGCAGGGATCTAACTCGTGCTGTAGTGGCTGCGGTTTGCTTCATAGTGTGTTGCTCAACCCGCTGTGCCACCAGGGAGGCCCACTAATTATTTTTTAATATCTTCATATAGTAGACTATCCTTGAGCAATATCCCTTTGCTTTATTTTATTCAACTATGCAGGAGACTGGAGTGGAATTGCACTGTATGTTTATCTGTAGCAGCTGGAATAGGGCAGGAATGGAATTAGATTTTAAAGTAAATGACTAATGCTAAAATAAAGTAGGGTCAAAATTTCTCTTGAAAATTCTTAACTTATTCAAACTACAACTTTAGAGGTATATGTCTTACATAACTATTTTTATTTTTGTTTTTATTTTTCATCATTCAAGTATGGTAGGTAAGGTAGCAGAAAAAGAGTTGGCAAACATTTGTTGGGCATATTGAACCAAAAATATCTGTGTTGAAACTTTAAAATAATTCTTTGTGTCAACTGCTTACAATTAAACTTATTTAAGATTCATGCAATATATGATTGTTACAAGAGTTATATGAGTTTGTACAATATAAATTTGTAACATAGATTAGGTCCCTCTCATTAAAAAAAAAACATTTAAATCTAGGTAAAGAAGCAATATACAAAATATCTATGTTAGCTGTTTAAAGAGAGTGGAAGAGATGAGGAAAAATTAGAGAAATAAAAAATAGGTAAGGAATTTTCAAATAGAACTTTTATGAATCATAATATCAGAAAATCATGTCTGATTTTTTTAGAACAGTGTTCTTTATTTAATTCTTTACTCTTTTCAAAACAATAGACTCAGATTTATTTAAAAAAGGAAATTTATTTTACTATTTTAAGACTTTTCCAATAAATTTCTAATAAAAAAAAAACAGGGAAGAGTTTGCAGCATTCATTATAATCTTCATCTTTCACTTAATATGACCCATGCTTATCCTACAGTATTAGAGAGCATTCCCAGTTGGCAGGTAAGGTTAAAATACAACAGAAGATATCAGCTGACATTTGTGAAAGAGGATCAAAAAAAAGAAAGGAAAACCCCTCTCCTTACACCTCCCCTAACCTTTCCCCTGCTGAATGAGAAAGCAAATATATGAACAATGATGTAAAAAATTATAAATAAAAATAAAAAACATATATAATCATGTAAACTAACTTTATCCTAAGAAATATAATTGGTTAAAAAATAATGAAGAGGAAAATACAAGAGGAATAATTACCACAGGAATCCAAACTGATTCATGGCAAAATAATTTGCAATGTTGGAATGGGTTCCCTCAAAATGTAATCCAGATTTAAATATATTTTCATTACTTCCTGTTTAACTATAGAAATTTGATCCTTTTTACAGGCCTTTATTCCTTTAAAAAATAACTTCCCTGATTCTCAAGTTGTGACTCAGTCTGGCTGTGTCTATCTGCCTTCTGCCAGGGATCAGCTTCTCTGTGGGAACTGGAAATGTGTGCATACCCAAGAAGTGATGCAAGCAAGATCTGAACTTTCCCTAAGGGCAGTGCCAGCATCCTAGCATTTCAGACTTCTGTACTTCTTCCATCTCTTAAACCAGTCTCTAAGAAATGGAATGCAAAGGAAATAGTTGTACAGCCTCAGAGGGGGGCGTACTGAAAATTATATATACATTCATTTGCCTACTTGTTTACATATTAAAGGCATAAGATAACTGCACACCTCTAAATTCCTTATAATTTTCACTTCCTCTAAATTTATTTCTAGCATTGAATATTATCTTTATACATTTAATGACAGTTGCTTAGACTAGGTCAATATAATCTCTCTCTCAGGTTTTATGTTTTAAGAAGAATATAAAATCCACTTCATTACAGATATGGCAGCTATAACAGCTTTTCTAAGCATATTCCCAGACTGACTCAGCAGAAACAAAGCTCTGAACAGCATCCTATATTATACATGTCATTTTAAATAATTTATACATATTTTAAATTTTTCTTCCCTAATCATACATTTGCACTTTCTATGAAATACATTTTTTAATTTAGTTTTATATATTCCTGATTTCATCACAAAATTTTAATCTCTTCATGTTCAAATTCTTTTGCATTCTTCCAGAGGCCTAGCAGAGTACTCAGTAGGTTGTCATCAAATATACATTAAAACAGACTGCAGCAGTATGATAAAACATCAAGTATTTACAGTTGCAGGGGCAAGAAGAAAAAAGATTTAAGTAGAGAGCAGAGTAACCTTAAAAGTTTTGAGGCAATACCTATCCTAACACCCTCCTACCTTGTGAAGAGTTCGTTAAACCAGTGTTCCTCTCAAGTTAAAGTGGTTTCAGTTTTGTTTTGTCTGTATCCATTTGCTTTTTTTCTCCCAGTCTGTGTTCATTTGTTTCTAATAAGATTAATTTTATGAAACTTGATTCATGTAAGTCTAACTTTTGAAAGTAACAGTCTTCTTTCCCAAAAATGTAGTTTTCTAATGTCCCAGTATGTGATGCTACTTAGAACCTTGTGATTTTGCTGCAATATATTCATGCATTTCTTAATTTCATTCATTAAAAAGATTTTTAGTTAATGTCTACTACATGCCACAAACCTTCCTAAGTCCCCAGATCTAAAGGATTGTTTTTACATTTCTTTAAATGAATTAATATAGTAATTAACATAATAAAGTCCTCTTTGGAGAGTAGTGAGGGCACAGAGATGGATTCCCAAATCACCTTGGAGAGTCAAGAAAAGATTTGAGGAGTTGGTAATATTTCAACTGAGATTAGATAGGAATTTGTCCTTAGTGACAGCTAAGATGTAAATAATAGAAAAAGAAATTTTATTTTAAGTAATATCTATTGAAATCAGTGCTATTCAAACTTGATTCTCAAACCTCTGGAAGACTACTAATTGTGCTAGTGATACAAATTGTGTCAAGATGAAGACAAAAATAGGGAATAAGTGTATAGACACCTTTATAGAAATTTGACAGAGTAGTTTTATTTCTGTTGAATTTAATAAAAGTTTGCTTCATTTCTTATTAATTTTTATTGTATTTTCTAAAGTTTCAGTTCACAACAGATCGAAAAGTTTTAAAAACACATGGAGAATTGAATAATACTATTATTAAATGCATCTAATTCTGACTAATAACTCTTAAATTGTTTCCTATTTTAACTATCTTTTTGAACCTAGAGGGACCCCCAACAGGCTTATCCCCTTACTTCAGGAAGAATCTCATATATCATTTTGATCATGATCCATTTTAATTAAGGATCATGATAACAATTCAGCTATGCAGACGAAAATCCTTAAGCATCTCAGTGGAGTAAGGAGCAGCTGGTTCACATTCTTTGGCACATGTTATCAAAAGAATAAGCAACTAGATGGTGATAGAAAACTGTTCTACTTAATTCTTGAATATTTAAAGTCATAAATCCTCATCATTCTTTTGTGGCCTTGCACCTTTTGGGAACCATCTTTATTTAAAGCACAGAAGTACAAAACAGAAATAAAATGTTTGTTCAAATCTAAGACAAGTAAGGACAGGTCTTTATATATAAACTAGTTTTAAAATGGAAACTTAAGAGTGAAGGCTCATTCCTTCTTCTAAAAACAGGGGCTTTCCACCTGCAGACCATGAAACTAAAACAAAATTTATACATTTAGGATCATATACTGAAGGCATATCAACTAAAATTAAAAACCTCAACTCAGAATATTTCACCAAGGACATATACCCTTTGTTATTTACTTTGCAAAACTGTTCATTTCATCTAACGATGGATTCTCGCCTCTTAATCTTAGTAGCAGCTTCCTTTTTTATTTCAGAAAGTTATGACATCAATATAATTTGGTAGAATACAAGACAGAACTTAATGAACACATTTAAGTAAAAGCAAAAGTTTAAAATCACAAGATGCTACAAAATGCTTCATACATTTTGCTACCTCTTCTCTAATTATTGGGATACCCTTTTGGTTTCACAAAAGTTGGTGTCTGTATGTATCTTCAATTGTTTTGATGCCAATTTTTGAGATATCAAAAAATATGGACATATACACCAGAAACTCAAGCAATTAGTCCACAGTGAGATTAAAAGGAAAGGAAACATAGGCTGCACTAATTTCTTTGTTATCTAACCACTGAGGAAGAGGAAATACAGTCTGTAGCAGGGTTTCTCAAATTTATTTTAGATCTCAATTCTTGTGAATTTTGTGGGGTGGGCATAGGGAATAATATCCTGTGAGCTGAAGATTGTTTACTAGCATCCCCACCTTGAGACCAATGACAGCTCAGGATGAACTCTGGTTGATTCTGGTCTTCATTTCTCAGTATCTGGTACTTGTACATGTTAGTTGGCACAATTTCCTACAACCCTTATTCTTAAACTTATCCTACCAGAAACAAGGAATTAGTTATTATGTCCTCATATGACAATTTTTATTTAAAATACTTGGGAGGGGCCTTCCTGGTAGCACAACAGGTTGAGCACTGCACTAGGAAGCATCCACAGCACAGCAGCACAAGTTCGATGCCCAGCCAGGGAGGGGACCCACATGACACAGCAGACCTCTCCAGCCTCGCCCGCTGCTCCCCTCCCTCAGCAGTGTATTTCAGCCTATCTGCCTGTTTGCTCCCCATTCTCCCTCTGGTGAATCCTCTCACCTCCCAGGACTCTGGTCTGTACCCCAGCTCTTATATGCATAAGTAAATAAATCTTAAAAAATAATACTTGGGATACATGTAACAGGGGATATACAAACTATAATTATGGTTATTGCTGAAAGTCCCTAATTTATACCCTAATGATGTAGCCTTATAAGTCATTGGAAAATATTATGAATTGTTCATCTATAGTAACTCATGGTTGATAATGATGTAGTTGATATCTGTGTAATCCAAATTTTCCAAAGTCAACATAAATCAACATTTGAATATGGACAACAATAATTGCTATGGTTACATCTTGGTTGACTCTAACTACCATATGGGTCTTTATTTTATGATTTGTGCCATAAAATCTAGCTCCATAGTAAGCAAGCTTAGTGGCCCTACCTCTGAACTACTGAATCAAAACAAATGAGATATCTGTGGAATAAGTACAAAAGAAATTAGGTACTTAAGGTGACGCCTATAGTTCTTCATTCTAATACAATAATATTTTTTTCACACTTAGGCAAATAGACACTTGAAAATAACTGACAGTAATTTACTTTTTATATAATAATACTCCCTAAATGTTTGTTGAAATAAACATAGAAATAGGATGTAAGTTTAAAGATTTTTTTTATTTCTAGGTTTTATTTAAACATGCATTTTGATAGGAAGCATTTTAAATAATCTATGAAATAATATTCCTTTAGTGGTAGACTTTTGATAATAAAAATGAAGCCAAAGTCATGCATTTCCTGCCATGACCAAGTCACTAATACTGAGCTTGCCCTCCTGCCATAAACAATCAGAAAACCAGACCAAATGTATGAAATAAGTTTTTTTTTTTCAGATATGAGAAAACAGTACGCAAAGGCCTGCGATCTCTAAGAGAAGGAAAACAAACATAAGGTTTATCTGAAACCTTATGATAATCTTGGATTTAAACTGGAGGCACTTTCTGAATATTGGCACAGGGAGAGAGGGAACACAAGTAGAATACAATGGTCTCACTGAATTTGAGGAGACAGAAATGGGAGTTAGGGGAGATTAAGGCTGATGGAATTTGCAAAGTAAAGTACCAGAAAAAAGGAAATTACACAGAGAAAGAGATCCAGAAATCATTCTGGAGATACTTTCTTGTTATTGGTTGCAAAATTAAGATGCATGTGTGTAGGATTAAACTTCATGACTGCTGGCAGAGAAAACTGTAAGAGAGCTACAAACTGAAAAATCCTGACAACTCATTCAGGACTGGAAAGACATTTGAGATCCCTTCATGTCAAAGAAGAACAAACTGTTTAATACTCAAAGCATAAGCAGTTATCCCCAAAAGGTTACACTATAGTAGGTCTAAATAAGCCCAAGGAAAAAGGCTACTTTAGATGGATTCTTAGTTTAATCAAACCTCAACTCTAACAAGCTTTATTTTCAAGAAACATAAACTCAATCATAACTAAAGGATGACAATAAAAATCAAACCATAAACAATGTACAATTTACAATATCCAAAATCAATTACAAGTACTGCCCATGTAAAAAAGTGGGAAACTGAAATATAACCAGTAGAAACAATAGTACAATACCAGAAAACACAGAGGTAATGGAACTAACAGACTATAAAACAGCTATTATAATATGTTTAACAATTTAAAGAAAGATATGATAATCGAAAAGAAATGAAAGACATTTTTAAAGGACCGAGTAAGATTTATGAAACTGAAAATTATATTTGAAATTATAATTTTACCTCATGGACAGAAGAATAGACTATATACCGCAAAAGAAAACTGTAGCAAAATTTAGGATAGACAAATTCAAAATATAGTAGTCTCCTCTTATCTACAGTTTTACTTTTCATGGGTTCAGTTACCAAAGACAACTGTGATTTATAACACTACATATAATACATTATTTTGGGGCTGGGGAGGGAGAGACCACATTCATATAACTTTTATTACAGTGTATATAGATAGTTGTTTAATTTTATTATAACATATTCCTGGTGGATAAGGGGAACCTACTGTATACCAACTGAAAAATATAAGGGCATGGGAAAGGCTGAAAATAATGACTGTCAGTCTATGGGACCATATAAGACAATTCCTGAAGGAGAGGATAAAAAGAAAGTTGAAGAGATAAGGCTGAAAGTTCTTAAAATTTGAACTCACAAGAAAAGGGGATTCAGGGTTCCCTTGGGAGAAGAGGATTCCCTAAACAACCCTCCCTCATCAGCCAATGAGTTATCGAATCTCCAACACAGGACGTCTGGATCAAAGTTAGGATTTCAACAACACCACCAGTACCATGCTGCCCCAAGAATCACCATAGACATCGGGACCTGGGAGACACAGGTTTTAGTCCTTAAGTCCCGTAGTCTATTTAGTTTAATCAGCACGGAACTTTGGTTTTTGTGTTTCTGTTTTTCTCTTGTTTGTTTGTTTTTTTATTGCTCATTAGTTTTTAAATTTTGAACCAGTTGCCAATCTTTAAAGATTAAAATGACATAAAAATAACTTCTCGTGAAAATTTCCATATATATGTGGTATGTATACACAATGGCACATTATTCAGCTATTTTAAAAAAAGATGAAATCTTGTCAGGTGTAACAAGGATGAAGCTGGAGGGCATCATGTTAAGTAAAATGAGTCAGAAGTAGAAAGACAAATACCAGGTGATTTCACTCATATGTGTGTTGTTCAAAAAAAAAAGAATAGAGCAAAACAAAACCTAGAAATCTCACAGTGGAACTGAAGCTATCAGAGTGGGATGCCAGTGGTGGAGATCAAAGTGGGAGGAAACCAGTGGACTATGAGTGCTGGACTATGGGTGCAATGGGTGCTAGTGTGGTGTGCTAACATATCTGAAGAGTTGTGAACCTAGACCCCTAAATCATACACAGTGTTATGAACTAATGTTACCTCAAAACATGTAATACAACTTTTTAAATGAATGTTAACGAAAGACATTTGGGGAAAAAATAAAAGCTGAGTGAATTCACTGCCACTAGACTTGCTTAAGCTTAGATCAACTAGATATAAATATGCTCAGAGAGTAGATCTTAAGTTCTAAAACATACATATATGGCATAATGGATATGTTGACTAGTAACACTGTGGTGCTTATTTCACAGTGTACATTTATCAAAACTACAATGTAGTTTTTATCAACTATATGTCAAGACAGTCTTTGAAAAAGTATTAATACTGACTGTATTTATTCTTAATACAATGTAGTGAAAATGATACTTTACCCTAGTCTAATCATTAAAAAAAAAAAAAACTCAACTGACACAAATTCTAAAAAATACCTGACTAGTACTCTTTACAACTGTCAAATTCATCAAAAACAATGAAATCTGAGAAAATATCACAGCGAAAAGCACCTAACAGATATGAAGACTAAATTTAATGTGGTATGGTATCCTGGCTAAGATCATGTAACAGAAAAATTGTATATAAGGTTAAAAATTTTAAAAATCTAAATAAAGTATTAACTATTATTAATATAATGTATCAATATTGTTTTGTTAGCTATAACAAATGTGTGTTAAAATAAAATGGGAAAGCAGGTGATTGGTATATGACAACTATAGTATCTTTGCAATTCTATATGTCAAAAACATTTTATCATTAATAGTTTAAAGAAATTTTTAAAAATCAGTAACATAAAATACTAGTTCTTTGAAAAGATTAAAATTGAAAACAATCTAATCAGATTAATCAGGAAAAAAGATACAAATTAACATTGCAATGAAATGGGAATATCATTACAGAGTCTATAGACACTAACAGGATAAGGAAATATTACGAATGACATCATGACACTGAATCCAAAACTTTATAAGGGAATACATAAGTGTTTCTTAAATGACATGAATGTCATTTCTTAAATGACAGTAGAATTAAATTGCGGTGGTTTCTTCTCTCCAGTTTCAATTGGTCTATTTGCTTGCTAGCTCTGGTTAATTGTATGGTTTATTTTATATAAAGTTTTTTTAAGGATTTTAATACTTTTCTGCAGAAACATTCAAGACAGTGTTAGTTGCAAAACTAACAAAAAGTCTGTGATTAAAGGGTCATTCTTCAGGATTGAATACATACTGGGTCAGAAAACAAGCATCAACAAATTCATGAAGAATGAAATCATACCAAGTATCATCCCTGACTATAAAGGCAGTGAAGAAAACATTGGTAAAAGAAATAGACTATGGGGGCCTCCCTGGTGGCGCAGTGGATTAAGCAACGCACTATGAAGCAAACCACAGCCACTGCAGCATAAGTTCGATCCCTGCCGCCGGCCAGGGAGGGGACCCACATGGCGCAGCAGACCTCTTCTGCCTCACCCGCTGCTCTCCTTAGCAATGTGTTTCATTCAGTCTGTCTGTTCTGCTCCCCGCTCTGTCTCTGGTGAATCCTCTCACCGCCCTGGACTCTGGCCTGTACCCCAGCTCTTGTATGTATAAATAAATAAATCTTTTAAAAAAAAAAGAAAGAAATAGACTATGAAAGATATTCCATTTGTTTTTGTCATAGTCTATTTCTTTCTTTTTTTTTTTTAAAGCATTCTTCAAAAGAAACACAACAAGGAATTCTGAAACTCATATGGAAACATGAAAAACTCCAAAACTCTCCTGAATAAAAATGGGAAAAATGAAGGTATCCCAACTCCAGACTCAGATCATACTATAAAATTATAATAATTTTAAGAAGCATGATACTACAATAAAAACAGACATACAAACCAATGGAATAGAATCAAGAGCCCAGAAATAAAACCACACACTAATGGCCAACTAATCTATGACAAAGGAGTAAAGTATATACACATTTATCGTCAATAAATGGTGCTGGGAAAACTGAACTTCCAGATGCTAAATAGTGAAATGAGACCACTATTTCATACACACATGAAAATCAACTCAAACTGTATAAAAGATTTGGATGTAAGACCTGAGACCATAAAATACATAGAAATAAAAATATGCAAAATGCTCTAGGATGTAAGCTTCAGAAACAATTTTGTTAGACTCATCTTCAGCAGTAAGGAAAACAAGGGAGAATATAAGCAACTACATCAAACTACAAACTTATGTATATTAAAAGAGACAATAACCAAAATGAAGAAACACCCCACTGAACTGGAGAAAATATTTGCACTCCATACATTTGAGACTAAAATTGAAGAACAACAAAGAGCTCATATAACTCAAAACAACCCAATAAAAAAAAGGCAGAACTAAAGAGGCATTTCCTCTGAGAAGACATGTAGAGGACAGGCAGATGAAAAAATTTTAATCATCACTTAGTCTCAGAGAAATGTCAATCAAAACCACAATGAGATACCACCTAACATGTGTGTGATACGGTTCATCTGAAAAAAGACCAGAAACAAGTTCTGATAATTGTATGAAGGAAAAGAAAAAGGAAGACTCTTACACTTTTGGAGCAGATGTAGACTGGTCCAGCCCCTATGGAAAGAAGTATAGAGATTCCTCAAAAGATGAAAAGTGGATCTACTATATGACCCAGGATTCCACTCCTAGTTATCTACCCAAAGAACATAAAAACACTAATTCCAAAGGAAACCTGCACTCCCATGTTTATAACAGTACTATTTATAGTAGCCAAGATATGGAAACAACCTAAATACCCCAGACCAGATGAGAGGATCAAGATGTGGTGGTGGTGGTGGGGTGTGAGTGTGTATAAAATGAAATACTATTCAGCAATCAAAAATGATAAAGTCGTGCTATTTGTGTCAACATGGATTCAACTGGAAGGGATTATCCTGAGCAAAGTGAAACAGGAGGAGAAAAATATGTACAGGATGGTTTCATTTTTACCTGGAATATGGAGAAACCAAAGAAAAGTGCAGACAAAGACAAATTTAAAAACAATCATTAAAAGCTGACCATAGATGTGAGGCACTCAGGAAGAGAGGAGGCAAGTGACAGGGATGGGAGAAAACAGAGAATGTAACAGATCATAATGGAGGAACATGGGTGCTGTGGTGGTGGGAAAACTATGGTGATCACATCTGAGAGGAAATATTCTATACTGTGAAAAAACAAAGACATAAAATAATGATGACATTAGAGATAAATTAAATAAAGAGGAAACTTTAAAAAGAAGTTTTTAAACTAAAAGAAAAAATAAAGGTGAGTACATTTTAAATAAACAAATAAATACTGTAATAAAGCAGCAAGGGTGTTTCTTTTCCCTCTTCTTTCAGTATCATGTTTTGGGTACTGCAACAGTTTTGCAAGTCGGGAAGGGAAAGAATTAATAATGTGTTTTCCAATGGACCCTGGTGGTGAACTATGGGTCCTTTGGTGGTGAGTCCACTGTGGTAACAACATCTGAAGGGGGTGATTTTATACCTCTAAAATACAATGAGGTCAATTAACATTACCTCAATAAACACTTTATGGAAAAAAAAGTGTTGTTTTCTTGTGTTTTACTGCTATTAGGCTCAACTTATACTTTACATGCTTTATGAAAAAAGCTTCATTATGATAACATGACATTTCAGTAATATACACAGCTTTTATGTGACTGGTAAATCTGGCACCTTATATCTACATATCTCAAGCCAACATGTAATAATAGCGTTTTAGAGTATACAGGACACCTAAATTAACTGATATTTCATAATCAGTTTCTGATAAATTCAAGTGAATGAACACTCATTTTAGATGTGCTCCAAAATTCTGTCTCCCCTGGTTATTTATAGCAAGCAATTTTGTAAATGCTGAATGTATGATAGTATATTTGATTTTATTTTTTACCCTCAAAAAACTGGTTATTTTCTGTCATATGAATAAGATTGTTACTTATGATCTACATTAGTTATTTTGTTGAGCTGTTTTTGTATATAGCGATAGTCATTGGATGAAGTTGGTGTGAATAAGAATGCTAATAGGTCATCAGTTTCAAGAATGGGGTTGTCAGAACACATTCTACTAAGCTGTGGTAGCCATTGTTACCATTTCTGAACACTGCATGTCCTCTTTAAAGTGACATAAACATATAGTAGATTTCTGCTTTATTTTGATAAAATTTGAATGATCACTTTCATGAGCTTATTTTCCTTCCCCCACCTCCAAAAGAGTAAGAAAAGGTTGCTCCTAGTTTTCAACCTTAAAGCTCCTTCCTCCTTCCCTAACTCTCCTTTCTCTCTACTTTTTCTTCCCCTCTGTTTCTTCCAGCCCCCTAAGTTCAAGGGACAGTACGTGCTATTTTCTTATCCAGAAAAGGAGTGTTGTTTAGATTTAGACCAACGCTTTATTTTTAAAAAGTTATCGTCTTTTTAAGATTCTCAGTGAGTGGTGTGTTAGAGCCTGTTCACATTGGAGAACCAGACTGTGCCTGTCTCTTCCCCAAGTTTCCTTCACTGACTTCATCTGAAATCAGCTGTTAGTTTAAAATCAATCATGATGGATTATTTGCACCACAGCTTCATTCAGGGGTGTAGAAGCTTAGGAAAGTAGTAGCATGTTTGTCCATGCTGATTAAATGGCATAGATTTATTTTATTTATGAGAAATTTAACATATAAGTACTTTATGAATCACATTAAAATTTATTCATTTGAATGTAAAACTGAACTAAATGTTAGTGAGGTAAAATAGCATAGGTGAAAGAACAGTGTTCTGAGAGACACTGATTATCAAGTAAAAAACAATGGATTAACAGGCAGAGACTCCTCATCTACATAACCAGCTCTGACAGATTTCTTGAACTTGGACACTTTTTAAGACACTGAAGGTTTGCATCCTGGAAAAAACACTACATTTGCTGTCATATGTAAATAGAAAATTTGACACAGAAAGTTATAATACATTTAAACCAAATGGGAAAAAAATTACAAACTATAAAGTGATACAAGTTTACTGCCATTTGAAAATGTGAAAGTTCAGGAAGGGTATCACATACCTTCTCACCTCTTTAATATGGAAGAAAAGCACTATCAACACAAATTACTTTCTAGTAAAAATTAAAGTGTAATAATGGTCTAACAAAGTAAGTTGAATCGAGACCTCCCTGATGGTACAAGGGGTTAAGGCACAGTACTATGAAGCTGTCCACAGCCACTGCAGCACAAGTTTGATCCCTGGTCAGGGAGGTGACCCACATGGCGCAGCAGATCTCTCCTTGTCTCACTGGCTGCTCCCTCAGCAGTGTATTTCAGTAGATCTCCTGCTCTACTCCCTGCTCTGTCTCTGGTGACTCCTCTCACCACCCACCCCCACGTCCCTGGCCTATACCCCAGTTCTTGTATGCATAAATAAATAAAATCTTTAAAAGAAAATAAGTTGCATTAATTAAATAATGTTATTAAGTTTAACTATTATTTATATATAATTTATTTCAAAAGAATGCCAATGTTTAAAATAAACACAAAATATGATTTTCAAAAGTGAAAAATTAAATCCATATGTTTAACTGGTAAACAAAAAAGGGGGTGCACAGACACATGTTTTCTCATACACAGTCTTTCTAGATGGATATAATGGAAATATTGGTTAGTTCTGGCAGAGAGAGCTAATGGGAGGTCTAAGGCAAGTAATTCACTTCTCATTCATGATACAACCTTTTAGGTATTACAGTGCTTTCTATATTCATACATGACTTTGCCTCCCCAAAAAAAATTAATAAAAATTTTCAAAGTTTAACAATCCCAACTAAATTAAATGGGATTAATCATTACCATAACTTAGTGAAAAAGAAAAATAACACGGCAAAATTTTAGACGTGAAGAGGGCCTATCATCATTTTCTCCTAATGAAAAATGGAAACAAAAATTAAGAAAAAAATTTTCTCCCAAAGTTAGTAATCAAGTAAGTGATAATATTTCTAAATATGTCCCTTTATCCAATAAAATATAATATACCATAAAATTCTCATAATTTCATCCTAGGTGTAGAAGTGTCAAGAGTTACACAAAACAGTAAAACTTTCCTAAACGCTTTTTGTGACTCTGGGTAAGCAATCAGGATTTGACAATAATTTTTACTGATTTGAAAACAGGCAACTCAGAAACTGAAATCTAGCAAGAGTGATTATTTTTTAAAGCAAGCCCAGGAAGAAGCTGAATTTAGCTCATGAAGGAACTGGCTGTTGCCTGCAATTGTCCTTCGAAAGCAAGTGCCAAAGCCAAAGGACTCATGCCTGAACCCTACACTGCTGAAAGTCACAGGCAGAGAGGCAGGAAACTAATTATCCTCTCATTTATTATCTGTTTAGACCTTCTTGGCTGACCTAATTACAACAGATCTCCAAAACAACCTAATTATTTAGGGGAATTTGGTCTAGAAACAGTTTAACTTCAAATAACCCATGGAATTCATAACTTGGCTGCCAACCTGATAAGTCCCCATTAGCTTGTCTTCTTCCCCCATTACAGCCTTCCTTGAAAACGTATATTTGGACATCATTTGGATTATGTATATATATACCTTTCTCTCAGCAAAAATTGAGCCTTAAGAATTTTTCTACATCTAGTGAAAACTGCATTATCAGGCAAACTTTAATCTTAGATAGGATTTATGGAGAATATTAGAAAAATGATTCCTGAGTTCAACTCCCAATAGTTAAGATATAGGAACAGACACGGGAAGGTAAAGCAGTGCAGGTAGTCAAATATATAACTAGGAGGAGATATTCTATGACCTAAAGCAGTTACAGTAAAGTCTAAGAACATTTGCTGACATTTTCAAAGAGGAGAAAAAGATAATATGCTAGTGCTTTTTTCATATCATATCCATGTATTAAAAGACAAAAAAAATTCTTAACATTTCTTGAAATAAGTAACAAGCAAAAGAAAGAGGCTGCATCAACTAAGTGAAATTTATCCTAATGTCACTGCCTCTCTTAAAAGTTATTTATATAGGATATGAACTATGGTCATACATATGGGATAATCGGATGAGATGGTAGTGTGAAATGGGACACTTTCATTTTTTTATAAATTTAGACTTGATTACAATACAAATATTTTTTAAAAGCTTGTCTGTCATATTCTGGAAAGCTTTACCATATAATTAAAATTCCTCTCATGGAATGTGGCAAGATAAAGACTCAAAGACAGTATAGTATGTTGGCTTTTCTTCTGAGTTTTAATGCCATGGTTTTTTCAAGAGATTCAAATTTTTAAAAATGGGTTTTCTCAATTAGAGAATTTTAATCCCCACTTCTTCCACTCAAAAGGGAAAGCAGTAGTGGTAAAGGCTACTCTAATCTCTGTCAAGCTCAAAGAGAGCCACTGTACTCCAAAGTTTATAGAAATAACAGACTCATTCCACAATCAATATAGACTCATTCTACACTCATTAGATACTACCATGACCTTTCTGAGTCCACTAAGGATTTACGCAACACATATACATAAGTCATGTAATTACAGGGAGTACCAAAACCCAAATTAGGATTCTTTGCCATAAAAAAGAATGACAGGTTTATATACTTTCAGCCAAAACAAATGCCATATTTAGATATATACACAATGTAGTGATGCTATTTTACTTATTCCACATGAATTCCATGCTAAAGATCATTATCTTTGGAAAAAGAAATGCCAAGAATGGGTCACAAATGCATTACTACAGACATATTGGACTATTAGAACTATTTTCCCAATGACCAATCAAATATAAGGGCTATACCCTCTCAGAGGCACTTTGGAAATCTGTGAGGGTATTTTCAGTAAAAGCAGTAACAAAAGGTTGCTACTGAGGTTTAGACATCTCTCCTCTCATCCTGGAGAGGAAGAATGGAGAAAGGGACAAATGCACGAGACATCTTAGAATGCATGGATATACCCACATGGTGAAAAATGTCCTGCCAGACATTCCTGTGGGTGAAAACCCATTCATAATTATTTAAGCTTAAAACTTAAATATATCCAACACATAAACATATGTCTTACCTAATTTTAATATACTTGAATCTCTAGGAATCCAATTAACAAATTAATAAAAATGATACTGGAGGTTTTTTTGTAACTATATCAAGATCATTAACCCTTTGGGAAAGTCATATCACCAGTGGCAATACTGCTTGGGGCATTTTAACTGCCAGTGAAGTGTAACTTTCTCAGTTGGAAAGTACTACAATCTTGGTGATTCTATATATTGCATAGGCATAAGCATCTGATTATCCCATTACATCTTCTAGTATAGTACATCTTCTAGTAAATGCTTAAACATTTACATGTTGAAGTACATAATATTTTCTAATGCTAATTTAGCATTCTAAATTACTTCCTTATTATTTCTCATTTATTTCAAGGTATTATAATTATTTCTAACATATACAAGGCAGTTTATACTAAATATCTATATACATGTATTTTGTTTCTGAACAAGGTAAAGAGAACATAGACACAAAGCATATGCTATAGCAAATGGACAGTGAGTCTGACAGGATTAAGAATCACTGATTTGCGGTTTACAATATTAAATTTAAATAAACCTGTCAAACTTTTTATAAACAGAATTTAGTATCATTAAATGGTAACATGTAAAATTATTTTGAGATGGTATTTTTATTTGTCTCATTATGCTAGAGGTTGGGGTTATAATCAGCTTCCTCCACTCAGGCCACTATTGTCACAGGTCATCCTGGTAACCAACACAAGAAGCCAATCCCCTTATCTCAACCATTGACACACTATTACCAATGCCAACTTATAGGTATAATAGAGTTTATGAAATTGGATGTGAAAAAGAAGATTGAAATGTCATAAAGGACTTGCAAATTCATGAGACATCTCTTTCATCTCCTATCAATTTTTCATTGACAACCTTTCCAAACAGGGAAAAGTCAATAATAGTTTCAAACGTAGGCCTTGCCCAGGGTCAAGGTTTGACAAGGACTGTCATGAATGAGTAAAAGGAGGGGAAAATTGGAAAGGGAACAACAACAACAAAAAATTTTCCTCAGACAACAAGTGAAATAGAATGTGAAAAATATTACCCAGGAACACATCAAACTTAAATATCTATGAACTTCTTGACAAGTCAAAAATATTACTAATATTAAATTTTTTTCAGCAAGTAGTTTATAAATAGCAATAAATCAATAGTTCTTAAAAAGAACTGATATAATTTTAAACAAAAAACCACCCAGGCTTGTATGTACAACTGTACATATAAGTATGTATGTTTAATTGTAGACAAATGTTATATGAATGTTTAACATTTGAAACCCAATGATAAGAAATGATTATAGATAAACCAAAATTCCTGGATTGATGAACTATTTAAAAATAAAATGAAAGGCGAATGAATAGCATATCCTACAGGGGGAAAAAAAATCAATTAAAAAAATTTTAAAAATCAGCATAAGAAGTAAATATAGAAGGACCAATTCTAAGAACCATGATAGAACTCCTCCTTGGAAAGTATGCTGTAAAACAGAAAGAGAAAATTTTAAATAGTTGCACATGTGAATATTAAAAATATTTTAATCCTCCTAAGAAGTATGTTTTTAATTAGATATTCCCTTTTCTGGTTATATATTTTATTGCACTGGAGGAATTAACTATGACTTAGCTCTTCCCACAACAGCAGCTGTTAGATTTAACTTAGCAGCTTCCTAGTTTATGTCCTCC
Source organism: Galemys pyrenaicus (assembly GCA_019455555.1). Classification (NCBI taxonomy): domain Eukaryota; kingdom Metazoa; phylum Chordata; class Mammalia; order Eulipotyphla; family Talpidae; genus Galemys; species Galemys pyrenaicus. The sequence goes on along the minus strand of JAGFMF010011659.1, from coordinate 1,758,838 downwards.
AAAAACACATGTACATTATGTATCAACATACTTCTTCAAGGGAAAGACCACAGGATTTCTCATCTCAATTTAGCTAGTTCCTGGGACAATTTACCATATCTCTTCCTATTTTAAAAAGAGAAAGGAAATCCTTTAATCTACTTCATAAATGTCTAGCTTTCTAGTTAACATTTTATTCCCTATAATATTCAAGTCAAAAATCTACTTTCTTATCAGCCAAGTAACGGGGAGACCCTATTTTCAATTTATCTATTCAGAAATGAGGAACAGTTTAAACCAAACAAGAAAAAACAAATCAAAAATAAATCAGGGTAAGGAGGATGAGGAAGGACAAAGTCATACATTAAAAATGTTAAGGGTGGGAATAACTGTATTCATAATCACTTAGCCAAATTGCTCTATCTATTTTAAACCTTCCATTCTTCCATGAAATTTACTTCTTTGAAACATAAAGTGGAATGTTAAGAAGGCAGCACTCTGAGAAGCATAAATGCCCTAGTAATTTTTATAAGTAGCTCTTTAGAAAGACCCACCCACCTAACTCCATCCCCATTTTAAAACTGTGCTGTCCCTAATTAAATACTATACTTCATTTCAAAAGGTGAAAGTAGAATTGCAACTGTCCTCTACATTCGGCACTCAGCATATATAGGCTGCAAATTCTAAAAGTGCAATTCTGATAAGAAATAGAATGGCTGGGTAAGGAACAAACTTAAGAATTGTGGCGAGTACTCATTAATCATAGATGTGACAAAAGCAAGGCCAATAAGACTTCCTTATATCTCTACGAAGGGTAATAGATACCTCTACTAAGGGTAACATTTCTTAGACCTATTCAATAGTTAGCATCTTCATTAACTACTCAAAAATGGAAGTCAACTATAATGATTAGAGAGAAAAGTCATCAAAAAATGAACTCTTCTGAGTAAATGAACCCAGTAAAAAGTCAACCACTTATCTAAAAGGCATATACATGTAAATGAACATGTCACCAAAATAAAATCTAAAGGGAACTATCACCAAAAATCGCTTGGGTTTTTCTAAACTGCAACTACAACTTGTCAATCAAAGAGAAAATAAAAGTAACCACTATAATCAATATTGGAGATATTCAAATATAAATGATACTAGATTATTTTCCTTAAGTATACACTGACTAAGGAAAAAAAGAGCTCACTAAAATGTTCAAAATGGACAAATGTACATTTTTAAGGGACAGTAGGCAAAAACAACTTTATCAAAGCTAAAAACAATTTTATGGTTAAAGATTATATCTTCTATAAAAGATGAAAACGATAGTTTTATTGGTCTTTCTTCATTGTTCTAGAAATCTTAAACAGTAAATGAAAAATAGTTTCATAATTAAAATAATAAATTTGTATAGTCACAGTTAACTGAAACATCATACATGTGCAAACACACATTAAAAGACTGATTTAGTGATTAAAATCACTAAAACTCCACACAGTTAAGTGTTGCAATAGGAATGACTACAAAAGAGTTAACTCTGTGTGACCCATGAACCACCTTTTTCATGTTATGGTATACACAGCCCCACTGAGTAGTATGAAGTCTAAATAAGATTACAGGCAAAAAGTCTCAGATATATAGACCTAGCATGTATTTCAACTAGCCTCTAGAGGAAGCAGCTGCTGTTGTTGAGACCTTGCAGGCCATATTAAATATAGAACATATTACAATCCCAAATTTTAGAATAAGATAGAAAGTGGGAATGGAAAATACCCCACAAAAATTAGGATTGCCCTCTCACAGATGACCAGTGAAAACTTGTGGTTACAAATTGAACCTTTATCAAGTATCTTAAGGAAATAACCTATAGAAATTAGGCTTTGAAAGGAAAAAAATATTTCTGGTGATGAATGAAGATTTCTGTTAAGTTTTCTCCTTGGGGATACATGTATCTACAAATAAAACATATGTAGTATAATGTCAGTAAGAAGTCTAGTTTCAATCTGCAGTTTTCATTTTGTTTTGTCACAGATCTAAAATAAGATTAAGTCTTAGCTATTTGTGTGCTATCTCTGATTTCGACCTTAATAAATGTGTTTTTTAGAACGGTAGAGAAAGTCTAAGTTTGAAAGTGCACAGGATTTTATGAAGACTAGAACATATGCAGGTGGGCGCATGAGGAATTTTGTGCCCATTTTGCCAGAAGCAGGATGCCATCTGCTTGTGTCATGAATCAAGCTAACCCTCAGCAGTTTCCAAAGTTGACAAGAAAATCTGGTTGTTTGGTTAACATTGAAAACATACTCTAAATCCAAGATGAACTGTTATTTAAAAAAGTGCTCTTAGATGGCTTAAAATTTCTTTCCCTTTTAAAAGCAGCTGTCTGTTTTTATATCCTTTCCTGATACAACTTCTTTACCAAAAAAAAAAAAAAAATGAATTATGCAAACCACTAAAAATCTATTAGATTCATTATCTGAATAAGTAGTTGATTTTTTTTTTTTTACTGGAAATTATTTCTAGCTTACATAATAGAGACAACAAATAAGAAGAAAAAACTACTGGAAATCACTTACATGACTTTCCTTCATAACAGTCACAGGAAAATACAAATCTTCATTCTCTCAATGTATTGCCGTTTAATCTAACTTAAACTTCAAGTGTTCTGGGCTGGAATAATGTTCTAGTGGCTTATCCCCATTCTAATTTTAAGTGTACATTACCAAAACCCCAAAGACAATACTACAGATGAAAAATACCTTGCTTGATACTGGAAGTTGGAGGTATCTCACTGGATATATCAATTATGAAAAGCTGTTGCTTTATTGTTTTAGAATAAAAACTGGAAATAACTTCCTCAGAACAGAAGCTAGAAAGACCTATAGTAAAATTCAGTAAAAATCCATATAAATGACTAAATATTTGAACTAAATGGTGACTTCTATTCACTGATTTTTACCTTTTTTTCACTTTGAATAAACATTAATAATGTAATAGCTAACTCTATGTCTTTTAAAGCTACATATAACACCTTAATCGTATTTGGTACCTACTGATTTTAGTTTCATGAGGATATCTGTCATTTCATAGAAGTGTTTCACTTGTTGCTCTTTGGATAATATGCCCTGAATTTCTTTCAAGCAGATTAACTTGAAAATTCATCAAGTGGTCACAGTATTGTCATACAGCAATTATTTTCACACTTAGCAACACTGAAGTTGATCACAAGCACATGAGACATTAAAAAAGATTTTCCCTACCTACCTTGTTTCTAGCACATTTAGAATACAAGGTCTTGTTTTGCTATCAGGAAGATGAAAACATAAGTTTGGCTCTGATCAGATAAAACTTATGGGATACTAAGTTTGCTGACACCTGCCAAGAAGACGGGTAAAGTGGGCTTGGTGGGCTATGTGTGTGTATAGGTGCATGCATTGTGAACATAAAATTTTATTGTCTCATTTATAAGTCAAGTCTTTAAAGTGCACAGACCAATTATTAGGTTGATTTTTGTCATAGCTGACAAACTAGTGAGTAAGACAATCCTGGACAAAAGATACTAACTCTCTCTGAACCTCAGTTTCTTCTTTAGTAAAACTAAGGAGAAGACTTGGTATGGTTTACAAGGCTCCTTTCAATTTAAAAATGAAACAGCCATTGAATATCAATTGCTAGGAACATAAAAATAAAATATAGTTCTGGCCATAAGGCTATTCTGACAATAAACACCATAGTCACTGTTCCAAAATAGCATATGCACATGTGTGCACACACACAGGTATTTATGAAATGTTTGAATAATAAAAGCATATGTTCTGAAAAAACTTAACACTGGTCTTAAAAAGTAGGAAAAATAAGTAGCAATACATCATTCAACCAAAATAAGTAATATATATCAAGCACAGGACTTCCCAAAAATAAGCTTTTAGTAGCATGCTTAACAACCCAGTCATACATACTTTTGTCTCCTTTAAAAAAGAGAAGAGGGTCTCGCTGGTGGTGCAGTGGGTTAAGCAACGCACTGTGGGGCAAACCACAGTCACTGCAACAAGAGTTCAATCCCTGCTGCCTGACAGGGAGGGGGGTCCCACAAGGTGTAGCAAACCTCTTCTGCCTTGCCCGCTGCTCCCCTCAGCAGAGTGTTTCAGTCAGTTGGCCTGTTCTGTTCCCAGCTCTGTCTCTGGTGAATCTTCTCACCTCCCTGGACTCTGGCCTGTACCCCAGCTCTTGTATGCATAAATAAATAAAATCTTTTTTAAAAAAAAGAGAGAGAAGTGTGGTGCCTGGATTAAAGACTCAGTACTATTAAGCTGTTGCCAGCCACTGGGACATAAATTTATTTGACCCTGAGCCGGGGGCTAACCCACAGGTGCAGCAGACCTCTTCTGACTCACCTGCTGCTCCCCTCAGCAGTGTTATTTCAGTATATCTGCCTGTTCTCATCATTCTGTCTCTGGTAAATCCTCTCATCCCCTGTACCTGTGGCCTACACCCCATTTCTTATATGCATAAACAAAAATAAAATAAATCTTAAAAAAATAAAGAAAAATCCTGCTCTCATAATGAAAAATTACCTCACCACATTTGATAGTTTATTGTCATGAAACCATTAGAACAGGAGGAGAAATAAGGTTTAGTCACCAAATTCACAAACACACACACACACACACACACACAAAATACTACTTATCATTGTAATTCTTGCTTAGATGCATAGTAATTAAACTATTTCTCCTGAAGATTTTGGAGTTATTCATAAGACAAATTTTTTGAAAAATTACAAGAAAATACTTTAATCTTTCTTATTAATGGCATAATAATGACTGTCAAAAATAGAAGAAAGATACTGAACTCAGAGAAACACCCCATTTTCATCTACCTCACCAAAATAAGAGGTGAGTTAATAAACAGTGGGAGGAAGGCAAGTATTAATATCTATTTCTATTATTTGTCCTATCTTCCTTTGATAACACATATTTAACATTTTTTATTTTGAAGTCACTTCAGAATTAGAGAAAAGTAGAAAGAATTGTACAAAGACTTCTCATCTATACTTCACTCAGATTTCCTAAATGTTGATATTTTATCACGTTTTATTATTCTCCATAATCACATGAAAAGAATAAAATACTTAGGAAGAAGCTTAACAAAATAAAGACTTTTATATTGAAAACTATTAATACCATTATAAGAACTAAAAGATGATTTAATAAATGGAAAGACCTTTGTGGATGAAGATAGAAAGAAAAAAATTATAACAGTAAGAGACATGATAAAACTTTCAGCTGCCTGGAACAAAGAGGAAAAAGAGGCCAGAGTATGGACCCTCCCTGATGGCACAGTGGATTAAGCAATGCATTGTGAAGCAGACTGCAGCCACTGCAGCAAGAGTTCGATCCCTGCTGCCAGCCTGGGAGGGGACCCACATGGCGCAGCAGACCTCTCCTGCCTCGCCCACTGCTCCCCTCAGCAGTGATTCAGTTGCTTCCCGCTCTGTCTCTGGTGAATCTTCTTACCTCCCGCGTGTCTGGCCTGTACCCCAGTTCTTGTATGCATAAATAAAGTTTTAAAAATATTAAAAAAAAAAAAGAGGTCAGAGTAGAAGTCCATCAGAACATCAGATGGCAGCATCAAATTATTTGGGGAACTAAGTCTGATGAACATGTTGAATATAATTAGTCTCACCCAGTTTAAGTTCTCATTCTTACAAAAGAAATCTGGTTACTCCCTGTTCTTTCTCTAACTGGGGCCAATCCTCCACCCTACCGAAAGAAATCAAGCTACCTTTAAAAAAGTTCCAAAGTTAGGTTTTTCACTGTCTGACCAACCTTTCTTCATTAGACAGGATTAGTAAATGTTTACTCAATAGATTTAATATAAATAGGATCCCATTATTACCAGTCTGATCCTGATCTCATTTCATGAATTCTGTTATTAAAAAAAAAAATCTAGCTCTAGACTATCTTATAATGTATTAATTTTATAACTTTATTAAGCTATCATTTTTTTTATTTTCCTTCTGCACAAGTTATACTATTGTTTTCATAAACACAGAACAATCTTCCCAAAGTGAGTGGAAATTTAAAAGTTCTGAGTATTGTGATTTTGGCTTTGGATATACTCATTCAAGGTGGTATTTTATGGAATATATGCCAAAAGGGCAAAAAGAAAGAAAAGTTTTTCTTATTTTTGCATCATGAAAGTGGGAAGGGTTGGGATCGAGAGGAGGGCAGAAATAGTACAAGGGAATGGGGTGACGGTGCATTGGGGAAATGGTGGTTAAGAACTCCATGGGGACTACAATTGATATCAAATATGTATAAATAAATTAATTTAATTAAAAAAAAAACACTTTCCCTGCTTTTTTAATTTTATTTTCTAGCACATCTAAAATCTGTAAGCTGTACACAAACTGTCTGGTCAATCAAGACAAAGTAACTACTTTGAAATAAGATATGCCAGTATACCCTCCTGTATTATGTGACTGGCCTAGTTAGAGGACATACACACACGACAGTAAGAAAGACATGGTCACCGTGAGTGCTACTGTGTTATCACCTCATGAGCAATGCTTCTTGTTGCAATGATATGCATGCTAAATTAAAAAGGCCAAAGTACAAAGGATAATGACTTTTAAACAATACCCAGTATAGCCAGTGTAATACCAATTTGCACCATTTCGTTGGAAACACTAAAGAACATAAGCTTAAACTTACACTCTTATAAAACCAAGAATAGTTTATTCTTCTGCTTATTTTCCTTGAGCCCTGTTTTTTGTTTGTTTCTTCTAAATTGTCTTCTGTTACTCATATGCAAACTTCAAGTAGTAGTTTGCCTTTTTGTTTCAGTATTATCAAGACTTTTTAAGGGCCTTGTTTTGCCTTTATAGAGCTTACAAAATAAATATTACCCAGTAATCTAAATTTAGACCTTAGAATCTACAAGTCATCCACAAACATTTTTATTACAATTCTTTTTCCACCCCCTGGTTCTTCTTATTGAGAAACTATTTTTTTTATTTCATTAATTATATTTGACATCATTTGTATTCCCCAGGGAGTACCCATCACCATTCCACCCGTGCACCATCATCTCAGTCCCTTGTGCTCTTTCTGCCCTCATCCCCGTCTTTGCCCTCCCCATTTATTACAATTCTTAATAGTTGCAAGATGTCCCATGCCCTAAGCCTTCGGAAATACCAAAGTAAAATAGGTAAGTATTAAAAGTACGACCAAGAAAAAATTTTTATATAAATTTTTTTAAATTTACATATATTTGACATCAATTGTAATCCCCATGTATTCCCCATCACCATATCACCAGTGCACCATCACCTTGGTCCCCCGTGCTCCCGTCTGCCCTCAGCTCTTCCCCTTTTCCCTCCCCACCAAGTGTCCCCAGTTTGTCCTTCTCTTTTCATTTTTGATTCTTTATTGTTGTTGTTATCATTATTATTATTGTTGTTGTTGTTCTTATTCCTTTCCCTGATCCTTATTTGGTTCCCTTATATTCCTCCTAGGGGAGGAACCATCTGGTATTTTTCTTTTGCCTTCTGACTT
>JAGFMF010011659.1:1734288-1749189 GCA_019455555.1 Galemys pyrenaicus | reverse complement strand
CCCGCTCTCTGTGGTGAATCCTCTCACCCCCCCACACCTCTGGCCTGTACCCCAGTGCTTGTGTGCATAAATAAATAAATCTTTAAAAAAAAAAAAAAGTATTGGCTGAAAAATTATGTAGGGCTGAACTCATCATTAAGGAAGGCCAGAAAACAAAACATTTTAAATGGTAACTTTACTTTTGAACTTTATATACAAATCTTGTGGCAATAATAAACTTGGTAGCAAAGTACCATTAATGCTGGCAGTCCCCTAAATACATATATAGTATTTCCAAAGATGCATTTAAAGGTCAAATCTATACAAGTCTGAAAATAGACAAATAAGTTATCATGTTGGCTATGTTTTCAAAGTACTAAAAAACATAATCAAATCCCTAATTAAGACTTTCAGGATATTTCTTAATACATAATTATCACCTACACCAAAACCAGCAACCCAGGGAAAGGCAAATAACCCTCATAAGCACCTCAGCTCTCTGCAGCCTTAGGAATTAGAACAGGTATTTCTCCTTCCTACAGGCCTATAGCTTTTCCAGTGACCAAGCCCCATTTCCTACAAGAACCAAAATCTTCAGGTGGAAGATTGAAGAGGTATGACAGAAAGGGAAGGGCAGGACATGGGGGAACTGTAGGTAGATATGCACTACTTTTAGCAAACATAGTCTAGGCTCTGGCTATAGTGTGCCAGGGAAGCACCTGGCAATCTAGGATTTGGGGGAAGCTGCCTCCACTAGGCAGAATACAGTGAAAATATTTAGACCACTACCTAAACTAAAACACCTAAACTAAACTCACTGTGAATGATGTGGAGCAAGTAGTGCCACAATGCAATTATCAAGACTCAAGAAACAATATGAAAGATTCAATCCCATATGCAGAAAAGGAGTTCACTAAGTCTATATAATGTTTAAAAATAGGAATTTTTATGAAAGCCAAGGCCCACCAAAAATATACTCTCATTTTATACACACCAAGATATCCAGTGACTATTACCTCCCTTGCCAGGTATTATAAAAAGAAATGATATTCATGAGGTTTTAAGACTAACTAGAATTACTGATTTATATAGATGAAACACATTATTCTAGACATTCATGAAATGATATTCCCAAGAATCTTGCAAATAATCATATTTTTCAATCTGTTCCAACATTTTGTTAGTAGTATTATCAATCTATAACAACAAGTAATCAGATTTTTAAAAATTTCTTCCTCTTTATCCTGAGTAGTTTTTTTTTTTTAATATAGACTTATTGTGGTAACACTGATTTACAACACTGCTTATGATTCAGAGGTATAGGATCACACTCCTTCAGAAGTACTTACCCACATCAGGGCACCCAGTCTTCTCCATAATCCCCTAGCACCTGCCACACTTTGCTCTCCTCTCCCCTTTAACAATGACATATTTCATTGTGATTTTTTAAGAATAAATATGTATTAGAAAGTCTAATAATATTTGATTCCTTTAACTCGTGTTCTCTTTTCTCTGCTTAGTCAACAGGACTGGTTAAATGCAAGCATCCAAAATAGATCCTGCACTGCTATATACAGAATAGCTGAGTGATTTGAAATGAGTCTAATACTTTAGCTGACACTAGTAATTTAACCACTCTAATTTCATGTACATTTCTTTCAAATAAAAAAGTACACAACTGAGCACAGCTGACATTCTGACAATAAAAAACAAAAATCCCACCCCAGTTTACTAGTATAATCACTAAATTTCCACATTAACAATCATACCATATTCTAAGTTTCTTGTTTACAAAGAATCCACTAAACTAACACATTACTCAAAAGCATTCTAGACCTGCTTGATATAATGAGAAGGAAGAAGGTAGAAATCATCCTATACTTAAAGATGAACAATTTTTATATTGTGCAAAATTTTGAGGTGAGAGAAAATTCTCAAAGCAACCAATAATTTTTTAAATTTATTTTATATTTTCTCTCACTATGTTTGCTAGATTTTCTAGGTGTAGTCCCCATAGAATTTCCACCACCAATTCACGTGTGCACCATCACCACAGTCCCTTGTGCTCTTCCTGTCCCTACCTTGATCTCAATCACTCCCAATTCCCTGAAGAATGTCTCATTTGTAGTTGTCTGTTTGTTTTTTTGTGTTGTATTTTTTGTTGTTATTTTTTCTTTGATCCCCCAAATTCCTCCTTCAAAAATACTGCAGTATTTTTCTTTTTCCATGTGACTTATTTCACTGAGCATAATTCCTTCTAGCTCCATTCATGTTGCTGAGAATGGCATTAGTTTATCTTTTTTGATTGCTGAATAGTATGATCTATTGGATACATCAACCAAATCTTGATCCAGTCATCTATTTTTGGGCATTTGGATTTATTCCAAGTCTTACCTATTATAAATAGTGCTGTGATAAACATAGGAGTGTATGGATTCTTTTGAATTAATGGGTTTTTTTTAAAGATTTACTTATTTATGCATACAAGCAAGCACTGGGGTACAGGCCAGAGGTGTAGGGGGGCGGGGGGTGAGATGCTTCACCACAGAGAGCGGGGAGCAAAACAGGCAGATCAACAGAAGCACACTGCTGAGGGGAGCAGTGGGCACAGCAGCAGAGGTCTGCTGTGCCATGTGGGACTGGGCCCACCCTGGCCGGCAGCAGGGATCGAACTCGTGTTGCAGTGGCCGCGGTCCGCCTCATAGTGTGCCACCCAACCCACTGCACCACCAGGGAGGCCCCTTGAATTAATGATTTTATGTCCTTTGGGTAAATCCCTAGGATTGGGATGGCTAGGTCATACAGTAGTTCCATTTTTAGTAGATTGAGGAATCTCCATACAGCTTTCCATAGAGGTTGGACCAGTTTGCATTCCCAGCAGCAGAGTAGGAGAGTTTCTTTTTCACCACATCCTAACCAACATTTGTAGTGGTTAGTTTTTCAAATATGTGACATTCTTACCAGTGTAAGGTGGTATCTCATTGTGGTTTTAATTTTCATTTCCCTGATTATGAGGGATATTGACCGTTTTTCATATGCCTGTTGGCCATTTGCATTTCCTCTTTGAAGAAATGTCCTTTAAGTTCTTCTGCCCATTTTTTGACTGGGTTGTTTACTTTGTTTTTCTTGAATCATGTGAGTTCTTTGTAGATCTTTTTGATCAGTCCCTTACCAGTTGTATGGAGTGCCAAATTTTTTTCTCATCAGTGGGGTGTCTCTTTATTTTGGGTAATGTCTTTTTTGCTGTACAGAAGCTCATTAATTTGATATAGTCCCAGCTGGTTATCTTTTCCTTCACTTTCTTTGCTTTACCTGATGTGTCTTTAAAGATGTTATTGTAGTGTTTTGCCTATGTTTTCTTCTGTATATTTTATGGTTTCAGGTCTTATGTCTAATTCTTTGATTTATTTTGTTTTGGCAACCAATTATTGAAATCACTATTGCTCCTAAATCAATAACTTAATATATTTGTATTTCTGTATGTCCTTTCAGCAGCAAATACAAATAAAATGATAGCTCAATCCCAGGATTTAATCAACTAAATGAAACCACTTTTAAACTTGTACTTAGAAATTCTGATTCTTCAAGTTTCTATTATAAGGGAGTAATTATGAGCTCCCAACAATGAAGTAAATATTTCCTGATCAGAACTTCTTAAAATCCTCTTTGCAATTAAATACCTAGTAAATCATCAAAAATTATTTTTTACAACAGGTTTCTGGAAAATATGACTCTAACTGGAAGATTATTAAATACCAGGAAAGTGACAGGATTTTGGTTCTTGGATATTAATCTAATAGGACATAACTAAGCTGTTCCTTGTATAGAAGAGGAGGGTAATGTTCTCAACAAATTCCCGTAGAGAAAATTCCCACAGTCTGTTAAAGGAGTGACCAGTGACAAAAATCACTGTTGGGGGTTTTAAGTAAAACTTAGAGGGGAAGTCCAATATATTCAGCATAGTCTCTAAAGAGAAAGAAAAAATTAGACTGGCAAGATGACAGTGATCCAGCAAGATCTGTCTCCTATGTTATAAAAGATGTAGGTGGCTGCTTTAGAACTGACTAAAAAAGTCCCCTGGAAGACAGTGGTAGATTTTTTTTAAGTTAACATATAGATTATAAAACAATAGGATATCACCATCACACTTGTAAACACCCCCTCTATTTTTTTCCTTCAGGTTTATAATGTACTGAGTGAGCTGTGTTTTTCAAGGGGTGAATAGTTTGAAGAGTCCAAGAAAATGTTTTATATTCAAAAATAAAGGGAAATTTTATTAGGGTAATATACTTAAGTCATAATTATGAAATTTTGTGAGAAGACATAAAAAGTATGCAATCAAATGACTGTGACTAAGAATTGAGAAGCCGATGTCAAAACAGCATGTATGTCCTGAAATCTTCTAATGACCTTTGAGTAATCAAGGTCCTGTTTCCTGGCACAGTATCTAGGTTATCTGCCTAAACTCTTGTTAATATTTATAGACGTGGACTTCAGAGTAGAAAAAAACCTGAATCAACAGAACCAAAATGAATGATTCTATTTCTTTGAACAACTACAATTGCTCAAAATCTGGGTGTTCTCTTTCCTTTATTCTATACCTTATAATAAATTACCAAAACCTAGTGAACCTTCTCAAAAATGTTTATCTCATTAAAATAGCCTCAAAGTATTTCCCTCAAGCATTAGTTAACTATGTTACACATTTAAAATGTGTCCACAAACTCTGAGAACTTAATTCTACTCCCACTGAATATTGTCTGAATTAAGTGACTTGCTTCTATAGAACAGACCATGGAAAGAGAAAAAAACAGCAATTGGCAGTGGAGAAACCTGGCATATACCACCTTACCAAATGTTTATAGCTCACATCACCAATGAGTGGTAAATCCTGTTATTATCATGTGCCCCTTGATATTTAATAATAGTTCTTTACATCTGTGGTATTTTTCCCCAAAAATGCATAAGACCAGTCTAGTCATAAGAAGATATCCAAAATGAAGGACATTCTACAAAATATCTAAAAGAATTCATCAGTAGTATCAAGGGAAGCCTGAGGAAATATCACAGATTATGCGAGATTAAGCAGAAACAGCATTTAAATGTGACATGGCACCCTGGATTGCATCATGGAACAGAAAAGGGTTATTAGTGGAAAACTTGATAACATCTGAATAAAAAAGTTCAGTTAGTGGTATTTTAGAAAAGCTAATTTCATTTTGACCTACAGTTAAATAAAATGTTAACACTAGGCTAAGCTAATAAAAAGGTATACATGGGAACTCACTGTACTATTTTTGTAACCCTTATATAAATCTAAAACTATTTCAAACTAAAGATTTTTTTCGAACTTCTTAACCATATCTTCCCTTACTTTTGGAGAGTCATCACATTAGCTCACAGGATTTTTCACTATTACTGAAATTTTCCAGCTCCTCATGTCTTTAGGATCTGCCTTCTCCAGTTCATCTGGCACACAATGAAGGATCAATCTTAAAGGTCAATCTTCTCAAAAACAATAGACTTTTTCCCACTCAAAAACTATAAATGACTCCTCAGTGATAAAGTTTGCATACTTCTAAATTTTTATAAGTTCCCCCCATAAAAACAGACCTAGAATAGCTAAGCCAATAATTCACTGACAATCTATAACAGAACTGATTATATGATTCACGTGAACCTCAAAATAAAAGCAAACAAAACACAACAACCAAAGATTCCATTTTAACACAGACCTTAATATATACTGGCATGCACTTTTCTGAACATGCAAGATCCTAGGAAACACTGTTCCTTTGATTCCTTACTAAAAACAGACTATAAAATGGCACTGTCCAGTAGGACAGCATCAATGATAGAAAAGTTCTCTTCCTACATGGTTGAACTTAGTAACCCCTCACCACATTACTACTAATAAGCATTTGAAATGTGGCTAATATAACTCAGAAACTAAATTTCAATTTTATTTTAATTAATTTAAATAGCTGTTTGGGCTAGAATTTAATGGTGAAGCTATAGAATGAGCACTAAACAACTGAAATGACTTACAAGCAATAATGACAGGCAAAGACAGCTAATAAAGAAACGAAAGAATCAAAATAAATGAGTGAGTCAATCAATGAATCAATTGACTGTGGGTCTACCAATGGCTGATAACATCCTTAAAAGATAATCATATGCTATGTGACTCCTGATGGACTACAGAGTAACTTAAGTGGTCTTAAAACATCTCTCCAAAAGAAATGTTACAAATGACCAATAAGCACATGTAAAGATGCTCAACATCATTATAGTCTTTAGGGAAAAGCAAATTAAAACAACTATACTCACCAACTAAAATGACTATAGTCTATAATGCAAAAGTCCTATATTAATAAGTGCCACTGAGGATGTAAAAACTGGAACTTTCATACATATAGCTGGTAGGAATGTAAAATGGTATAGCCATTTTGCAAAATAACTTGTCAGATTTTTTAGAAGTTAATTATAGAATTCTAACATTCTACTCTTATTTTGTGACACAAGAGAAAGGAAAACATGTATGTACAAAATCCTGCATGCAAGAGATTGTAGAAGATTTATCTTCATTTTATCCAATTTTATGGATATAATTGGCATATTAGTCCAATATATAACATAACAATAACATATATCTTGCTAAAGGATTGCTACAATAAGTTTAGTTAACATCAGTCACCTCACATAGTTACAATTTTTTTTAATGATGGGAACTTTGAAGATCTACTCTTTTACAACTTTCAAATATGCAATTTCTTATCAACTTTCAAATATACAAAACAGTATTGTTAACCTTAGTTATGAATGTATATTACATTCCCTGTCTTATTTTACAAAGTAGTATCATACAGTATTTGTTTTTCTCTCTTTGACTATTCATTTAGCACAATGCCCTCAAATCCATGTTAATGAAAATGACAGAATTTCCTACTGATGACTGAATAATAGTCTGGTGTGTATGCATGTGTATACACCACACTGTGTTGCTCTCATGTCTTGGCTATTGTAAATAATACTACAGTGAATGTGGGAGGACAGATACTTTTGAGTTAGTTATTTCCTTTGGCTATAAACCCAAAAGTAAATTTGTTGTATCATATGGTGGTCCTATTTTTAAATTTTTTGAGGCCCTGACATACTGTTTTTGCCACAGTAGCTGCACCCATTTTCATTCCCACCAATAGTGTACAAGAGTTCCTTTTTCTGTACATACTCACAGCACTTGTTACCTCTTGTATGGGGTTATATCTCCCTAACATGTATGGGGTTATATCTCATTCTGGTTTTGATTTTCATTTCCTTGAAATTATTGATGTTAAGCAACTTTTTCATACACACAGTGGCATTTGGATGCCTTTTTTGGAAAAAAAGGCTCTGTCCACTTTTCAATTAGATTTTAATTATTGTGTTGTTTCATTTCGTTTTGCTATGGAGTTATATGAGACAGCATTATTAGACAAAAAAATGTGTATCAACTGGCAAAGAGTCAAACAAAATGTGATTTATTTATATAGTGGAATGCTATTCAGCAACAAAAAACCTGCTTAGTGAAAGAACTTAGATACAAAAAAGCACATTTTATGATTTATATGAAATGTCCAAAAATAGAAGTCACCGTATAGAGTCAGAGGAGATTAGTGGGTGGGGAAATGGGGCATGATTATAAATACGTACAGGTTTCTTTTTAGGGTAGGATGAGTTTCTAAAATTAGAATGGTGGCCTAGTTAAGTTTCAGCACTATCACCTCATGGGCCACCATAGCAGCTTGAGTTCAATCCTCAGCCAGGTCACTAACCCATGTACGGCACAGCAGACCTCTTCTGTCTCGCCCACTGTTCCCCTGTATTTTAGTAAATCTGACTGTTCTGCTCCCCACTGTCTCTGATGAATCCTCTCACCCCCTGCACCTGTGGCCTACACCCCCATTCTTCTACACAAAAACAAATTTAAAAAATGAAAAATCTTTAAAGAAATTAAAAATAAAATTAGACTGCCAAAATAATTATACAACTGTAAATATACAATCACTGCGTTGCTCACTTACATCAGTGTATTTTATATTATATACATTCATTATACCTTAATACATTTATTTTTAACAAGTCTTACAAGAAAGTACAAATCAAAATAAAGCTGTGGATCTAACTACCAATTATTTAGGAAGTGCAGGGCAAGAGGAACATATTAATGAAAATTAATAAAACCTTAGTGATGCTATCAGCAAATTCCAGGCTATTATAAACTGTAAAAAACAATCATGTTGTTTCTTCAACAAAAATATTACAGGGGGAAGAAAAATAGTGGGAAATCCTAAAAATTAAAAGAGCTATAGATAAAACAACAATTGAAATATATGGAAGTTATCTGGAGCACATCCAAAAAAACTAAATGTGAAATGACATTAGAAAACAGGAAATGTAACAACTGATTAAATAATTGGATGATTTATAAGATGATTAATTTGGAGATATATGATATTTCAGAATTCTTATATTTTATAAATACACATCGAAAACATTAAAAATGTATTGGATTTGCTTCAAAATATTCTAAATAGGTGTGAGAGGGAAGAGAACCATACTTCTAAATAAATTAAATAAGACATGCCGACTGCTGTTGAAACAGTGATGGCTACAGGAGATCACTGGCACTATACTTTTACATCTTTTGTGTTTGAAATTTTTCATTAAGAAAGCTTTAATTTTAAAGATTCAGACAGTTATTCTGTCTGAGTATCAAACTATCCCAAAACAAATAGTTTTAGAAAATCATTGACCAGTCTCATGATACCTGTGAAGAGTTCATCTAGTCAATTCACTTGGGATCTTTCATGTAGTTAGTCAGATGCCAGCGTAGGCAACATTCAACTAAAGATAGGTTTGAATATGAAAGATCAATTTGCACATTATCACTCACCTGACTGGCAAATTGGTTCCATTTATAGATCCACATAGAGTTTAATTTATTTTATCTCTGACACCAAACATATGGCACCTTTTCCAAACTCAATTCTCTAATACCCCAACACCTACCATGTGTTCAACAATTAAGTACAATTGACATTAACTACTCAGAGTTATCATAGACCCCACAGGTTAAAGGCCCAGCTCTATAGAACTTCCCCTACTTTGGGTGCTAGTCACGAGTGTAGAGGGGGCCACCCATCCTTCTAGATAATTGACTATAAATCAAGGCATCCCAGAACCCCCTGCTCAGGTTAAATAATATAAAAGAACAACTCACAGAACTCAGGTTAACACTCATAATTACTTGTTTATTATAAAGAACACAAGTTGGGAACAGTAAAATGAAAAAGACACAATGGTTATTGGGGGAGGGCCTTTATGCCCTCTCCAGTTACACCATTCTTTCATGTGTTCACCAATAGTCTGATATTGATTATGAAACAAATAAAATTTAACAAGTAGGCAGAATTGCAAATATAGAATTTGTGAATAATGTGGATCAACTATATATAGGAAACAGTGAAGAGGGGAAGAATTCAAAATCTTCATATATGATGGTCTTAAGTCACAAATCCAGTATGAAGTTTCAGTGATCATCTGTGTCTACTAAATTGTAACCCTAAGGAAGATGGTCTAAAGTGTAATATCCTACAGTGTTACAGGGACATAGGGGCAATTAACAGTTTTTACATGAGAAATTTCAGCAGATTCTATTATGATACCTTTGAAATTTCAGAAGCAAGAAAGAGACACTCCACTGATTGAGAAAAAATTTTTGCACTCCACACAACTGACAAGGGACCGATCACAATGATATACAAAGAACTTACAAGACTCAAGAAAAACAAAGTAAACAACCCAGTCAAAAAATGGGCAGAAGAACTTAAAAACACTTCTCCAAAAAGGACATGCAAATGGCCAACAGGCACATGAGAAAATGCTCAACATCTCTCATAATCAGGGAAATGCAAATTAAAACCACAATGAGATACCACCTTACACCAGTAAGAGTGGCACATATCAAAAAACTAACAACAACAAATGTTGGTGACGATGTGGAGAAAAAGGAACCCTAGTACACTGCTGGTGGGAATGCAAGTTAATCCAACCACTATGGAAAGCCATTTGGAGGTTCCTCAGTCCACGAAAAATAGAGCTACCATATGGCCCAGCAATTCCACTCCTAGGGATCTACGCAAAGGACACAAAAACACCAATCCAAAAGAACACCTATACCCCTATGTTTACTGCAGCACTATTTACAATTGGTAAGGCCTAGAAACAACCCAAATGCCCAGAAACAGATGACTGGATCAAGACAATGTGGTACATATACATAATGGAGTACTATTCAGCAATCAAAAAAGATAAACTAGAGGCATTTGTAGAAACATGGATGGAGCTAAAAGGGATTATACTCAGTGAAATAAGTCACAAGATGAGAAAAATATCCGATGGCTTCTCTTTTAGGAGGAACATAAAGGAACCAAAAAAGAGCTCAAGGAAAAGAATAACAATCAAAAAAAAAAATACAACAAGAACAAAAAGAGACAAATCAAAGGCACCTTGTGGGAGGAGAAGGGACAGGGATAAAGGCAGAAAGAGCACAAGGGACTGAAGTAACAGTGCATTGGTGAAATGATGGTCGGAATTCCATGGGGATTACAATTGATATAAAAATATATAAATTAATTAATTTAAAATTAAAAGAAATGTTAGAAAAATTAGCTGTTTTTTTAAATTAATATTCATTTCATTTGTATTTTTAATCCTTGGTAATAAGCATCTTGCTTAATGCAAATATTTGTTTTATTTTCTACTGGCAAATATTTTTTAAGACCAAATCTTCCTAATAATTATTTTAGAACTTAAGTTGTATTTAATGTATGGTTTCACCTAAAAATATATATATATATAAAAAATATACCCCCTAAAATAGAAAATCTTTTATTTAAGCCCCCAACTCTAAAAAGCTGGCAAAAAATAAACTTCTACTAAACTCCCCCACTCCAAGAAAGTACAGTCACCACAATCTAGGTACAGCTTTACCTACAAACTTCACACATTTTGAAACCTGGATACAAAACCCACATTATTCAGAAATTTACAGGTTTTTAAATCAAAAGGTTCTAAGTCTTTAAAATTGTTGAGCCCATCCAAAATAATTTTCCTTACACTACAGTAAGAACATGCAGACCTGTAGTCAGGAGACATGAACTACTATAGCCAGCTTTAGTCAAGTTACATACTTTCTCAGGACTTCGATTTCCATATCACTGAAATATAAAAATTGACTGTAATAAGCATCCTTCCAAATTCACAATTTTATGATTACTTCTTCATGAGTTATAATGCAGTGTGAAATCTACAATTTAAATGTGAAATCATATCTCTAAGTCAGTTGTGCCTGCCATAATCACCTCCATAAAGCTTAAAAATTTCTGGTGAAGGAGGCTACCTCTCACCCTTTACTTACAGATGTTTTCCTACCTTAGTTCCATTTCTTTCCCTTTTCCTCACAGTCCTGAATATTCAGGGAAATACCTAAGCTTTGGAAAATCCTAAACTAAAGAAATTTGTAAATTTAACTAATCCCCATCAAAACACCAATATTTCTCAAAGAAATTGAAAGAAAAATTTTTACATGGGACTATGAAAGGCCTTAAATTGTAAGAGCAATCCTGAGAAAAAAAGAAAAATACAGGTGTCACATTATCTCCCTCCAAATTTTATGAAAAAGTATCAGTACTAAAAATAATATGCTTTTGATTCTGGAACAGAAGTAAATCCTTGTACATATCAGTACATAATCCATGACAAAGCAGCCACAACCATACAAAGGAAAGTCCCTTTAGTAAATAAATGGTGCTGGGAAAACTAAGTCACAAAAAAAAAAAAAGAATAAAATTAAATCAATCTCTACCTTGATATCCAAAAGTATATTCCAAGTGGGTTAAAGATTTAGCTGTAAAACCACAACAATAAAATTATATAGATGAAAACATTCACAATACATTCCACGACAACAATGATAAAGATGTTTTTGGAGACTCAACGCCTATGTTAAGGAAAAAGAAAGCAAAGAAAAAAATTGGGATTACGTAAATTAAAAAGATTTTATATAGGAAAAAATATACAAAATGAAAAAGACATCTACTGAATGGGAGGAAATATTCACATACTATATACAACCTAAAAGGGTTAATTAATATCCAAGATATATAAAATTTACAAACTCAATTAACAGAAAAACAAACAACCTACTTAATAAATGGTTAGGAGAAACAACACACAATTCAACAAAGAGGATATCCATAAGGTCAACTGATACGTGATAAAAATGTTAATCATCAGTTCCAGTAATAGACATGAAGGTTAAAACTACAACGAGATGTCATTTCACACCCATGAGAATGTCACACATTAAAAAGTATCCCAACACAAGAGCTAGAGAAGATATTAACAAGTGAAATCTACTGTACTGCTGGTGGGAATATAAACTGGTACAATCATTACAGAAGGCAATCCGAACTTACCTTGAAAAACTGAAAATGGAAATACTATACAGTCTAGAAATACTATTCTGGGGCATCTATCCAAAGAACATGAAACCACCAATATAAAAAAGTACATGGTTATTTTAATGTTATTATAGCACTATTTACAATAGGCTAGAAAAGCAACGTGTCTATGAATAAACAATTTAACAAAGAAGTTGTATATCCACACAATGCAATACTACTCAGCAATATTAAAAGATGAAATGCAGCTCTTTACAGCAAAATGGAGGGAGTTTGAGGAAATTTTCTGTAGTAAGGCAAATCAAATAATGTATATTTATATAGCGGAGAATATGATCTGACAAAGTAAAATATTTACAAATATTAGTAGACATTCATAAATACAGTGAGGACTCTGAGGTTAAAGGGAGGGTACAAGAAAGTAACAAGGCGATATAAAGGAGGGAAGGCAGAAGGGAGTTATAGACAGAAAGAGGAGACAGAAATTAATGAGTTACATTGACTTTCACAAGCATGTTCTTTCTTTGCTATCTAAACTGTTAAGAAACAAAGACAAATATAATGTCACCAGTTCATTTTATGGGCTTATTAACAATTGCCAAGAAATATACTATCAAAAAAAAAAAGTATAAATATCTTTTAGGAATTTTTAAAATTTTAAATATCAACAAACTGAACCCATAATAAAGGATATTATCTCGTGACAAAATAAAATTATATCTAACAAATTGGGGATGCTTTGTATTAAGAAATTTATCAACATAATATAGTTTTTAAATTGATTAAGAAAACAAACCATATATATGCTCATATGCACATATAACACAAACACACATTACAAGTATATTTGATATATTTGAAAGTTTCCACTTCAAATACGCTTTATAAATTAGAAATATAAAAATGTTTGGAAACATGATAAAGGGTATTTGTTAGAAACCAAAAGACAAAAACAAATGAGAGGCATTCTCATTAAAATCATAAACAACACAAGGACGCTCCTACTGACAGTATTCATTTCTCAGTGTCAGGAAAAATGTATGAGATACAAACTTTATAAGACATGTCAAATGATCTTGAAAAAACTGAAAAAATAATGACGATGATGATAATGGTGAAATTTTGAACTATAGACAATCCTCATGGTAGCAATAGTTTTTAAGTATTCGGTAGTTCTATTTCCAATATTTGAACATAATTCCTATGTCCTCATTAATGTAACAGCAGGAAATATTTTGTTTTTTATTTAGAAAATAACTAATGGCTGCTTATTTTGGTTTAAAAAAGAAAATAGTTAAGTGTAATATGCTATAATTTCTTAATTTAACAAGAGGACACGACCTTTAAATTTTAAAAACATCTCAGAGAAAATGATAAATTTGAGAAATTGAGGAACAACTGATCTGAAGATCTGAGAAAGAGCCAATTTGCAATTCTAACTCTCCTAAAATAGGGAAATACTTTGAAAAACGTGAAAAAGATAAATTGAGCAATCTAAGGCAGGCAGCAACACTAAAAGAACACACAGAGTTTCTATGATCAGGGTTGTAACAGTTTCCAGTTTCAATCCAGTAATTATCTATTCCTAGTCTGTTTCCATTAGATAATGATAGAGGGTAACCAATAGTCAGACAATGGATAATTAAGTATCAAAGTAACCCTATTTGCATGCTAAATGTAATTTAAGTGCAACAGAAAATCATTCATTTGATCAAATCTGCCTTCCATTTAGGAAGTGGTAAAAAGAAAGATTATGAGAAATGCATTTACGCAGGATACAAGTTTTCATTTCATACAAAGAAAGAAGAGCATCCTTTTAAAGGTGACTACTTTGTTCCAATGTGACTCAAAATTTGACAAAAAGGTAAATTAATGATTAATATGGAAAAAAAGGCACAGACAACAAACACAATAAGGCAAGTAACAGAAAATGAACAGATGACAAGCAGAAAGGATGATTGTTATGGCTGGTAGGACACTTTCAGAAATGTGAAGGTTACGAAAAAAACACAATTTTGGATTTCTTATCTTGACAATGTGTACAATAACCAAAAACAGAAACCCATTTCATGATACATATTTTACTTAATCAGATTTTGCATGCTTGGTAAGAGGTTAAAAACTTCTACATTACCTACTATATTAGTTTAAATACACTAACTACTGGGGAAAAAAATCTAAGAAGTCTTCCTATCTTAGTCTCAAGTAACTTAGGAAATCTCTGAAAGGCTGCTTAATGTTCCTATTTATCTACCTAGTACATAATGAATAGTCTAGAGATGGTTTTAGTCCTAGAATAATCTACCACAACAAAGACACTTTTTTTTTTTATTAGTTATATTTGACATCATTTGTAGTCCCCAGGGAGTACCCACCACCATTTCACCCGTGCACCATCACCTCAGTCCCTTGTGCA
>JAGFMF010011659.1:1705884-1716466 GCA_019455555.1 Galemys pyrenaicus | reverse complement strand
CCTCCCTGGCCGGCAGCAGGGATCGAACTCGTGCTGCAGTGGCTGAGGTTTGCTTCATAGTGTGTTGCTTAACCCACTGCGCCACCAGGGAGGCCCGCAAGTGAGAAAATTTTAATAAACCATTCCACACATCTGGATGTAATGGCTAATTTTTTTAATGAACAAACAAAAAGTACTGAACAATGGCATTTCTTTCAGTCTTACACAGAATGTAAATGCACAACGCACAGCCATTCCAGTACTGGGCACAATGTTACTGCGTAAGGTCTGGAATCCTGCTTCTGCCTTGCTGGCAATCTTTTCAACTAACTGGACCCAACTTTCTACTACTTACAGTACATAGTCACAGCCTACAACCATTAAAAATACACATTATAGACTTGCCACCTCAACTACATTAGAGGCAAGAAATCATCCTTATACTTTCTAGTATAGAGCACAGCCTTAGTGGGCATACCAATGGGGTCAAATCCATGGCACACATAAGCTTTGTAAACCTGACCAATATAATTACTTTCCCTACACCTCAGTTTTCTCATATGCAAAATGAGGATAACAGCATATGGTTGCTACAAAAATTGTGAACTATAAATTCTGACTGCCAAAAAAGTGCCTGGAACAAAGGATGCACTGTAAAATACTGGTTATTATAATTATCTCTATCCCCTACAATACCTAGCACTAAATCTTGCCCCTTTAGTAGATGTTCAAGTATCTGCCAATTAGGTAAAAAAATACAAACATATCAGCAACAGTTTCTCTGATCACCACCATATAGCTTATGTCTCCACTATATAGCTCAAGTTTCCATTATTAAAGAATACCTTCTTCAGCTCTTCAAGCTATTTATTTTAGTTTAAAATGTAGCATCATAAACACTTTTCAATCTAGTACTAGAGTTCTTTTCATACACAATTTTTAACAACAAACTATTGTGTTAAAAATTTTTAAATCTGTTGTTATATTTTTTGCTGTAGCAGGGAAACTACACCTAACCTAGTCCAATATGTTTTGATTCTAACTCAAAGGACAATAGTCACTAAGATCTTAGACACACACAATGTTTGCTTTGAGTGACTAGTCATAGCAAAACTTTGTACCCAGTGTTTGGTTTAGCAACAGAACTAGAATGACAGCTTCTGAAAACCAATGAGTAAGATGATACAGATGCAGATGTGTATGCTGAGAGAGTTTGAGGAGGAGGAATTGGAAAATAACTACTAAAGTACAGAACAAATTCTTCCAATCATTTGTTCTGCATCCATTCAATAGTCCCAGCTACTGGGAAAACCTAGGGCAACCCTAGACTAGTGAGAATATCATATATATTATCAGAATAAAGACAAGTTCACTGTTGTTATTTTGAAAAATTAAGTTCTGAATTTCAAAAATGAAGCATTAGAGACAGTATTTATAACATTAAAATAGACTTATATCAAAACTACAACGAGATACCACTTCACACCAATTACACAACTATTAGAAAAGAAAAACAAAAATAATAAATGTTAGCAAGGTTGTGGAGAAATCAGAACCCATGTGCATTATTGGTGAGAATATAAAATGGTACAGTTACCTTGGAAACAGTATGACAAAAAATTAAACACAGAATTAATAAATGATCCATCAATTTCACTTCACCCAAATAAACTGAACACAGGATTCAGGTATCTGTACATAAATGTTCATAGCAACATTATTTATAATAGCCAAAAGATGGGACAACCCAAGGGTTCATTAACAGATGAATTATAAAACAAAATGTGGTATACACATACACTGGAATACTGTTCAGTTTTTAAAAGGCTGGTCTGACAAAGGCAGACATATTCTGACTTATCGAAGAACCTGAAGACACTATGCTACGAGGACAAACACTGTATAATTCCGCTGAAAATAGTCAAATTCATAAGACAGAAAACAAAATGGTAATGGCCAAGTTTGGGAGAAGGGAGAATAGGGAGTAACTGTTTGGACATCAGATTTCAGCTTGAGAAGATGAAAAAATCTGAAAATGAATGATGGCAAAGGCTATCCAATAATGTGAATGTAATGAATGCCAGTGAAATACACATTTAAAAATGGTTAGTCAATTTTACTGATGTATATTTTACCATGATATTTGTATATATGTTTTCATATATATCTATCTAATCTATTTATATAGAGAGAGAGTGAGAGAGAGAGTGAGAGAGAGAGAGAGAGAGAGAGAGAGAGAGAGAGAGAGAGAGAGAGAGAGAGAGACTGTGGGGGGTAGGGGAATAAGAGTCCAGGTTAGGGTAGAAGGGAGGGAAAGAGGGCTGTCATTTAGATAATATTTTGGAAATTTCTTATAAAATTAAACATACTCTTAGCACATGACCCAGTATCCAGTACTCCTAGATAATTTACCCAAGAAAAATATAAACATATGCCCACACAAAAATCTATACATGATTGCCAAAAACTGGAAACAAATATCCATGAACTTGTAAATCAAATAATAATCTCTGGTACATTCATATAAAAGAATACTATTCAGTAACAAAAAGGAATGAAATAGACATTAAAAATCTTTTAAATAAAAATGGGAGAATCTTAAAAGCACCATGCTAAGTTAAAAAAAAAAAAGCTTATTATTCTGCCATTTCATTTACATGACATTCTGGAACAGGTCAAGCGTGGAGACAGAGATCAGATCAGATCAGAGGTTGCCAAGGGCTCGAAATAGGAAAGGGGGACTGACTATAAAGGATGACAAGATTTTCTATTACGTTGATGGAAGTACTCTTTATCTTGACTATAAAGAGAGTTTACGTGACTGACTATACATAATTATATACATAAGAGGGACAAATTTTACTATATGCAAATTATAACTCAATAAGCAACAAAAACCTGCAATATCATGATCAGCTTAAACATTTAACATTAAACATTTCTGCTTCCAGGTAAGCATTCTTAAGCATTCACTATGTAAGACATAGTGAATATTAGACCATCTAATGTTGTACGACTTTGCTCAACAGATCAGAGGGAAAAATCATGTTTCTAGTTTTGTCTTCTAAATGTCTATCTTATTTCTAAATATAAGAGGCTGAGTCCAAAGTAACAAGAAGAAGAAATAACCAAGGAGTGAGCAATAAATCCAAAAACAGGTTTTCATAAGATAAATAGTTCCTGAGGAATTCACCTTACATATCACAGGAACCAGTTATAGGTGGTAGTTTCCAACCTGTCTGAACTAAGAATGCTCTCCTCTATACACAGAACCAGCAAATGTCACATATAGCAGGACAATAATGTTTTCCATTGCACATAAAATTATTGTTTTCTGCTTCTGTGTAGTAAATTCATTCCCCACCACTTCAATATTGAAATAAAACCATGAGGTAAAATCTGTGTTAATGATTGTGACTAACCATAAAACTAAATGAAAATTATTAACAGCTTGCCATTGTTTTTCACAACCATAGGAAGCATTGAGCTGGTAAATTTTCTACCCGATTTGTAAAAACTTCCATGTCCAGTTATTTGATGCCTAACTGAAACCAAGTTAGTAAATATATATTCTGTGTTACATGTAAAAAGATACCATCCCAATGCCTTATGGGAAAAAAAAAACAACTTAGAGAATTATAGAAAAAGGAGTAAGAACATATTTCAAAAAATCCCCACCAATCAGATGCTTCAATTTCCCTTAGTATATAAATTTCCCCTGAAATGTAAAGCAACAATAATGTAAAATTCAGTATTATGTATTACGTACATATGCCACAGTAGTTGGCTAATGCCGCATGTCCATTAAAGAGGAAATAAGGTTGAAGGAAGAAGCAGAACATTTTTCCCCATTTTATATTTGGGTATCAATCCTACCAGGATATTTCTATATCTGACTGTTAAGAAGGACCCAAGGAGGACAGAGATAATTTTTCAAAGATGGGACATAATGTTTTAAACTCAAGTTGTTTAGCTCTCTGTAGCACCTCCTTAATACTTAACCTAAATGATGCTGAATTAGTAGAACCAAGCTTATGAGAAAAAATTCTCTAATTCTAAATATTTCCACTTCTAAAAAGTTGACCTATTTCAATAAAGGTGATTAAAATTTTCTTTTAAAAATGTCAAGTTAGCTGATATAGAAGAACTACACCCCTGGAGGGGTGAGGGGGGGGGCACAATTCTAAAAGAAAGGCTATTGCCATCTCACACTATAACACCTAAGACATATCATACATGAAAAACAAATACGTTCTTATTAAAAAATCTTGCTAAAATTACTGAATCAAAATATCTGCAAAATAAGCATCCAATGAGAGAGAAATCTAACAATAACTTCACAACAATTTATCCAGCTATTCATTTACAAAAACATTTGCCTGGAGTCCACTGAACTGCAGAGAATATGGTCTATAAACCTAGTAACATTTTAGAAAGTTCGTTTCCTTAATTAAGGCAGTGTTTCTCAATCTAGGTATTCCTGACTTTTGAGGCAGGATAAATCTCTGTTGTAGAGACTGTCTTATGTTCTGTAGACTATTTAGCAGTAGCCTGATCACTACCCAGGAGGTACTAGTGACTTGCTACCCTCTACCTCAAAAATATCTCCAGATACTGTAAAATAAAGTTCACGAGGTTAAAATGTTTCCCAGGTAAGAACCACAGCTCTAAAGCTGAACAGTTTTGGCAACACTTCAAAGTCTCTCTTTTCTCTCCACTCATAATTTAGTAAGTAGTAACTACCTCTCCTTCCAGTGGTTTTCAAGCTTTATACCCAAGGCCTTAGAATGCCCAGGAAATGCCACAGGAGCACACAGGAGGCATAATGATAGCAGATTCACTTTCATTTTCTGAGGTTATGGGTATTTCCTTTGGGAGTGGGGGGAAGTTTCTAAATACTAACATAGACAGACATACCATAATTCCAAATTTCATACTGCACTAAGAAACCTCAGATTTTTCTTTCTTTATCTTTTAAATCAAATCCAGTATTTGAAAAACTGTAATCTGGAAGAACAGCAACAGTTAAGTGGGTAGAAAAAGCCAAGTTGAATGAATGTCTTATCTGTACTTCTTCAACCTAATAGGAATTGAAATATAGTTTTAGAATCATTACAGTACTTTCTAGAAAGCTTAAACAAAAATTAAATGTTCAAGGTCGTGAATTATAAAATTCAAGTTCAAATTCGATTCTAAGAAGACACAAAGAAATGAAATTAACACTCTAATTATATGTTAGCATTGTTTTAAACCTCTAAAATTCTATTTGGTTCTTAAATTGAAAACAGAGATCCTTGTTCTTCTTCCCTGACTTTAAAGATCTACTTATTTAACCATCTTAAACAGGAGACAAATATGTATAACATGTTGAATCCTCTGTAAAAGGAAGATCCCAAATTTTAATGTAAATCTAATTATAGGTGCTTGTTAAAATTTCAAGGTGCTTGTGAAAATGTAAATCCTAGACACAGTTCCCAGAGATTTTGATTGGTGGGAAATAGGAGCAGGACCCAGAAATCGCATTTTTAGTAAGCATCCGAGTGATTCTTACAAGGATGGTCTAAAGGACTCATTTTTAGTAACACTGACTGACATGTTAAATTGGGCAATAATGTTACATGTTACCACGAAATTCCAGCATTCTCTTATCACAGACTATACATAGTTGATACTTATCACATACTCTGTTCACCCCAACTAAGATCTAAAAATAAATATAAAATTTAAATACTATACAATTAAAATGGTCTAAAGTAGTTTATCAGTAAATAAATGGAAAGTATTACAGATTCATTTATGATGAATGGCTAGACTATAAAATCTAACAAATCTGTACTAATTCTCCTCTTGTTCTAAAACTATACTTATCCCAGCTATAGTTTTATGGAAGCTATACAACAAATAAATAAAACTGTTTGTTATAAAAGCCTTAACTCTGACAAAAGGTTTCTCATGCACCACAATGATATTTGCCTCTAACAGCACACTTTTAAGTCATTTTGATTAATTTTCTTCCTGGATACACATTAAGATGACATGGTAGAATGAAAAAACAGACAAATGACTTCTCATGTCATTTTTGACATCCAATCACTATTACTGTACTGCTCCCACACTCTTCATTCTTGAAGACCTGAAAATATTATTTAAGCAAATGGCCATGTCAATTTTATTTTCTCCATTTCTGACTTTAGCATTAAACAGACAGCATCATTTTCTTTTTGACTTAATGTGCCTCCCAAAATACTCATTATTTTCATCTCTGATGGTGGCTCTATAAGACAGATGAACAACCCCATCCTAGTCTATTTTTTTCTTATAATTGATAAAAATAGAATTGCTGATAAAGCTTACTAATGTTCGCACACTTCACCTAACATTCCAAACCCATTCAGCTGAACATTTCATGAGTCTCAAGTTGGTAGTACATTCAGTCATTGATTATTTTTTTTTCCCCCCAGCAATAACAGCAGGAGTCACCTCCATGGGCTCCATGCTCTTTTGAGAAACTCAGGGTGGCCTTTGTCTTCAAGGTACAGAATATCATAAATAAAAATGAGAGAGTCCGAGAATTAGGCTGGGTTAGCTTTTAAAGAACATTTATGTCCAAAAGCTTCCAGAGAAACCCAGAAATAAAATCAGTACTTAAAAGACTGAAATCAAAAATGAAATGAGTTGTGATCAGTAAAAAAATACTAGAGAACAAAAAGAGTAAGGCTGGTTTAAGCTATGTACAGAAAAAATATGAATAAAGCAAAGAGAAGTCTAGGGGGTGGGGGGATGCTAATAACAAATGACAAAGAGAAAGCAGAACTACTTGATTTCTATTAGTACAGAGTAGACAGAACATTGAATGGGAGTCCTTAACTCTGAGTAAGTCACAACCTCCTTGAGACCCAGTTTCTTTATCTGTAACTATTTCACAAAGTTGTCATGAGGGATATGAAGGTATGTCCCTCATGAAATATACATCATTCATATCCAAGAAGATATAAGATTTAAATCCTTTAGTGAAAAAATACATACTTTTAAAAAAGCACATTAAGAAAAAATTGAAGAAAGATAATTCACAAAACTTCTGAAGGTGATCATTTTAAAAAATGTACTAATTTCCATAAAGAAGTTACAGGTAGGTCTCAGAAACTACAAACTGGTAAACTGATGATACCCCTCTGGAAAACCTTGAAAATGTATAATAAAACAGATGACTTATAAAAACAGGGAAAAGGGCGTTACTGGGGACCACCTCTGATTATATCAAAAGAATTTCAAAGAATCATATAAGTATCAATAAACCTACCTTAAAATGCAGTATTAGCAGTTACTTAGAAGATACATTTAAGGACATTTTAAACTAAAATGTTACAATGTCATACAATGCTTACAGAGAAGGGGTTTAGAGTTGAGTTCATCTCAGAAAATGAACCTAATCAAGCTATCAGCCCAAAAACTCCTCAAGGTCAAATCATCCA
Organism: Galemys pyrenaicus; assembly: GCA_019455555.1. NCBI lineage: Eukaryota > Metazoa > Chordata > Mammalia > Eulipotyphla > Talpidae > Galemys > Galemys pyrenaicus. Next base: position 1,709,015 of record JAGFMF010011659.1, on the reverse strand, counting down.
AAAAGATCACTCTACAATAATACCAGTTACTTAATTAACTCAAAGTATTCACAGTAACTCTATTAAAGAAAGCAAATGGGAGTATTTTGATCTATGAAAACACAACATAGGTCTTCAATATATAGCACAGATATGCAAAAATGAAAAATATACTTACCTATCTAACAGGGCTGTTAAGAGATTAAAATGAGACATGCTATGTGTAAATATATACTGGAACAGTTATTAAGTTCCATACAAATGTTAGGCACTACACAAACCTATGCTTAGCTCATCAATTACAGACTGAACAATTAACAATAATAATTTGCCAGAGCTTTAATAGTTTAAGATCGATCATAGTTCCCTGAGAATGTGAAAACCCCAGATTTGAAACTGCAGAAGGAAGAACAATGATTTGATTTAGGATGTGTCATCATTCAGATCCAAACCAGATCTGGGGGGACTACTGCTATCAGTCTTAAAATGGAGTAACAAGGACCTGGATTTACCCTTCTGCATAAACAACCAAAAAAAATCCCTTTTCTCGTGTTACTTAAATCTCTTTGAAGTGTAGCTGACTAGCTAACTACCTACCACAAAACCACTATTTTATCATGGGGTTCACAAGTAGAAGTAAAATATATGACAATATAGCACCAAAGCCAAAAATTAAAACATGGAAGGAAAACAAAGCATATTATCACTTGAAGGCAAACTGTTATAAGGTGAAAGATGTATATTGTTAACTATAAAGCCATCATCACTAATGCCAAAAGTTTAGAAAATGAAAATATGACAAATACACAATGCAAAAAGCACTGACAAGTAAAAAGAGAAAAAAAGAACAGATAGGACAATTTAAAAATAAACACAGTATAATAGATTTAAACCCAAGCATATTAAAGATAAACAATTATATATAATCACATCAAATATAGTCTAAATGCCTCAACTGAAAGACTAGATAAAAGATCAAGATCCATTTATATGCCTCCTACAAGAAACTTACTTTAAATATAAAGAGACAGGTAGACCAAAAGTGAAAGGACGAAAAAATACACTTCATGCTAACACAAATCAAAAGAAAGTCAGAGGAGCTATATTAGTATCAGATAAAACAGGTTCCAGAACAGAGAATATCACCAGAGACAAAGTGGGTTATGCCACAGTGATAAAACACATAATGATATTATGTCCTCATTGGAGAATACTCTTAAAAGCTTCAATTACATGAAGAAGAATCATAGAAGCACATGAAAAATAAATAAATCCACAGCCATAGCCAAAGACTTCAACAAATATCTCTCAATAACCAATAAAAAAAAAAAAACAGATACATAGAAGACTTACACAACGCTATCAACCAACTAGATCAAACAGACATTTAAAAAAGATTCTACTCTCCGACAGCAAAATATGTATTTGTTTTAAGTATATATTATATTCTGGACCATAAAACAAATCTTAGTAAATTTAAAAGGATTCAAACCATATGAAGTATATGCTTGACCACAAATTAAAAATCAATAAGATGTCTGGAAAATCCTCAAATACTTGGAAACTATACAACATACTTCCATATAGCCTTTGGGTCAAAAAAGAAAGGAGAAATTATTTTAAACTGAATGAAAATGAAAACATAAGGTAAGAGGTAACTAATCAATACTGAAAAGGACACTGATAGCATGAAAATACTTTTATTAGAAAAGATAAAGGTCTCAAGTCAAGGTCTCAGCTTCTACATTAAGAAACTAGTACAGGAGTAAGAAGTGAATCCAAGGAATACAGGAGGAAATAATGAAGATCAGAACAGAAATCAGTATAAATTTTTTTAAAAAGAAAGAAAACAGAAAAACAAAAGAATTAAACCAAAAGTTGATTAAATTGATTCTGAGATCAGTAATATGGGTAAAGTTAAACAAGACTAGGGAAAAAAATTATATCAGGGATTAATTTATATCAGGAATTAAATTAATATCAGGAATGAGAGAATTAGCACAGCCAGAGATTCTAATGACATCTAAAGGATAAGGAAATATTATAAACAACTTATGATAATTCATTTGACAACTTAAAATGGATACATACTTCTCAAGTCACAACAAAACTTCTTCAAGAAGGAATTAATAGGGCCTCCCCTGGTGGCGCAGTGGGTTAAGCAACGCACTACGAAGCAAATCGCAGCCACTGCAGCACGAGTTCGATCCCTGCTGCCCGCCAGGGGGGGACCCACATGGTGTGGCAGACCTCTCCTGCCTCGCCCGCTGCTCCCCTCAGCAGTGTACTTCTGTTGATCTGCCTGTTCTGCTCCCCGCTCTCTGTGGTGAATCCTCTCACCCCCCTACACCTCTGGCCTGTACCCCAGTGCTTGTATGCATAAATAAATGAATCTTTAAAAAAAAAAAAAAGAAGGAATTAATAACCAAAATGGCCCAATATCTATAAAGAAATTAGGTTTGAAGTGAAAAATCTTCCCACACACAAAAATTCAGGTCCAAGTAGCATTTCTGATGAACTGAAGCAAACATTCAAGGAAAAATACACTAACCCCACAAAAACTCTCCCTGAAAGTTAAAAAAGGAATACTTTATAATACAACTTTGGATTCAACATACTCTTAAACCCAGAGAGGCAACACCATAAAACTACAGATCAACATTTATCCATGAATACAAATGCAAAATTCTTTAACATAATTTTAGTAAGTCCAATCAAACAAGATTTATAAACGCGATTAATAATACATCATGGTCTAGTAAGGTTTATACCAGATGACAAGTTAGTTTAAAATTCAGTACAATTAAGCTAAAAAAAGAAAAACCACATGAAGATCCCTATAAATGAACTTGACAAAATCCAACATCCACTCCTGATTTAAAAAAAAAAAATAGAATGAATGTCTTCAAATAGATAAAGGTTATCTGTAAACAAATAAAAATCTAAAGTTAACATCATATTTAAAGGATAGACAATGAAAGCACTACCACTATCAGGAATAAATCAAAGATTTATTGTGACTCTTTAAAAACATTAGCCTAAACACATATCAAAAAAAGTAGCAACAATAAATGTTGGCAAGGATGTGGAGAAAAAGGAACTCTCTTACACTGCTGGTGGGAATGCAAGATGGTCCAACCATTATGGAAAGC
>JAGFMF010011659.1:1693761-1705077 GCA_019455555.1 Galemys pyrenaicus | reverse complement strand
AGGAAGGAAGGAAGGAAGGAAGGAAGGAAGGAAGGAAGGAAGGAAGGAAGGAAGGAAGGAAGGAAGGAAGGAAGGAAGGAAGGAAGGAAGGAAGACCACTCTCTGTATTCAGGATATGTCTAAATTATATAAGATATGCACTGTAAGGACAGTCAGTTTAAGAGACCTACCAAGAGGCCAATGTTCCTGTTCTTTTAGGAAAAAAAAATATGAATTTCAAAACTGTCTGTTATATGGCCAAGTTCTGATCAATATTGAATTTTCCTGTTTCTATGAAAGTGGGTTCCCGCCTATAAATTACATATATTAAAGAGTAAGCCACTTGTCATGTAAATCTCATATGCCCCAGATGAATATAACTCATGGTTCTTAAGAGTGTGTGGCCTCTTAAATATCAGTATTTTCACTTACCTGATCAAATATATAAAAGACCATGAAAGGAATGCTTTTAACAAAAAATCCTATTTGCATATTTATATTACTGCTAAAAATACATAAGTTTTAACTAACAGACTTAGTTTAACCTTTTTAAAAATATCAAAATATTCACAACACTCACCCACATACAGCTTTCTCATGTTGTCTACAGTTAATACAACTTGGACAACTCTATGAAGATGTTCAATAATATCATGACATCCAAAACTTATCAGCAGACCAAATGTCATTATTTTACAGTTATGATGTTATATAATATACATAGGTAAACTACAGGTTCAAGGTTCAAATTAACAAGCATCACACTGAATGCTTTTATAATAAGTTTGAATTTTATATATGTAATAAGTCAAATTATATAGTAATTAATTAAGGGCACAGATTCAAGAGTGAACTGCCTGGATTCAAATTCTAGATCAGTGATCTGCTTTCCACATAACCTTGGGCAAATTCCTTTGTATCTCGGTGCCTCTGATTCCTCATCTATAAAATTAATGATAGTGTATACCTTCTAAGATGATTATGAAATTAATAAGCACGAAAAACCTAGAACTGTGCCTGGCTCATAGTATGCACCAAAGAGGTTTTGCTTTGTTATTACTGTTATAATTATGTTCATGATTACCACTATTGTGAGAGTTAAGATTCATATATAGGATAAGTAACTATCGCAAATAATTTGAAAAATAGTAATATATCAACTATGAATACAAAAGAACTTCAATAGGCATTTCTCCAAAAACAATATACAAATGGTCAATAAGCACATGAAAAGTGCACATGGTAAACATTTACTGTTAGGGAAATGCAAATCATAAACAAAGTGAGATATTGTTCCACATCTACTAGGATGACCACAATCAAAAAATGAAAAATAATAAGTGTAGGTAATATGCGGAAAATTTGGAATTTTTGTTCATTTCTAACAAGAATGTAAAAAGGGGCAGACACTGGAAAATTCTGATAGTTTCTCAAAAGGTTAAACATAGAACTATGAATAAGACCCAAAAATTCCACTCCTAGATATATGTCCAAAAAAGTGAAAGCAGACTTCAAGAAATTTACACACTAATGTAGATCACAGCATCCCTCATAGTAACTAAAAAGTAGAAACAACCCAGTATCCACCAACAGATGAATGAACTAAAAATAAAAAATGTGATATATACATATAATGGGATATTATTCAGTAATAAAAATGAAATTTTCATCTATGCTTCCAGAATGTATCTTGAAGACATTAAGTTTAGTGAAATAAGCCAAATACATGACAACTATTTTATGATTCTACTTATATGAAGTGACTAGAACAGGCAAATTCATAAAGACAGAAGATAAAATAGAGATTACTAAGGGCAAAGAGGAAGGAAGGACAAGGGAGAATTACTGTTTATTGGTTACAGACTTTTTCTTAGGAATGATGAAAAATTTAGATATAGATAGTGGTGAAGAATACACAACATTGTGAGGAAAGTTAATGTCACTGAATTGTATACTTACAAATAGTTAAATGAAATTTGGTATTATATTTTACCACAATAAAAGAAAAAGAATTAATGCAAATAAATCTACTGGTTCCTCAGAACCCTCACTTTGATTTTTGCAGTTCAAGTAAGAACCTAGTACCTGTTCTTACCTACTTGGTTCTGACAGAGACAGAAAAGCTAGGATAAGACATACTGCTAAATTTTAGAACAATTTAGGAAAGCATAATAATGTTACTTTAAATAGCTTATGAAACATTTTAATACAAATTGTTAAATTAGAAATAGTAACTGAACTTAGTTATACAGATAGGGTAATTTAAAAATAAAAGTACTGGATTGGAACTCAGATTTCAGTGTCACTCAGATATTAATTTCACTTCACCTGAAATTTTTTTAAATCACTATCTTTTTTCATGATTACTTTACCAACTCAATGGGGGAAAATTCCATGTTTTATAAATCTGTTGAAAGAAAAAAATGCAAGGTATTTGAAATTGGAGGGGGGAAAACAACTTTGTAAAACATAATCTTATACAACACACAAGTAAGTGAAATAATATTAATGGTTATATAAGGAAAACATCAGTGCTAGTTAATTTATAAGAAAAGAAAGATTAACGCCCAACACACTCTATAATATAAAGTTGTTCTCAAGGTAACAAACAAGGTGTAGAGCAAAAACTTAGCCTAAAATAAAAATGACTAAACACTTCCTCTTAATTTAATTTAGAATATACTTGTAAAAGAATGACCTAGCACTTTCTGACCTGAACAGAACAACAGAAAATATGGCCATATCAAATCCTCTGGAGTGTGTATTTCAACAGGAATATGATAGTACTCCTCCTTAGCCATGTTATCAAGCTATTATCAAAAACAAGCATAAAAATCTTCACTTCTATAAAAAAGGGAAACTACTATGAAGTCTTAATGAATTTCGAAAACACTGAAATAAGGTAATTTTTAGATATTGGAAATCGATAGTGACTGTTATTAGCCACCTTTTTCAAGATCCCTCTGTTGATCCAGGTGAATCACCAACCACTTAGCCAAAACTGATTCAATTCAAAATAGGAACATGCACTAGAAAGATCTGGGTTTCCTGCTCAGGGGTATTCTTAAAATATATAATTACACAGAAAACTGTACAGAGCCAAGCCTATGAATATATCAGAACAAAATGTTTATATATTATATCCTGCCCATACCACATTCAAACAAATTTCCTATAACCTCCACAATACTAACAAAATACAGAAATCTTTTTTCACTTCAGTCTCAAACTGCCCTATATCACTGCTAAAAGTTAAATAACTTTTTTCCTTTCTAAGTTTGATCCTTTCTAAATTAGCAAAGCAAGCTTATGATTATATATTACATGCCACAATAAAACAGTTGCTAAAAGAAAATTTGGGAACAATTACAACTACATAGCATACTTTAAAAGGTAAACTATAGAGACAGGAAAGATATCAGGGGCTAAGGGCTAGAGAGATGAATAAACAAAAGCACAGTGGATTTATAGGGCTGTGAAAACATTCAGTATGACACTGTAATTATGGATATATGCCATTATATATTTGTCCAAAGCCATAGAATATATAATACCTAATGAAAACCATAATGTAATCGATAAGCTTTGGGTGACAATGATCTGTTAATGTAAATTCATCGATTATAACAAACTTACTATTCTGATTAGGGATGTTGATAATGAGAGAAGCTTGCACATGTGTGATAACAGAAGTACATGGTAAATCTGTACTTCTCTCTCAATTTTGTTATGAATCTAAATCTACTCTAAAAGGAAATCTGCTTAATGTTTCATACAAACTATGATTTTTAGTGTCCAATTTCTATACCTGCCTTTTATTCTTGAAAATATTTTTAATTATTTTTGCTACTAATGTTAGTCTTACTGCCATACCTTGAATTTGGCTTTACTATAATAAACTTCCCTAAAACTTCCTGAAGTAATCCAATTATAAAATTTTGTCATTAGCACAGCACTATATATGATATAAACCTTAATAATTCACGAATTACACTAAATGAACCTGTCTTCAAATTATGTTAAAAGAATTTTCAAGACTGTCAATTCCTTTCTAACACTCTGAGAAAAAGTAGAAAGGAAATATAAATAGCTGATCAAAAGCCACCAACTATATTCCAAGCAGAACATCTAAAACATTGTGTTTCGGGCCTCCCTAGTGGCGCAGTGGGTTGAGCACCACACTGTGAAGCATCCACAGCAGCACTAGTTTGATCCCTGCACAGGGTGCGGCAGACCTCTCCTGCCTCCCTGGCAGGAGTGTATTTCAGTGGATCTGCCTGTTCTGCTCCCCACTCTGTCTCTGGTGGATCCTCTAACCTCCTGCGACTCTGGCCTGTAACCCCAGCTGCTGTATGTATAAATAAGTAAATTTTTTAAAAAATAAATAAATAAAAATAAAACATAGTGTTTCTGGTTCGTTATTTCTGTTGGAGAATCTAAGTTAGTATAAATAAGTACATGGTCATGAATTTGACCTTTAGCAGACAAACTTCTTTGATTATATTGCAAGCGTTTCCCTCATTCATTTGGAATCATGTTATTAATCAAAACTGAAAAAAACAACTCAGTGTTTGAAAGTTATATAAAACATCCTAATTCTGAAAACATTTAAAATGCTGGAAATAATATTGATGGCACTACATGAAATAAATGTGCATAAAAATACTTTCAAAAATGTTAAAAGTAGCAGTAAAGAAGTAGGACTTAAAATTATGAACCAGACTTTCACATATTTGTAGGAATTGCTTTCCAGGAAGGTCGCACCAATTTGGCATTAGTCTTTAGCCTTTAAAAACAATCTTCTAGGAATTCTGCCCAAGGAAATATTTGAAAACTCAATGCAAAGACTTGTTCACAAGAACAATCAGTAGACTGTTAATACAACAATTTTGAAAACCATTAATTTCCAAAATAGGATAATGGTTAAATAAGTTATGTAAAATTAGTGTCATTTACAAATTACAGTCTTTTTTTTTTTTTTTTTCTGCCCATCCTCTCCCCCTGCCCCATTCTCTTTAGCAACCCAGGTTATTGTACTCTTCCTTCTACTACAATGCCCCAGCCACAAACCAACCAGCGCACACTCCTGCTTACCAGCATCCTTCCCAAAATGTGCTATCCCCTAAAAGAAGGGGGAGAGGGCTACGTTTGTTGTGCTTTTACTGTACCCTGCCCAATTCATAATGTAAATCAATTCATACTCTTGTCAGGTGAAAATGAGAGCACCCTACACTACAGCCTAAACTAACTAGTGACGTTATTATTTTGTCAATTTACAAATTATATTTTCTAAATAATGAAGTAACGTGGCACACAAGAAATACAGACTGCCTAGTAGAACAGAATAGACAATCTTAAAACAAACCAAATACAAATCAGTGGGGGGAAATGGATTATTCAAGAATTGTTATTAGGACACTAAGAAGACACCTTAGTAAAAAATGAAATTGTATTTATATGCCATACCTTATACCTGAATGAATCCCAAATATATTCAAATATAAAAAACGGGAAAAAAGTACTAGGCTAACCGTGGAAAAATTATTTTATAACCATTCTATAGGTCATTCTAACTATGACATAAAACCAAACAGCCATGAAAGATTGACACATTCAACTACATAAAGATAATTTCTTCATGGGGGAAAAAAAAAAAAACAAATGAAAATACTAGCAACTCATTGCCAACAAAGGGCTCTTAATATAGGAAAGAGTTCCTATAAATCACTAAGAAAAGGATGTGACAATGCAACAAAGTGGGCCAAAGATACAGAGTCTACAGAAAATGATATATTTAAATGGTTCTTAAACATGAAAGACATTCCATGACAATGTAAGAGCTAAGAAAAATAAAATTAAACTAAGACACTATTTTTTACCTTTACTTTTAAAATGGCTTATATTCAAGATTTTTTACAGCAGATTCACTTGTATGAGCAAAACTTAAGGGCTGGTTAAATAAATTATGATTCATCCAGGCATTATACAGTCATAAAAAGAATGAGAAACTGCTTTGTAAACTGCCGGGAAAATAAATGCAATATATATTAATAAGAGTGTGTGAAAGGGAGGTGTCAGAGAAAAATAATTCAAGGTACAGGGAGGAATAACAAAAGGTACAGATCAGTTCCTATAATGAATTATAGTTGTATAAAAAAGGAGAAAAAAGCATATACACAATAAAACCATGATAATATCAATTCAGGTATAAAGTAATTAACAAATGTTTCCAAACCCCCAGAACTCCCAGACAACTTCCTCTGTAGGCTTGCTCCAGTCACTTCACGATCCTCACACAAACATGACCCTGCACTTTTTTTAAACTAAATTTCTAGGGCCTCACTCTTGGCAGAGTTTTTAAAAATCTATCTCTATCTATCTATCTATCTATCTATCTATCTATCTATCTATCTATCTATCTATCTATCTATCTATCTATCTCTACATCTAAGTGCATAAAAGAGTTATGAAAGGATACACAAGGATTTCAAACATTTTTTATGGGTGGGGTGGGGGGAGCAAATGAGAGCCTGCCAGCTGGCAAGTGAGAGTGAAGGAGGGATGAGACCTCATGGAATATTCTTTTATGCCTTTTGAATTCTGAAAGTATTACCTGTTTTTTAAATTAAAAAATAAAAATACACTTGAAAAAAATGTTAAACTTTTTCAAGAACAGAATACATGATACATAAAATATATGCATATGATATCAAATATGTGCACAAAGTAGATCTGTACACACAAAAAAAGACTAGGATTAAGTGCAACAAAAAATTAAAAGAATTATTTCTTAGATGAAATTATTTTCAATTTTCCTATAATTCCTATAATTCAAAGTCTTTACATTAAGCATAGATTATATTCATAAGTAGAAAAATGTACTTTTAATGTAATTACCAAGAATTCTGAGCATCATAAATGAAACTTTCAAATGCCTGAAAACATTACTTCCAATTATAGAATAAAAACTTATGGATAATTTAGTAAGACAAACTAATCTGCCATCTAGTCTACCTATTAAGGAACACTATGAGATTGTTCTCATCCTACTGTCTGGATGTTTAGTCCACTTTTGTTTTCTGTTACCTAGGTAATGGTACTTCCAGCATTTCCCGTGAAGACTGTGAAACTAACAATCTGGTATTTCTCACCGCAGAGTTTTCCTGACCTTCAGCTTCGAAAGGCCATCTCCCTACGGGAAAGCAGTGAGATCTAGAAGCTAAAACAGGAGGCAGAGGAATCTGAGGTTAAGAGTTCTAATCCTGACAAACTGTGGAATGTGTTTCCAGTTTTAGGAATAAACCAAACTTCCTAAGCCAGTTTCCTAATGAGAAAACTTATTGTTTTGAAAACTACTTAAGACTATAAACCCTAAAGTTTCTTTTTAACTTTTCTGAATTTTGTTTTCTTACATTAAATATTTTCCTCTATAAATTTTCACTCTCCCTAACAGTACCTGCAAGTATTATCAATCTCTTTGTAGGGGATAGTTTCAGAAAGTCTACCGAAAATGACATAAGAGAACTTGAGTGATAATGAAGACAGTTTATGGAGGAATAAGAATGCAATCAGAATCTAGATTGGACCCTAAGTAAAGTAGCTATAGACAACAAATTTAAGTAATCAACACCTGGTAAGGGAAGGTGAAACACAGACCAACATCGTATCCTTATTGTAGAATTAAAAATAACTTCTCACTGTCCAGAAAATGAAGTTTCGCCTTTAAGGGTTCAATTTCTATTTCTCTTTTTTATCATACAACACTATGCTGGGTCAGGAAGTCCTTTTTCCTACTTTTTGGATATTTTGTATTTCTTGCTGTCTGGCTTCTCACTAGAAAATAAGCTACATTAAATTTGTAAAGACTTCTTTGCCTACACCTCTAGAGAATCACTTGATAGCCTTTGGGGGAAAAAAAGGTGTTTTTACTAACATCAGAGAGCAATTATCCCTCTGCCAAGACAGGGTGAAGCAATTTTAGTAGTGCCCTCAGCACACTTCAAACTCCTCCTCCTGCTAACAAGACCAAACACCTCTCTTAGTTACTTAAAAGTTATTCCAATAGGGAGGGGACAAGGGAGCAGACAGCTGAATTTTTTCTGGATTAACTCAGTCATTAGTTGAATGCTTTTTTGTGGTTCACCTACTTAAAAGGTGATCAAATCACTTTGTGCTACTGAAGAGAGTGAGTGCAAAGAACAATTACATAAACCCTTTGCTTCAATTTACCTCATCTATCTTTCTGATGAAACAGAACCTAGAAATCACTGCCTTACCACATATCCTTAATAATCTCAGTAAAGTCTACTTTCTATGTCATATGAATTCCTTTTCTTTTCCTTAGCAAATCAGAGAAATTGATTTCATTCAACATAACAAAGTATTCAAGTGTATGCACTGAATTTCATTATTTGACAAAGATGTGATTCTATTAAAACTTCTCTCTAATAAATGAGAGCATTCTAGAACTTCATATTATTTACATCAGGAAATTTGTACAGATATTCAAACCCATATTTGCAATGTGAAATCCAAAAGATTCTAAAAATGAAAGTTTTTTCCATAAATTTTCTGGCAGTGTATTCCGACCTGCATTGACACAAGGCTATTAATATTTAACATGGCTAACATGAAGAAATATTAACATGACTGATTTTAGGATGTTGCTCCTAGAGATTTTATCTATATATAGGTACGTCTATCTATCGTTCTACCAGTTATCTATTTCTTATCTATCTATCTATCTGGGATATGGTACAACATACAAACAACGCATGAAATTTTCTAAAATCAAAATTTTTAAATTCTCAAATACTCCAGCCCAAGTGGGTTTTGGCTTTTGATGTATATAGTTCTACTCTTCAAAAATATTTTTCATGCTTCAAAAATAAAATAGCAAGAGTGGTCTCTCTGGTGACACGAGTTGTTAAGTCACAGCACTATGAAGCTATTGGCAGCCATTGCAGCATGAGTTCAATCCTGGGCCAGAGAACTAACCCACGTGGTACAGCAACCCTCTTCTGTCTCTCTCTGTTCTCCTCAACAGTGTATTTAGGTCTATCCACCTGTTCTGTTCCACACTCTGTCTCTAGTGAATTCTCTCGCCCCCAGTACCTCTATCCTCTCCCCCAGTTCTTGTTTGTATAAATAAATATTTTTAAAAAATAATAAAATAGCAATAAACCAACATGAAGAGGGCAAAAAATTCTTAAGATGTTATAAAGGTAATTATCATCTATAAATATTAATAGAACACACAAAATAGAAATATAAATTTGCTCTCAACATGAGAAATCTTCATAATTCAAAATAAACAATATATGCCTAGGCATTCTTAGAAGTTTTATCTTATTTCAGGGAAGAACCTTCTTTGCCTAATGTGTAAAAAATGTATTAGGAGAATCACAGAACTGTTCTATTTATTTTTCAAGTGTTCTATTTATTTTTCTATTTCACTTTTCAAGTTTTCTATTTTTCTGTTTTAACTTTAGGGTTACATTTTTGCTCTTCATATGTGCACATGTTCAACTCATCTTCCACCAAATCACCCATGCCAACTACCCTCTATCTCCCTCATTCATCTCTCTTCCCTCCCCTCTAGGTTAAATTAATGTGTCAATATATTTAAAGCAAATACCACAGCCTAAGTATTGAACCCAAGCAAAGATCTCAAAAATGTCTAGAACATTAATTCTCATTTGTAAAGGTCAATGAACAGTATTTGAGGAAGTTAAAACACTTAAGTAACATGAAAATGTGCTGGGATATACTGAGTATACATTTATTTTCTTCTGTAGCAAACTTTTAGTCTTGGTGAACAATTCATTTACATATTAACATAAAATAGTCATGGGGGCTTAGTTATGATATGTGGGAATGAGTGATTCCCTAAATATAATCAAAGTAAGGGTATTTTGTTTAAGGCCACTGAGTTAGTCACATCTAATTCACATTGGACCAAAAATGAAACAACTCCCTAACTTGTTACAGGTTGCAACACAAAGGCATTCAAATACAGAGACAGTTACTAAAAAATGCAATAAAATATATTCATTTTTTTGTCTTAATTCAGGAAGCATAAGCAATATTACTCACTATAACCAGATATGATTTTTAGCCCATCAACTCTTATGCAGATAATGAAAAATTCCTATCAGATTCTCACTGTCTCATTTCCAGAGTAATACAGCACTTAAAGCATTATAATTAATACCTGTTTTCTTCTGCCTGCTGAAATATTCAGAGCCTTTAGAAATTTTCCAGCATGTCCCTATATATTCTAGCTTAACAATCAGCAATAATATTGATGTCATTTATTTTGTTGCCTGTATATTCTAGTTAGGTCCTGATGATACTGTTAAAATTTTAAAAAAATTATCTGATGGAGGGGGTGGAATCACTTTATAATGATAACTCTATTTCCCCTCTAGTTACCCAGGCCATCTACGCCTACACCTCCAGACCTGTTGTATTGATGAGCATAGAGCTCTGGTACAAGCACTGCCAGAAACCAGTATCTTAAGTTTCTCCCAAATTGTGTCCTACAATTAACATCCATTCATGGTAAAGTAGTTAATTTTAATGTTCTCATTGTTTACCAGAAAGCACAGACAGTGAGGCTGACTTTGCCGCTCCTGTTTCCTTTTGCTAGGCTGCTGAGCTTTTTCAGCCAATTGACTTTGCTTTGAGGCTATAAATATCTGAAAAATGTTCTGCATTTGATGCTCTTGGATTCTGCATCCATATTTAGCTGTTTGTGGCATGCCTTTGTTTAAGCTACTCTACCACTCATACAATCAGTCAGGTTAAGAGCTGGATGGTCAAAGCATGGATGGATTTATATTCAACATACATGGACTTACTACTAGCAAGGTACCAATCTGCTAGACACCATGACAATGAAGGGGATGGCAAGACAGGACTACAAAGATAAACAAGTCAGACTCCCTGTTGTCAAAAACTTTACAGTCTTAATGGAGCTTGAGCACAACTCATTATAATGCCTAGTAAAACAAATGGGAACATTTTACCAGTAAAATAAAATGAAAGACAAGACAGTATTTATTCCCTTATCTATATCTCAAAGATGTGCATTGGCTTGTGTTCTAAATATAGAGCCACCTATTATAAAGCTCTGAACACATTCCAAAAAGTTTTCCAATCATGGCAATACAACAAAACTCTGCATAAATGTAAAAATCAAAGAACCAGACCTGTCAACAGCAAACAAAACAGTGCCCAGCCTTCAAATTTTGTGAAGCAAACTGAAAAAAGAATGTTTCTAAAAGCTTCTGTGTTGATATTCTTGGTGGGGGGGGGGGGGGGGGGGGGGGGGGT
>JAGFMF010011659.1:1661593-1693750 GCA_019455555.1 Galemys pyrenaicus | reverse complement strand
GGGGCGGTTGTTGCTGTTTGTTTGTTTGCACAGTGATTTCAAACAGACCTGTATTGCTATGTGAACCATAGCCAGAGCCAGCAGCACTTAACAAATTTCCTCATTTTGCACCCTCTTTAAAATTCATATGGCTATTTTAGGTTAGGTCTCTAAGTTGAATGAGCTAGACCTGAGCAGGATCCCCAACCCTACCTTCCTATCTTGTGAAAACATTCCAAACAAATATACATTTGCCCTCCACATTCCTTCTTTCAAATCCTGGTTCAATGACCTTTTGATAAGTGCTCCCCAGAACCCCTGACAGTCATGATTTAAATGCATTATGGGTTTGCTCGATGTCTGACCCCAAGAGTCAGGTTGGAATTGGTAGGGCAAATTGTAGGTAAAATAATGAGGCAGGCTACAGAACCAGACAACTGAAAAGCTAAAATGGACCATAGATACTAATTACTCCAAATTCCACATATTTTACAGAAACAGACCTAGGGAGTTAAAATTACTTGTTCAAAGTTGGACAACAAATTTGTGGCAAAGCCTAAATGAAAACCAAGGTTCTCAATTTCCAGTTGTGTACTCTGGTCTAACTTTCCAGTTTCTGGATTTCTTTAAAAAAAAACAAAAAACAAACAACCATTACACTCATCAAAGCCTCGCAGTTCTATAGAAGAACCTAGATCTTCCAAAAGAATCAGTATTTTGAACACATAATACAAGAAAACCAAAATGAACTAGTGTGCTCCAATGATTTTCTACATTCTATTATTTTTACTCCACAGCTTTTCAAAGTTATACAGTAGGGAACTTTAAAATGAGCCAAGGACATAGAAAAGTCAAGAGTCACTCAGTTTGGGAATATTTTCATCAAACTAAAGACCACATAACAGTATCCAGAATGGGCTGCCTTCGAGGAAGGAGAGCAATGGTACAAAACAGTAAACAAAAACAACTTCTGGGTAATGGATGGGGGGTTAGGTGGGAAGTTACAACACAGCAGAAGGTCTACAACTTGGCACTGAAACACACACTGGGTGTGTATATGGGAGAGAGAGAGAGAGAGAATATAATTATATATGGAAGGATATATCTAGGAGGAGACTACAAAAACAAGCAGATATTTATATGGATTACATGGAAAAATGATAGGTAACAGTAGGTATAGAAAAACCAGACAGAATAGCTTTGGACACTGAAATACGGAATTATCATATATAGATACTCTTAGAGTAACACAGTCCTATTTCTAATTTCATATAAAAAATAATATGCCAAATAAGTGTGTATGGATGGAAAGGTAGATAGAATGGGAAATTGTTACCACAATGTTCTCTCTCTCAAGCTGATTATCAGATTCTCTTCAACCTCTGCTATAAGCTATTAGCTAAGCGGGCTTAGCAGGTGGATGGAAAATCAGGCAGTGAAGTTTTCAATCTGTTGTTAATGAACTGGGGGACCATGCATCATCTCCCACTTCTCTAATTCAAGAAATATCAAGAAACACTTATAAACACATAGTAAAATACAAAGTGGTGTGTAAGTAAATACTTAAGAACTGGTTATAAGAAAAATTGCTGGATTTTTAGAATTGTAGAGGCCATAAGAGATTAATTTAATCCAATCCACTAATTTTACAAATGAGGAATCAAAATCCCCCAAAATGATCTGATCTGCCCAAAATCTCACAGCCACTTAATGAAAGAACTGAACAAAACCCCAAAGCTCTTAACTTTTAGTTCTGTGATCTTTCTGATAGCTATGTACTTCAAGTCCTAAAATCTACTGAACTATCTATCCGGAGAGACAACTTCTAAGTTTTGTTCACTCTTGAATGGTAAATGTATCATTGTTCTAAAGGATGAAGAAAAATAACATAATGTACCCTATCACTACAGGCTTAGATGCACATGACTGCAGAAAAATGTCTTAACACTGTTTGATGTCAGGTGCTTCAAATTTGCCATCTACTGCTCAGCCACATTGCTAATGTCTTTTGTATGCATTTAAGCTAAGTGATAACATCTTGGACCTTTTGATATTTTGGAAAGCCACAGCTCAGTCCTGAATGTCAGGCTATAAATCCTTGGGCTATGAGTTTTCAAAACCAGTATGGTTTTAATGCTGCCACAAGGTTCACCCTAATAGATTCTCATCATTCATAATTAAATTCTCATCAGTTTTAATTAAAGAGGTGGTTACAAGGAAGCAGAAAGGAAAAGTTTCAGTGTATTCCTCACTTTTAACTTGCTGAGTAGCAACCCACTCTACAAAGAGAACTATAACCAACAGTGCAATATGAAACAATCCACAATTCCTTGGACTAAGTGGTTGTCTTTAAGTAGTGAGCTTCAGAAAGAGGATATAGCTTAGTCTGCTTCCACCAAATACTTACCTTTGGCTTTTATTTTTACTTTTTTACCATTTCATTCTCTGCTAGGATTTTTCATAACTGGCTTCCAGTCTTGCCTCACTCAAAAGAAAGAAATGAAACACCACTGACTTGATTTCAATGGGGTGTGTTCCTTCAAACCTTCTTGACGATCGATTGACAGTTCCTTTACAGTGATCACGTAAGAATTAAGCCTGCAGAACCCAACTCCACCTTAAACTTACTGCAGGTGTCTGAAAAGCTCCACAGACTACAATGAGTCACTTCTTGCTATACAAGTGCTAGTCTGGAGAAACTTATCAGAAATGCATCCCAGAACAAAAAGGGATGTGGGAAACTGACCCAGGAAGGATCGGGACTGAAAATAGGTCTCCGACTAGAACATGAATTTCAGCCTAAGCAAAAGACATACCAGCTTTTAAGACGGCCTGTGTTACTTACCGTACACCCGGACCCAGCTCTGTTGCTGGCACACGGACTCCAGGAGGATCCGATCCAACATGCCACCGGCCACGGCCCCACTGACTGGGACAACGGCATCCAGTTCCTCCGGGGGCAGCGGCGAGTCGGACTCCAGTCCCGGGAACATCTCCGGCCAGGACAGTGCCTCCGCGGCTCCACCGGACGATGGGGAGAGCTCCATGGTGCCCCCGAGGGACAAGGCGGCGGCGGCGGCGGCGGCAGCGGGGCGGGGGCGCGGCTCCGCGCCTTGCCCGCGGGAAAGGGCGGAGGAGAGCGCAGCAGCGGGGGCAAGGATCCGAGCAGCACCCGAGCGGACGCAGCTCACCTCCTCCCCGGTCGCCCACTACCAGCGGCTGGGGCGCTGCAGCCCACCTGCAGCTGGCGGGCGGGACCCAGACCGGGAGGCGGATCCAGCGTGGCCCCGACCGGGGGTGGATCTGGGCTCAGGTGTGGGTCCCTCCCGGGAGGGGACGTGCAAGGACCGGGAGGGGCGACTCGCCCTCCTGCCCCTAAGGAGCTGCCTTTCTTAGCCCCAGTTGGCGTCCCTCGCGGCCAGACCCGGCTTGGGCTGGGGATGGAACCCGGCAGGGCAGGGCTGGGCTGGGGGCGTCGCCGCCTGGGGCCGCCCCCTCTGACCGGCTCCCGCCGCCGCTGCCGCCGCCTCGGGAGCTCCGAGTGTCCGTTCCCTCAGACTGGAGAGACCGGTGGCACCGGGTCCTCGCCCGCCAGTGCTCAGCCCCCACCCCAGGAATGAGCCGATCCGCCCCCCTAACTCTCAGGCCACGGCTCCCGCCGCGGCTCGGGCTCTGGCTCCGCCGCGGATCCCACAAGCCCGGCAGCCGCGGCGGTGGCGGCGGCAGGCGGCATCCCAGGGTGATAGGCTGGAGCAATCGAAGACCGAGAGCCCGGCCGCGTGTGCAATCTTGTAACGAAGCGGAGGAGGAACTGCCACCGAAGACAGGAAAAATCAGACACCGAGTTATTCATCTGACCAGTCCCGCCTACTTTGCAAATACGGTTTCCCGACCGCGCTGCAGAGAAAGCTCCCCAGCTCCAGAGCTGCGGCTGAAACTACAGGACGTGGGAGGCGGGGAGGAAAAAGGGTGCGGGAAATTTAAAAAGAAAGGAAAAGCGCTTCCCTTTCCCCTCTTCCCACCCTTTTCCTTTTATGTATTTATATATGGATATATGTATTTATATATATTTTTTAAACCAACATTTCTTTCTTACTAGATGAAAAGATTGGAGGAGCTGCTTTATTTTACAGTGCCTCCTTCCTAGGGGGAAATGCCTCCTTCCTTCCCGGAGAGAATTGGCAGCGGGTCTGGGATTGTGGGATATGTGTGGGATCCACGCTCTGCGCCCTGAGCTCGCTGAAGCAGGACTTCGGCTTAGAATAGCCTGGCTGAAGTGTGGTGTGGATGGATGGACTGGCCTTGCAAGCTTAGAAATGCTCAAAAGCCTAGTATTAACCAAACATGTTTCTGGGATGGGTTTGTTTTGGTGGTTTTTTCTTTTTCTTCTATTTTTTTTTCCCTTTGATCTTTGAGCAATATTTCGACTTTTTTCCCCCTCTGATGATGTCACTTGAGTTTTATTTTTAGTCTATTTGTAGACTCTGTCTTCCTTCTTGACCTTGGATTTTAGCTTTATGCTCACTAAGACGGGATTCACTAGTTTTAGGTTTAAAAGGTTGTTAGCCAAGTAATAACCACTTTTTTTTTTTTAATTGAAAAGTGACAGCTTCAACAGTGTCTTGCATATGGTTAAGTCTCCAACAATGTTGGGGAAAACATGCCTCCTTAAAATGGAACAGTAGTTCCACAAGTACATGTTGCTGCTTTTATTTTTTACAACTTTTAGGAGTGTTTTTGTTTTGCTTCGATAACTGTATTTAATATTTTTTATTGGTGTAACACTGCATTATAACATTTTGTGTTTCAGGTGTGTGCAATTTTAAATCAACATCTTTATATACTATAATAAAAAGTATGCTACACTGGAAGTCCAGTTCTATCCTTCAGCTTCCAGTTGACCCAGTTTACCCATTCACACCCTTCTTTCTTTTTGGGGTTTCATTTAGGGTTTTTCCTCCATTTCTCTCTACTTTGCACAAAAAAATACTGATCTCCAAGAGTACATTTTTGTGATATCCTGCTGTAGATCTATATTCCTGAAGGATTTGGGGGCAGGGAAGTAGTAATATTCTTACAGTTGTTGAGCCAAAAGTAAATGTTTCTTGGTGGTTGTAAATTACTATAATTGATGAAAAACAAAACAAACAAAAGTGACAAAACAATTTTTTTGCTGGGAGGCAGCTGACCCTGCTAGGATTTATACCAGTGATATTTCCCTGATATAATTCCAGATCTTAATATGAAGATAAATCCTTGGCTGATTAAAGTCTTTGTTTACATTGCAATTTGCAAACAGACCTTTGTGTGTGAACTACAATAAGGCTGAAGTTTTATTTCTCTGCCTGCCCTCTCCCCCACTCAAGAGCTTCCAGCCACACTAAACTCTCAGAAGTGATATGCATATTTATTGTCCTTCAAACTCATAACTCCAAAGAATCTAACCTAGATCCAGGATGAGTAACAACTAACTCTGGGGAACAGTGAAGAAGAAAAAGCAGTAAGTTCCCCAAATAATAATCTGAAAAACAAAGCAATCTGAGATTTCCAGAGGAAAGAAGAGAACTTAAGATTCTGATTACACATTTCCAATATTAAGGACAAATAAGGATTTGGAAGCTTGGTCTGTCATAACCAGAGGATGATATATTTGTCTAATTTTATCCTCTATTCACCTGCTAGAAACACAAATACACACACATATACACACACTCATGAAAGTTTCCCTGTTCACAAAGATTTGTAACTACTTTCTTATAACCAGTTCTTACTAGGCTATCATAAAGTCACCTCAAAGTAGTTAACACCCCAAAAGCAGTAATGCAACTTTTTTTCTTTATTTATATATATTTGACATCAGTTGTAGTTCCCATCACCATTTCACCAGGGCACCATCACCCCAGTCTCTTGTGCTTTTTCTGCCTTCATCCCAGTCCCTCTCCTTCCCCCACCACAAAGTGCTTCTGATTTGTCTTTGTCTTTTTGTTCTTGTTGTGTTGTGATTTTTAAAAAATTATTATTATTGTTCTTTTGCTTGAGCTTTTTTTTTTGGGTTCCTTTATATTCCTCCTAAAAGTGAAACCATCCAATATTTGTCTTTTGCCTTCTGACTTATTTAACTGAGCATAATCCCTTCTAGCTCCATCCATATTTCTACAAATGACTCTAGTTTATCTTTTTTGATTGCTGAATAGTACTCCATTGTGTTTATGTACCACATCTTCTTGATCATATCAACTACTTTTGGGCATTTGGGTTGTTTCCAGGTTTTACCAATTGTAAATAGTGCTGCAATAAACATAGGGGTACAGGTAACAATAATGCAACTTTTAAATGGTTCCCAGTTGTCTCTTTCAATATTCCCTCTCCCCTTGGACATGGTAAAGCACTATCCTGATTATATTCTATAAACTCACTGTACCTGCTTCATCATAAGAATCTGACACTTCCTTTGCCAAGGAAGACTTGTCTGTTTTCCTTCTGCCTCACTCTCCAGTTTGCTGGTCATCTATTTATTTTTATTTCAGCCCTCACCTGGATAATGTTGACTTTGAGATGTCCATCTCCAGTTCACCCACAGTCTAGTCAGGAGTCTAAATGCCCAACACCTCCACAAAGATATGTACACTTCTTATACTTCAGATTCAATGTTCAAATACTACTCTTCCCTTTCTGAATTTCTTTTTTGTTAGTTGAAGTAAGTGTTTCTGTTACAGATTTATAAATTTGGGGTGATCTGTAAGTCTCCTCCACCCTTGCATGCATAAATGCAAATCCTAATTTGCATTCCCTCTGACACCATCCTAGCTCAAATCTGGTTTGCTTTCACCAGGATTATTGCATTAGATTTTTAGCTGTACTCCTTCCCCTGAGGCCTTTCCACCTACAGTTCACTCTACACTGTGCTGTAGGTGAATTATCCTAAAGCACAGTTCAGACTAGGTTACATCCAAGCTCAAAAAAAAGCTAAAAAAAAACACAACCCACAAAACAACTCCCTGTTGCCTACTAAGTTAAAATACTTACTCTGTGGAAATTAAAAGGGCCTCTCAAATGTGGTCCTACCAGTCTCACTGCCGATGCTCAGCCAACCCTAAATGACTCTCTTCCCACAATACAGCCAACATTTTTTTGCCCTTGTCTCTGCTTATTTCTTTTACCAAGAACCCTCCTTTCTTCCACCTCTGTCTGCTGAAACCCCACCATCATTCAAGCCCCTGTTGGTTTGATAGGTTTAAAGCTGTAAAAGACTTTTAAAAATTAGTTTACTAAACCTAGACATGCACTCCCGTTCTTTCCCTTGTCCCTCCCTTATTTTAAAAATAAACATACTCAGACCTGGGAAAATGACACGGCTTGTCAAATTTCACAGAACCAGTGACAGAGGAAG
The DNA here is from genome assembly GCA_019455555.1 of Galemys pyrenaicus. Classification (NCBI taxonomy): domain Eukaryota; kingdom Metazoa; phylum Chordata; class Mammalia; order Eulipotyphla; family Talpidae; genus Galemys; species Galemys pyrenaicus. The sequence continues at coordinate 1,686,381 of JAGFMF010011659.1, read as the reverse complement.
GATTAGAATTCAGAACTCCTGAATTGCAATTCATTAGCAGATTGTTTTCTTCCTGCCCTTTTCTGTCTTCCTCAAAATTGATACTTTTCATCATGATAAAGCTTTCCTCAGTAAAGTGATTTTATTCTTTTATATATTATTTAAGTTTAAAACATTTGTGCCACATTCCTGGCCCCACATACAATTTTAGCAAAATTATACTTAAAAAAAAAACAACCAAAGGACCAAACAGAGACATCAGAGAAACATCTGGTCTGATTCATCAGGGTAGCAGCAACATTTCTATTTATACATGAGCACAACCCTATCTTTGTAGCTCTCAGCTGTTCCTCATTGCTCAGTATGTTCCCCTTTTCAACCTTGTCTGTCCCTTATCAAGAGAGCATCCTGCATCCTGAGTCTTAAGCAGAATCTAATAGAATTAAAAAAAAAAAATCCCTACTCTGTAGAAGGAGTCTGTGTTTAAATGAAACTATTTCTCTATTTTTTCAGTTGCTTTGTTCAAGAGTATAGGACAGCAAGCCTCAAGAGGTTGGGTGGCTGCCATTCATTCCACTGCATTCTGAGAAGAAAGAAACTGGATGAAAACCAGAGCTGTGGCATGAGTCAAGTTTGGAAGCATGTCAGGTAGAAAGGAAGTGAATATTCTAACAGGGAAACTGAGGTTGCTGGAGAGAACTTAAGGAGCACTGACTCTCCTTACAGCACTATTTGGTAGTGATTTGAAATTAGAATGTGTTTGATCTTAGGCATTCACTGGTCCCAAGAAAGATTTTAGAATGTTCTTGGGTTTTGTGAATGCTGTTTGATACCTGGTTTGTGTCCCCTCAGAGAAAGTCACTGTTAGTACCAAGCAAAGCCATATTGTTTGGGAAAATAGGAAAACAAACCATAGACACCCAGACCTCCACCAGTTATTTCTTCTTGGCAAAAAAACACCTCCAAAATAATGACCTCACCTCAGCATTCAACTGCAGGAATGCAAAAGGAATAAAAACATTCAGATGGAACCACAAGGGCCCCTGACATCAGGGTCTAATTAAGACCTTTAGAGGCTCTAAACCCTGAAAATAATTAGGTGCCCCACCTCAACCATGTCATTTTTAAAAATTAGCAGAGTGCTAGAAAAACAAAATTCTGATTTTTTTTTTTAGTGACTATCACTTCAGCATTTGTTTTAGAAATAGCAAATATCAGACTCTTAAAATTTTGTTGTGCTTTTATATGCTCCTGCTTTTGCCAGTACCTAAACACCATATCTTTTGAGTCATCCAGCTCTGCCTGGGGTACATTGCCCCAACCATCTATTAACCAACACAATCTATGAAGAGGGTAATCTTTAGCAAATTAATTTCTACTTCTTCTAGTAACTATAGAAACACCACGTTACTTCACACTAGTCAAAGAAAATCATCATTTCCTTTGCTTTGGGGTTCTAATGAGTCCTCAAAACATGCAAGAAAAAAATCAAAGCTAAATTATTTTAAAGGACAGACTTTTCAAATGATGATATTATCCTCAGATTACTCTGAGAACAATATTATCATGATCAGTCAGTCAACATATAGAGACTACACTGGCCCATTTTCATTTTGCCTTTGGTATCATAAAGGTATCAACATATCAGTTATAATAACTGGAACTTATTTACAAGTCTTGCACACAAAGATAAAAACAATCTAAAATATAAGCATAGTAAACTCATGTAAAATAGCAGCCCCTGAGTATCTCACTGTGATTGATCAGGGTTGGTTGTTGATACTGAAACTAAGAAATTTGGAAATTTTTTGGTTATTGTCAATGTGGTCTATAATGGGCCATCTTTAGCAGGATGACTTGGGAGGCACTAGGAGTTTAGAAACTATTGTCAGAAAGTAGGCTATTAGGATTTAAGATTGCTGAAGGGTAATGTCTCAGCAATGACAAGATTAAGAATGTGATGCTAGGAAGTAGGTAACTAGAGTGGAAGAGATAATCACTAGAATAAAGGAGGTATACAAATTAGGAAGTTAAGTTATTGAATGAGTTTTTGACACCAACTTCTAGGGTGGTGGCAGGAGGTAGGATATGGAAGACAATGATAAGTCTCAAAGTCTTAGAGAAATGAAGGGAAGTAACCAGGAGGTTGGTTAATGGCAGAAGAGGGTAGAGTTCCTCCTTAATAGAAGGATGAATTTTTTACATGAGTTAAAGAGAGGTAGTCTGGAAGTAGTGATCGGGTGTGTCCGTGAAATGTCAACCCCTACACCCAAAATCCCTCTATAGCAGCACAACAAAATAAAAGTATGAGAGAATGAACAGCCTCAACCAGAAGGGCTCATCCTAATCTTGATGAAACTCTTCTATCTTAGGCAGTGAGACCTGAGTGCACTTCCATCCAAGAAGAAATACTAAGAATGTATTTTATTTAATGGAAAAGATGATTAAGGGGTTTATAGTGATAGGCAAAAGAGGTGATAAAGAGGAGGTTCCTAAAGACCAGCTGAAGAAGTAAAAATATACTAAACCATTAAGGAGATGAAGGTATAGGAAAAGATAGGTTCCAAGTAGTATTTTCCTTTATAGTCACTGAGGATTACTTCAAATATACTTTGGTGCACACTTTTTGGTGTCCCAGTGACATTAAGATTTTGTCAAGATGCAGAGACATGGTGAAGTTGGCCACAGTGTTTTTGCAGAAGCCATGTCTCTGTTTGGAATGGCAGCAATAAACCTGGTTAGAACAAAGATTCGCTGTAAGTTTGTAGCTCAGCAAAAGTGCCATTTCTCTATTCGATGAGACTTCAAATCTGTTGATATTTTCGTATTTTAATGCTAGACTCTTCTTTCGTTTCATGTCTTGCTTGGAACTAATGGTTGCCCACATGAAGTACTCTCACAACAGTCTCTTTCATACCCTTGCACCCTGCCCTGCTGCATCAACTCTGGACAAATTCCACAGTCCTTGTTCTTTCTGTTCCTTCTTCTCAAATAGCAGTTTGAGAGTTTTGTGCTGCTATGGACTCAAGCTCCACAGGGTCTTCAGAGATTACTAATCCCATAACTTGTCTTTGATCACTTACTTCCCCCGTTGTCACCAGTAAATATACTAAATTGTTGTCTCCCTCCTCAATACCTAGTAAACTCCCAATTTGTATTCAACAAAAATTTCTCCTATTTCAAAGAGAAAAATTGAAGCCACTAAGCAAGATCTGCTTCAACATCCCCATCACTCCACCATCCTTCCCTTCAGCCTCATAGAAAGAGGCAAAACCGAACCATTCCACTTCTTTCAGAGCTTAAGAAATTATTTTATCTTTTTTTCCTTTCAACATTGACTCCTTCCCTCAATTTATGTGTTCATCTGTCCCATCTCATCAAAAATCTCCCAAGTAGTGTCTACAATTTTCTTTGAAACATATCTAACAAAGATGGGTTAATGGATAAACAGGTAATAAACAAAATATGGCAAAATAGAAGAATTTAAGTGGTATATAGATGGATGTTTATTGAAAATTCTTTCAATTTTTCCAAGTGTTTGAAAATTGCTATAATAAAAATGTAGGGGGCAGAGTCCCCAACTCAGTAGCTTATTAGCTAATCTTCCTTTTTCCATATGAACTCTTGAAAGAGTTGACTGTTCCCAGGGACTCGACTACCTCCTTACCTCCCAGCCACTATTCTTTTCTTCAAATCTTTCAAAAAAGTGATAATATGTAAATATAACTGAAGTCTTCTTTATATTCCATCCAAATCCCTTTCTCTCTCATATTGTTATCATGACTGTTCCAATATTGGTATGTATCTTTCTCACATGTATGTATACAAATTCTTTGTTTTTTTCTATTGAATTTTTGTGTCTTTTATATATATATGTACTTATATATATGTGTGTATACATATATAGAAGAGATATTTACATATGTGTGTGTATTCCAGGATATACCATTGGTTACCCTTCTAACTCCAGGATATTTCATACGGAATTTACTTTTTGTAGTCAATATCTTGTTTCCAAGATTTATCTATGTTGATACTCATGTATTGAGGCCATTCATTTTAACAGCTATGTAGTTTTCTATCAAAATAATAATAATTTGCACTCTCCAATATTTCAAACAACAAAACAGTGATCACCCCTCTAATTCTCCTTGTACACAAGTATGTTTCTTACACATATGTATCATTCTCATGCATTTGTTTCTTAAATGTATGTTCAGAAATTGAATTGCTAATGTAATAGAATATGCACATGTTCCATTCTACAAAATACTGGCAAATTGTTTTCCATAGTGGCTTTACCAATTTACTTTCTCATCAGTGAGTATACAAGTTTTTTATCTTTACATCCTTGCCAAAATTCAGCATTATCAGATTTTAAATTTTGCCATTCTCATATATATGAAAAACAATTCAATTTTACATTTTCCTTTTTTCTAGAGAGGTTTAGCATCTTTTTATAAGTTATTGATAGTTTGGGCTTCACTTCCCTGAATAGCCTATTGATGTTCTTCAACCATGTTTTTCTATTACATTTTGTTCCTTTACTTAGTGAGTTATAAAAATTCTTTCTATGTATATGCTGTGCCCTAATCTTATGTCAGTTATTTGAATTTCAAATATTTCTCCTAGTCTTTTCTTCGAACATTGCTAATGGTATCTCTTCTCACACAGAATTTTCATTTTGATTTTTTTGTTTGTTTATAGTTTAACATGCCTTTAAAAAACAACCCCTACACTGAAGTCATGGATCTATTCTCCTTTGTTATCTTCTGGAAGCTTTATTATTGTTCCTTTGACATTGAAGTCCTTGCTCCATCTAAAAACTATTTACAAGTACAATGGGAATTGTACTTTTCCCCATAGGGATAGATAATTGGCCTTGCACCACTTATTGAATAGTCCAGTTTTCTCCCAATTGCTTTGTACTTTCACTTCTATCATTACCAAGTTGTATATGTAGTTCTCTATCTTGTTCCATTAGTCTATCATCTGTTTATGCTCTAGTACCACAGTATGTTAATGTCTCCCCTTCTTATTTTTCTTTCTCAAAATTGTCTTGCTTATTTTTGGCCCTGAAGATTTCCAGGTGCATTTTAGTATTATCTGATCAAATTCCACAAAGCATTCTGTTGGAGGTCTGCCTGTAATATATTAAGTATATACATTAAGGAGAATGAAGTCTTTATAATATTGATGAGAATATGGTATATTTCTTCTTTTTATATCAATCAATAATATTTTATGATTATATAGTTCCTTTCTTAGACTTTTTTGTGGGTAGATTTATTTCTGAGTACATTATGATGAATTTTGTTTTGACAGTTTGGTATAGTTGTTATTTTTACTAATTATTGATGTATAGAAAACCTATTACTTTTGAACATTGATTTTTGTGCCCATCAACCTTGAAGAATTCACTTATAAGTATTGATTTCATGTCAAAAGTTTGTCTTGAATGTTCTGTGTGGATAACATATTATTTTCATATAGTGATTATTTGGTTTCTTCCCTTCCAATCCCTATTTTTTCCTTGTCTTACTACCTTGGCGAGGATCCCTAGACAGTGTGGAATGAACAGACTAGCAAAGTTTATTCCCAACTTTAAAAGAATGTTTCTATTACTTCACCATTAAGTATGATAGTTGCTACAGGCTTTTGACATTTTTAATGTCTAGTTATATAAGAAGGATATTTCAAAACCGTGAAGTGCATGCTGAATTTTATTCATTGTCTCTTCATGTATTGATGTGATCACTTAGTTTTCCATCTAAATTGGATTAGACAGTGAATTACTTAAATAAATTTCCAAAAATAAAATATCATTCCTTTTCTGGGATTAAAACTTCCTTGACTATATTGTGTTTTCAATGAATTACAAATATGTTATTTAGTTTTCATGTATTTACAGTTATATGTGAGACTAACCAATAATCTTCCTTTCTGGTCATGCCCTTGTCTAGTTTGTATATCCTTCTGGGATATTCAATGGAGTTGCTTTCCAGCTTGTTCTTCAACCCCCATTTCTACTCTGTGACATCAATTCTCAAGATAATATGTGAAGTGAATAAATTTAAAGTATTTTCCTTGACTCCTATATTGTAATTACTCTGTTCTACATAACACAATCCATCACTTTCTTCTTAAATTTCCTCTTTCTGTTGATGAGCATGCTCTGCTCATTCTCTCATACCTCTCTGAACAATTCTCTTGTGTTTTTTTCCTAAAGCTCCCTTGACCATCACTCATCTTACTCTACATATGTTCCCTAGATCTGATATGCCTAAAATATTTCAAATACCACCCATACAGACTTGTATGTCTAGGTTGTACGTTCATCTCAGATCTCTCCTTCAGGTTTTGCTCATTCTAGCTCATTCTGTCTGTGCCAAAGAGCACCTGGGACTACATAGTTTTAAAATGGAACTCTTCACTTTCTACATTAAACTAGTTTCTCCTCCTGTAGATAAAAATCTTAGCTCATGACCCCATTATCCATATTTGTCATCCAAGAGAGAATTCGTTGATAATCTCTCTCCTTTATTTCTCAAACCCAATGAATTATCATGCTTTCACAACTTAACTTCCTAAACAATACTTGATTTGTGCCCACTTTGTCATATATAATTCTCCATGATTCAGATAGGGGGTCTCTTCTGCTTTTACTAGGTTAGACTAGAACAACAATTTGCTAACAAACCTCCTTTGTTTTTGTCTATTTCAAACATCAGTGCAACCACAGGTGCCACTACAATCCCTTTCTAATTGTTTTCTTTATAGTCACTAAAGTAATTTAAAGGTTAAAAAAAAAAGACAAAGCTTGTCGGCAAATATAGATCTGAAGCTTAGAGCAAGGAAGGGAGAGGAAACGAGATCAAAACAGGAGTGGAAAGAGCACAAGGGGCCATAGTGATGGTTCGCAGGTGATGTGGTAGTGGGATATTTATGGGGACTACCCTGAGGGGAGAAATCAAATATTGTACAAATATGACATTAATGTAATAAAATTTAAAAATTAATTAAAATATTTTTAAATAAAATCTCTACTGTTGCCATGTTACTTTTCTACCTAATGATCATGTAGTGTTTTTCTGTGGTAGACAGGATGGTCTACATATTTTAACATGCCATTAAGAGCCCACCATTTTCTTGCCCTAACTTTTTCCTGTAGCCTCATTTACATCTTATTGCCAGCAACTCAAACTACAAGCAAATCTGCTTATAGTTTCTTACATAGTCAGTTGTTTTTTATTTTTTAATTTTTTTAAAGATTTATTTATTTATGCATACGAGAGCTGGGGTACAGGCCAGAGTCACGGGAGGTGAGAGGATTCACCAGACAGAGCGGGGAGCAGAACAGGCAGACTGACTGAAACACACTGCAGAGGGCAGCAGCGGGCGAGGCAGGAGAGATCTGCTGAGCCATGTGGGTCCCCTCCCTGGCCGGCGGCAGGGATGGAACTCGTGCTGCAGTGGTTGCGGTTTGCTTCATAGTGTGTTGCTTAACCTGCTGCGCCACCAGGGAGGCCCCAGTTGTTTTTTAAAATGCCCATGCTTTTGCCTATATGCTGGCCCTTCTAGTAAGCCATATCCACTGCCATTCCCCTCTCCTTACCCTAACCCAAGCCTGAATTCCTTCCCCATCTCTATCTGACTAACTCTCCACTTCCTTTTTTTTCCCCACTCAAACCTTTATTTGATCAGCCCTGCACTTAGATCTTTGAGCTGTAGCCCACTCACTCTGTTGTGACCATGACTGTGTTCACACTGTCCTCAAGTTCAGACTTTGTCTTTTCTTCATTTAGACTTTGTCTGTTCCAACTCTTTTTGGTGTGGTCATGAATGGCAACTCCCATCTCCAAATTCATAATCCTTTAGGGTTATGAACCTGGGATTCCTCAGACTTTGACCAAGTATAACAGTCCTAGCCTCTGGAGACACTTGGAGATATGAGGAGCATCTCCACAGAGAAGGACATTGGACATGTGCACAGCCGATGGAGGAATTTTAAGAGTCTTCTCTAGATAGAGCCTGCCTGCAATGGAGAAATTTCTGTCTGCTGTCACAATGTCACCTTGCCCAGCCTTTCTTTCTGGAGCTCCACCATGAAAAACAATATGGTGTGCATTGAAAGAGACAGGGCTCCTCTTTACCTGTTGGGGTCAGAAAAGTCTTGCCTTCCCCAAGGAGGTGGAGTTTGTCGTGAGTCCTTAAATGGTTTCTCCCTATAGCCCTATCTGTCCCTCAATCCTCTCTCTCTCTCTCTCTCTCTCTCTCTCTCTCTCTCTCTCTCTCTCTCTCTCTCTCTCTTATAGCATGATTCTATAAAGACAGGTTGGACATTTATTGAGAAAACTGAAGCCAGAGGAATGGAATAACTTGCTAGCTGGTGGTAGAGACAAGATTTTGACTCCCAGACAAATGAAAACCCAAGATTATGAGCATCACATTTGTACACTTGTTTTTTGCCTCCTGATAGTCGTACTCACTATTATGTGACATCTTCCCAACTGGAGGGACATCTTCCCCAATATTGGCCACCTCCCAACTGGAGGGACATCTTTCCCAACATTGGCCACCTCAGATCTGCTCTTCATAAGTGCAGTCAGAAGAGATAATCAGAAAACCCAAAAGAGAAGTGTAGGACTAGCTCTAAGTGGAAAAAACCTCTTCAGATCCTTGAAGATCCAGTTCATCTGTCAGCTTATTCAAAAAGCTATTCCTAACCCTGACCCCTCCCGCAGGCTTCACTAAGTGCCTCTCTGCAATGATCTCATAAATGCCATGATTATTACTATATTTTGCACTTCCCATATCTTACTATAATTATTTGTTTATGTATCCCCATTGGGCTTTGAACTCATCAGAGAGGCAATTGAGTTTTATTCATCTTTAGAGCTCAGGAACCTAGCAGAGTATCTGGTACATAAATATTTGTTGAGTAAAATGAATAAATGATTTAGTTAAATTGAATATACTTTATACAGGAACTTCTGGTTTTCTATTGATATTATTGCATAAAATTTGGTTTACACTAGATTTCTCCCACTACATAGACTTTATGAATTTTATGTTATTTCTTTTTGCTCTGGCTAATCAACACTAAGAATAAAAAACAAACAAACAAACAAAAAACAGTGACTTATCAGTGTGGTCTATGGTGTCACAGAGGAAAATAGGATCAAATAAAGCAGGATAGAAATTCAAAAGGAGAGGATCCTGGTTAGAATATACACTACCTATCATCTCTGACTGGGGTTTCCACTAACATGGTGAGGAGCGATTAATATTTACCAGTAAGAGCACAGCAGCTCATGGATTATTTGTGCAGTCAGGGATTCCATGTCTTATGGGAAATCAGCTGCTCTCCTCAAACTCACTGCAGCTTTTCTGGGCTCCCCATTTTGTTGGTAACCTCAAGGTTTGATTTCTGGTTTCCGTTGAATTCCCATTCTTTACTCTGTATCTTGCAGCTGTTCCTTTATCTTCATTTGGCACTGACCCAAGGGGGGTTACTGGCCCCTCCTCCTAGATTTCCCACCCTAAGTTCACAAGAGGCAGCTGTGTATAGCAGACTCTTCTGGGAGATGGAGGATAATGATTGCCATATAGGGGAGCTGCATGGCCAATGTGGAACCCTCTCCAGCAGCCAGTCTCAATCTGAAAACTGTATTTCCTCATTCTGTTTTCACCAACTTATCACTCAGCCTCCTGTCTTTTTGTTCAACTGCTCTCCCACTCTCCCTTCTCATGTACTCCTTCTCTATTCTTTCCATATTTCCCATTTCTCATGCAGAATGATTTTATGATTTTTTTTTGTTATTTCTTTCCATATAGAGCCCCTTCTCTACTACTCCCTAGGCATCTCAAGATACTTTTCTAAACAAAGCCAATTTTTTACCTAAAAAGAACTCCTGTGTCAGTTTACATATAAGACATATATGTTTATGTATCAGGTAAATAAAAATTCAATATTATTTATTTTAATGCATATGATTATTTCCTCTCAGATAAATAGTTTATAAAATAATCTGCAAAATAATGCCTTTAGTTGTTGCTAATATTGGTGCCTAAACCAACATATTTGTTTGCCATGCTGGTGTTCAGGTTGGGACAAACTAAGAGTAGTCTTTACAGAAGTATGTCTGAACTAAACCTTAAAATAGTCTTGATTAATGACTACAAGTAAACATTCCTTTTATTTGAGACGTGTATATGACCAGTCTGAAAGAGATATTTCTAAACAACAGCAGATATCCACGTCTTCTAAACCTCTGGACTCCCAAAGGAATTCTCTTTTTAAGAAAGACTTAACTTTGTTCTCAACAGCAAGTATTTGTCAAGCATCTACTTTAATGAGTCATGTAGGCACCGAGATAAGTCCTAGGGACTGAGTGTAGAAGAAAAAATTGCACATCTCTCCATTCTTGGAGCTTATGTTCTAGTAGGGACACAGGCAACAGGAAGGAAATAGATATTTATATACTGTCAGAAGTTCTATGAAGAAAGTCAGCATGGTGAATTGGTAGAAAACAAGTGGGAGGAGACAGAGTTACTTCTGATTAGGCAGTTTGGGAAGTCCTCTTTGACCTTGATCTGTTCTCTGAGACTTAAGTGTATGTGAAGGATACAATCATGCAAAAAAATAAAAAGAGAGGCCAATCAAGATGCTGATGCAGTGGTCTTGGTAAGAGATGTTGGTAGCTTTACACTAAGGCTGTGGCAGTAGAGAGAAAAAGAAAGACATATAGTCCAGATATGTTTTGGAGGTAGATTTATAGTAGTATTTGCTGATAGGATCTTTATCTATCTATATCTCTTTCCATATCTATATTTATCTGTCTGTCTATATATCCATCCATTTGTGAATGAGTGATAACTTCTATGTTTCTGCCTTGACAGCTATACAGTTCATTCTGATGCTAAAATGGAGAAGACTGGATCAAGAACAGGTTTGAGTTAGGAAATGTAATGTTCCATTTTGGGCATATACATCTGAGATACTTTTTGGATATTTAAATTGAAAATATTGGGTATATGAATCTGGAGTTCTGGGAAAGGTCAGGCTAGAAATATATACTTGGAATAATCAGCACACAGATGTTATTTTGAAGTCACAGAATTGAGTGAGCTCTCCTAGAGAGCTATTCTTAGAGGACTTGCAACTGAGCGTTGAGACACTGGAGCATTTGGAGGTCAGAGAGAGGAATAGGAGAGAGAAAAGGACTGACGAGCAGAAGTCAGTGAGGCAGAACAAAGCCAAGAGATTCTGGCGCCTTGAAAGTTGAGGAAGAGATGGAACATAAGGCAGGCATGGAATCGTGTCTACATATGTAACCCAGTCCAAGACTCTGCCAAATCTGTAATCTTCCTTAGTCTGAAGATACAGGTCAGGAAAAGATTCAAGCATTAACCTTATTAAGTGTCTGAAGAGGTAGCAATTCAAGGCATTTGCAAGTGTTATGGTTCTTTTAAGCTTGAATACAAAGTGGCAGGCGGGGAACAGGCAGCTCCAGGCTGCCTTCATGTTGGCATGAATTTGTTGGCTGATTCCTAGTAGATAGGTCCAAAAGAGCCTTGTGATGAGAACAAAGTGTAAAGGCGTGGTTATAAAATTAGCACAGGAGTTTCACAATTTCCACGGTAAAAGCAGGATCATCTTTGCTGATCTGTGCCTAATTCCTTTTTGCAGAAACCATAGCTTACTAGAGTAAAGAGTGGTGCCTCTTTGCCATCCAGTGCCTGCAGTTAAGTCCATCGCCCAGCTGAAAGTGGAAGCATCAATGGAAAGAAACACAACTTTTCATCTTATCTTACTATAAACAGAACTGACATTCTAGAAAGCCTTCTTATGATGGCAAGTCCTGTGCCAATGTAGGATACAGACATTTTGATACAGGCTGTTTTGTTATCGTATTTGCTGACACACAGCTTTGACACAGTCATTTTGATGCCAGGAACATCTTGATGTGGCTGCCTTGAAGTGGCTGTTTTGATATGGGAACATTTTGACTCTGCCTAAAAACAAACCAATAAATTTTACACTTATTAAAGAAAAACTATTACCAAGTGATGTGCATTGACAGACCTCGCCCACTCTCTGAGCCCCATCTCATCCCTTACCTCCCACAACAGAAGCTAGATTTCAGAGGTGGGCAGTGGGGACCTTGGAGTGGAAAATAATCACTAAGAGGGAAGTAGGGAAATGAAAACAGTGGATGCAACTTAGCTGCACAACCTGAAGGAAGTGAAAGGTGCTTCTGTTCTTGTCATCCTGACTCAGTCTCTTAAAGAAGTTAGTGCATTTATGCAACACTGGAAGGGGCTCAAGAAACTGCCTGAAAAGAAACTCCTGTCTCCTCCCCAGATCTTACAAGAGCTATGCATGACCAAGCATTTGTCTGACAGACATGCACCACTGACGGAAGGGCAGTATCACTGAGCAGCTTCACAAGAACCATGGCAATGCACACCCAAATAGGAGGCAGCAATCCCAGGCTGACAAGGGACAGATGTGGGCATGGAGGAATCAGATGGCTGGGCTGATCTAGAGCTGACATGCAGTTGTGACTAGACAACAGGAGAAGGGAAGTAAAATGCTTTGGGCTCCTAGTCTCTTTCACTTATCAGGAATTAATCACAAAACTAATCAAGGGTCCTTATAAACTGACTTCCTCTAAAGCAAATTCTTTTTCTCTCTAAGAATTCTCTCTTTAAGCAACAATAAAACTGAAACACTTACTCTAGGAACCAGTTAAATCATTAATATGATTAATGATATAATTTCTCCAGTACAAGGTGTTCCTATCACTTAAGCTCATGAAATAAAATATTAAATATTTTCATAAAGATGAATCTCTATTTCTGCTACCATTATCTTTTCAAAGATTTGAAAAGTTATTTAATTGAACTTGAAATGTGCATGGAGGGTATTAAATGATACGTAATATGAAAATCTATACAGTGTACATGATTTGTTTCCTGGAAACATGAATTTGCCCTCTCCCAATCCATTCATTCAGCCTTCGCTGCAAGCATTTTCTATTTTGTTTTAGTTTCAGCTCTTTCCAAAAACTCTGATTTCAATTTAGGTCAGGACATATACAATAAATACTATTTGTACCAGTCACTCTGTTAGGCACTACAGGGGGCAAAAATACAAATTTAATAAGAAATAGCCTTTGGGGGTCTCCCTGGTGGTGCAAAGGGTTAAGCTCTGCACTATCAAGCCTCCACAGCTACTGCAGCACGAATTCAGTCCCTGGCCAGGGAGCTGACTACATGGCACAGACCTCTCCTGCGTCACCTGCTGCTCTTCTCAGCAGTGTATTTCAGTCAATCCACCTGTTCTGTTATCCACTCTGTCTTTGGAGAATCCTCTCACCACCACCCCCCCCCCCACACACACACACAGCTCTGGCTAGTACCTCAGGTCTTGTATGCATAAATAAATAAATCTCAAAAAAACTTTTCACAAAAAAAAAAGAAAGAAAGAATCTCTGGGCCTCCCTAGTGGCGCAGTGGGTTAAGCAACACACTATGAAGCAAACAGCAGCCACTGCAGCATGAGTTCGATCCCTGCAGCCGGCCAGGGAGGGGACCCACATGGCATAGCAGACCTCTCCTGCTGTGCCCACTGCTCCCCTCAGCAGTGTACTTCCGTTGATCTGCCTGTTCTGCTCCCTGTTCTGTCTGTGGTGAATCCTCTCACCCCCACACACACACCTCTGGCCTGTACCCCAGTGCTTGTACGCATAAATAAATAAATCTTTAAAAAAAAAAAAAAAGAAAGAATCTCTGATCGCTGTCCTCTAGGAATATATTGAGGGGAGATTAGACTTGGATAAAAAAATAGAAAAAAAATAGAGATCAGTAGGCATTCTTATACATTTAAATATCATCTCATAAATTTCAGATTCCATAAACTGGCATAATCAAAATGGCTCAAGCTGCACGGCTAGAGCAACTAAACTCTGTTGGGAGAAGAAAGAAGAATGGCATTTAACTTTGGGTAGCCTACTCTGTGATAAGCACTGTGCTAAGTGTTTTACATATCTTATCTTATTTAATCCTCCCAACATTCCAAGGAAAAACAACACTAACCAAGGAGAATACAGTAGCTTAGTAACACAGAATCACAAAGCTCAGATTTCATGTGGAGTCCAAATTCAAAGTCTGCAGAATGCACACTCACTTCATTAGGATGCGACAGTATAGGTCAGAGGACAGGTAAGGCAAGAACTGGTAGCTCTTTACACTAATGTACAATAGAACTTGAGATCATGGATTTAACACAGGTTGAGAAGGCTCAAATCTTGGTTTTACCACCTACTAGTTGTTACCTCCACCAAGTTACTTAGCTTTTCTGGGCCTTAATTTCCTTATCTGAAATATGAGTCTATCTTAGCGTCTGATAAATAAACACCTCATAAAAATGAGCTATTATGAAGTGGGAGTGTGTTTCATTACTATTCCAGATAGGGAAGGAGTTTCCCAACTCCCCTTTGCCATGGATAAACCCAGGTCTCCTTTTATGAGCTCAAGATAAGATGGGGGACATGGACATTGGATGAGCATGGCCCAGCAAAATCTGTGTGTTAGGGGGCCTCCCTGGTGGCGCAGTGGGTTAAGCAATGCACCATGAAGCAAACCGCAGCCACTGCAACACGAGTTCGATCCCTGCTGCCGGCCAGGGAGGGGACCCACATGGTGCGGCAGACCTCTCCTGCCTCGCCCGCTGCTCCCCTCAGCAGTGTACTTCCATTGATCTGCCTGTTCTGCTCCCTGCACTCTGTGGTGAATCCTCTCACCTCCCCACACCTCTGGCCTGTATCCCAGTGCTTGTATGCATAATTAAATAAATCTTTAAAAAAAAAATCTGTGTGTTGGTCAATGCTCCTTCTGGAAAGTCTGTGTGATGAGGGGAAGTCTGCTGAGGCAAAGTAATCCTCAAATGATGCCAGTGGGAAGTTGAGCTGGCAGTCACAGAGGCTGCACAAAATCCCAGTGAAGTCAGATGCTCTGCTCCCACTTCTGCCTGTGCACTCCCACAGAACTCCTCATAGCGTCTCTGCTAGCCATCTCTGCAATAACTCCCAAAGATCCTCATCTCCTAATAGTTACGTTTTCCTCCCACATGGTGATTGACGAGGTCGATCTATATTATATTGCAGAAGTGATGGTCTGACCTGTCCTAGAGAAAATAATAAAGGGCACCATTGCTTCTGTCCTGATCTTTCTCTTCTTCTCTCTTTCAGATAGCACTGACTGGAAGACTCCAGCTGCCACATTTTGAGCATCCCTATGGAGAGGCAGACATGGGGAGAGACAAGGTGTCTTCTAACAGACTGTATGTAAGTGAATTTGGAAGCAGCGTCTCCAGCTCCAACCAAGTCTTCATGAGATGGCAGCCCAGGAATCACTACAATCTCATGAGAGTTCCTGAGTCAAAAATCAGCCAGAATTCTGACTGTTAGAATCTACGAACTAATAATTATCTATTTCCTTTAACTGCTAAGCTTTGGAGTAAATTGTTACAGAGCAAAAATCACTGGTACCGTATTCTCATTGCTGAGTTATACCTCATATCTATGGGCTTGGTTCTGATACATTTGGACATCTCTCCAGAAATGCCCTCTCAACCCCCCCCCCACACACACACACCTCTTTCATCTTCTTTTCTATTTCTCCAGGAAGGATAGAATGTCTTCTACTCTTAGAAGAATCAACTTTCAATGTATTACTTGGCATAATTTTAATAGATTTAGGGGGTTCTTAAATTGGGGAAACACTTTTTTCTCACTGACCCCCATTTTACTACAAAGAATAGACCACAAGGAACAGTTCCAGGAAGGAAATTCATTAGTAATTTAAAAATAACATATAAAAAATATTATCCCATCAAATATATTATCTCTTTTCACAACCCTATGGTTCAAGTATTTTCATTATACTTGAAATATTATTAACATTTTACAAGAAAAGGGATGTCTTGCTTGGTGTCACATGACTGGTATGTAGTCTAATTAGGACTGAATCCCAAGTTTCAATGACTCCATAGCTCCTGGTTTTAAGCTACAGGCAATACAACCTGCTTATTTCAGTTATTCCAACATCATAATATTAAAACCTAGTAAAAAGATGAGTTCTGGGAATTCATAGTCACTATAAACACAGCCCTTAAAAGGACTCATTGTTGAATATGGATTTTACAAAATATTTATTTTGTTCCCAGTCAAGTAAGTGGCACATACATTTCAAACTTATTTGTGGTGTCAAGTAAAATACTTCCCCAGGCAAACTCTTAGGCCTTGACTGAAAGAGGGAATTTAGCTAAGAGTATATGCCACTGTGTGGATGGTTCTCCCCCACTCTGGGTCTTGACTCCAGCTCCAGCAGGAACCATTCTCCAAAGCAGCTCTATCATATGTTCTCCACTCTCCATAAATCTTCACCCATCCCTCCCACACACACATGACTCCCCCTTCACTCTCAGCTAATGACTCAATACCCACCGATAAGAAAAGTACAAGCCACCAATGATAGCCTCCTTGACTTCCCATTGCCAGTCTTAAGTCTGGCTTCCCACCGGATAGTTCCCATTCTCCTTTTTTCTGGTTACAACAAAGTGCTCCTCCTTTTCCTCCTCTCCACAGCAACACCCCTGCTTGTCTTTTGGAACCCAACTTTCCTGCTTTCTCAAAAGTTTTGCTCTGTTGATTTCTCCCTCCTTCTTTACTGTCTACCTTTCTCTGTCCCACTAAATCCTTTCATCAATATTCAAAGTGCTCAAGTCGCTGATTACTGTATAAAAACAAAATGAACAAAAATCGTTCCCTGGCCCCTGCCCTTTCTCTCTTCCCTTTTTCAGCTATGAGTCTTAAATAATTGTCCATACTTGATGTCACTACTTCCCATTATCTCCCACTCCTCACCTACCACATCTTAGCTTTTGCTCTCAACACTTCTCTCAATCTGCATCACCAAGGACACCGATGATTTCCTAATTGCAAATCCTAGGGACACTGCTCACTCCATTTATTTCTTCAATAGTGTTTGACACTAGTGTTCACTGTCTCTTGAACTGCTCTCATTATTTAGCTGGATTTTCTCTCTATCTCTGAGTGTATTATCTTTTGTTTAAGCATTTTTTCTACTGACTATTTTCTTCCCTTGGGTTCTGTCTTCATTTCTCAATCTACACACTTTCCCTGGGGAGTCCCAGTCACTGCCAGAATTCTATGTGAAGATTAAGTCTTGCTTCTGAGTTTTATACCTAAATATATATTGATCTCATTCCTGAACATTTCAGGAATTCAGACTCTTCAACTCAGCTGCTCAGACTCCCCTGCTTGTCCTTCCCATCCTGCTCTTCATGCTAAGTTTCCTGGACCAGGGAATGAGTCTACTATTCAACCAGTAGTAGCCTAAGCCAGAAATGTGGTGTCCTTTTCAATTTCTCCCTCACCTACACCACATTTCCAACCAAGTTTGATGACTAACCATCTTAAATATCTCTGGAACTCACTCATTCATTTCCATTCCCATTCCCTCACCTAGACCAATCGCCATCACCTCTAATCAACATGGCCGCAATCATCTCTCAACTATCTTGTCCTCCGGTTGCTTCACTATCCTCCTACCAGTGTGATCTCTCTAAAGGGCAAATCCTTCAAGATAAAACCCTAACTTCTTGGTATAATAAGCATGACCTCTTGAGACATGGCTGCCTATCACTAAGCTCCCTTTTGCCCTGTTTTTCCTCACACAGTCTTTCTGGTCTTGGTGAATTAATACTAGATTCAGAAAATAGTCCTTAGTCTCAATGTAATTAACTCTTCCTCTGAGATATCTTCTCTGTTCCACCAACCTTTATGGTTGCATATGTTTCTACCTACTGGATTAGGCTGGAGTTCTTTTCCACACACTCTTTTGAGTCTTATAGAAATAAGGGCATTTGTATAAAAATATGTACATATCATGGTAATAGGTACAGTGAGTCAATGTATGTCCTAAATACTATCCAACAGCCTATATTTCCTTTACTCCTGGTACAAGCGTCTGTTTTCTCTTCATATACTCAAGGTACTTGAGATCATGGCAATCAAATACAGGGAGTAAGATTTAGGGCAAGATCGCCTGAATTCAAGTTCACACTCTGCAGTGTCTTAGTTCTGTGACATTATACAACTTGTGCCTAAGTTTTATCATCTACAAAATGGGGACAATAACAGGACCTATCTCTCAGAGTTGTGAAAATTTAATGAGGAAAGGTAAGTTGAGCATTTGAAAAAATGCCTTGGCACATGGCAAACATTCAAATGAAGATCATCATTACTTTCAAAAGCAGCTACTGTATCATTTTGCCCCATAAAGTTGCTCACTAAATAATCATGAAATGAATAAATAAAGGTAGTGGTAGTGTTTGTATCTAAACTTGTCATCAATATTATTAATGTTAACCCCAAAGTAAATATAAAATACATTGCATTGTGCATAAAAATTACACTAATATGGTTGCTGGTCACTTGGAGCATTTTGGAAATGAGGTCATTCTATTTCTACCCAGGCAATCAGGGAATTATAGTCTCTTGAGGAGGAGGTCTGAATCAAACAGGACACCTCAAGGTTCCGGAAGGCTGAAGGCGTCATGAATAACTCTGAGGTAATGTCTTCTTTATGTAAATGTGACTGTTAAAAGCAAAAGAACATTAAAGCAACTGTTTTAACTTGTTTTCTAGTAATTTAAGCTCTCAGGCTCTCCATTCTCCCAGTGTCACAGACACCTGTAATCTCATTCATCCTGCTGAAGGAGTGACCTTTGTTCTGTGGGTACCTTCCCTTTCAGAGTCATAGAAGCTTGGCCTTCGTTTAAGCTCCACAAGCTTATGTGATTTAAAAAGTCAATTCTTAATTATGAAAGTAGTGCCACAAGATGCTTGGGAAGGGGAGAGAACAAGAGAAGCAGAATAAAGCATTGAATATAGGTGTGTTTGTTTCCAAAGAAACAGCTGAAGAGAGAAATCAGGTGAATTAAGACAAGTTTTCAGAGTTGGAGAAAAAGCTGGACCGGATACAGGAGGACAGCAAGCTGCTGACAACAGATGCCAGTAAATAAATGTGCAGCCTGCTCTCTTTACTACTTGCCTTCCTCACTGGCCTCCTGCTTCTTCTAGGGATAGACAGCCTCTGACACAGAAGTTCTGTCTTCATAAAGAAAGCTGGCCTCTAGGGAAATGACCTTGATAGACTGAACTATAAATATAATATTAATCAGAGCAATTTGCTCTTGAATTATGCTTTCCTTCCTCAATATCCCAAAGCAACTTTAGGAGGGAAGCAAAAAAGCATAATCACTGGCCATTTAATGAATGTGTAAGTGAAGGTCAAAAATTCCAACATGGGGAGAAAAACAATCAAATCCTGCCTCCAAGAGAAAGTTATTTCTCAAAATGAGCTCAATTCAAATAGACCCAACAAATGGCACTTACCACCCTTTGCCAAATAGTCTCTGTGTTGGTGCCCTAGAAGAAGGGGACAAGAAAAACAAGGTTAAGGCTCTGGTTCATGCATAGCCTTTGCTCTCTGCAAGAATGACCTGAACAACCTTTACTCCGGCTTAGCCTTCTTTGCAAAGGACTGTTCTTCAAAGAGCCTAGGGCAGGGAGAACCAGCCTATTGTCAGTAAGGAGAAAGTAAAGTAGAAACTTGCAATCACAGCCTGTTGGCAATAACAATAACACATTGCATCAATTTGTTCTACCCTATCATTGGATGTGAGCATGATTTTTCAGGTCAAATGAATGCCTGATTTCAACAGGAGCAGTCCTCTAAATATACCCTAAACACATGTCATCAAATGAACATTCCACCTAGTGAAAGGAATGTTTTCAACTGAAAGGTGGAACACTGAAAGGGGAGCCCCTTGGGCCTCCTTGCCTAAGAGCCTGGGCGGCCAATTTAGTGGCTGTTTTACAAGTCAAAAGCTGATCTTTCAGCTCTCCCCGATCCCTCCACTTGAGACTAGAAAATGGAGCTGCTCTCTCTGCCTCTAGTGACCTGCTGAGTAATAAAGGTTTGTGAAGTTGCTTTGTTTCTTTCTTTTTTGTTTTTAAATCAGAACGAAGCTGACAGTCTTCCTGATGACAGGGAGGGCCAGGGCAAGTAAAAATCCACCTCCAGCTCTGCAGGGAATGAAGACGCTGAGGCTTATTCCTGTCAGCAGGTGTGAGTCAGACGCACAGGGAGCCCCAAAATTGAGTAAGAAGCTGCCATTTTGTCGTCAGCATTCCCACCACCGCCGCACAGAAATAAATAGTTTGAGAAAATGATCCAGGATAAAAGAAACAATCCGGCTGGGAGTCAGACTGAATAGAAGGTTTCCATTGAACGCAGCTTCATTATGCAACTTTTCCTTTCACTCAGGGATTCCAACTCATGGTGGAACCAATTGTGACAAGGAAGTGCTGACAGCCCTGGGAACTGGCAAAGCTGGCCTTGGTTCACGGCTTTGAAGCTCCATCTGATCACAGAATTGTTAGTTGAGTGTAAGCAAGTGAACTTGGCCTCCTTGAGTCTCAGTTTTTAAATCTGGGAACTGGGATCGGTAACCTGGACCTACAGATTCATGTTTATGCCTGGTGCCTGAGTTGGAGATACAAGATAACCCTTGTCAAGTTCCTCCCAATTCTCCCTGGAGATACTCTTCTTGTTTCCCTGTTTATTTTACAGTGAGGTTCTGCCTGTCCATCTCTTCTCATCTGGTCACGGTTGGAGAAATGGTGATCGTCTTGTATTTGTCTAGCTCATCCTAGATCAAAGGAACCTAATTATAGCAGAACTATCAAAGCAGAACTCTCCCATAATCAATTTTCTAGTGAGAGAGATTAGAACTGAACATCACAACTTTATTCTCTGGTAATTATCCTCACTGTCTACTTAAGCTTTAATTGTTGGGTTAGTTATAGATAATTCATTCATAATATATTTTGCAAAGAGGATCTGCAGTGGGTAGTTCATCCCCACAAGTGGGGAAACTGACCATTGATCCTTTCACTTGTTTCATGATAAAATCCAAAAAGTCAAAACATAATGCCTCCACATAGGGCTACCTAATACAGTGGTTCTCAATCTAAAGTGTACATGTAGTTTGGGCCCCTCCACATCTACTAGAGCACAATTCTTGTGCATGTGTAATTGGCAAAGGCGCCTTCCTGTGATCCTGATGGTACCACTTGGGTCAGGTGCATAAAGTTACCTGTATCAAATGGTCTCCAAATGATCTAGGTACCGACTGCCCTTTCTCGGTTCTTGCTTCTTTCTGCCTTCCACTTGCTCAGGTCAGAATCCTTGGAGTCACCTGTAACTTAATTCTTATTCTCACACTCCATATCCAATATCTAAAGATTTTGTTGGCTCTATCTACTTTCAAAATAGCTCCAGGAAAAACAAACATGTTCTCGTACTTAGGATTCATTACGTTTGCTGATACCCTAATACAACCTTTTTTCTATAGCGTATACAGGACAGTTCTGTTAAAATGTTAAGTCTGATGACTTTGCTCCTTACCGCACATCCCTCTCCCCTGCCTCCTATGTCTCCCTCTTTCACTCAGAGTGAAAAGCAAAATCTTCACCATGGCGATCAGAGCTCTGCTGGCCTGGAAACCGCCCCTTCCCCCCTTGTCTCTGGCACCCCACTAATCCAACAAAGGGGTCTCCTTGCTCTTCCTAAACACATTCTTTGTGTTGGTGCTTCCATCTTTTGACATCCTTCTTCAGACATCCACATGGCTAATTCTATCAACCATCCAGTTGTTCATCTCTCCCTTCTCACTGACTCTTGTGAATACCCCAACCATCCTATGTCATCCTATGTCAACTCCTCTGACTGTTCTTACTCTGACCAACTTTATCTTTTCCCCCCAAGGACCCATCACTATTAGTTTATTATATAATTTATTTTTTGTGTTTTGTGTATCTCCCCTATCTAGAATATAAACCCCACAAGAGCAGGACACTATTGCTTTTATTCCCTGACTTAGCCCAAACACTCAGAGCACTACCCCACACATAGCCACTGCTCAGGAAATGCTTATAGCATTTAATGAATGAAGTTTCTTTACTCCAGAGAGAGCAAATCAAGTAGGTGAGTCACCTCAGAGAATGCTGCCTCAGCAAAATTCTTTCCCAACTAATTGACTTTGCCATGAAGGTGATAATAACAGCTTATATGATATTTTAAGACCTTTGTGGTGCCATATTCTACAGCTGCCATAAAATATGCTACCCCTGTTTTTCAAATCAAGAATTAAGAGTTGTTAAATTCCTTCTATGCTGGCAACCAACAGCAACATCAAAAGAGTTGCTAGAAATTTCACTTGAGCTATTCCCCTGCTCGTGATTACACTGGAAATGGGGCAAAAGAATATGGCTTTAGTCTACCTTCTACCAGTTGGGGAGGTGTCAAAACCAAACTGTTGGAAGGTTCATTCTTTGAAATGAGTTAGTGATATAAACTCAACTCATTGCATAGAAGAGAGAAAGATTTCACTTCACTGTCTATTTTTATTTTATTGGGCTTTATCACAACCTCCCCCAAAAAGGGTTAGCCTGGCAGGGCAAGGAGATTAAGAACATCAGGATGGTGGTCCAGGGCAGCTGCGCTCACCCCTGGTGGAAAAAGTCTCTAAAACCTCCCCCCTCACAGGACAATGCTCTTAATTAGCTGCACCATATTTTGCAGAGAACAAAAGCTCCCCACCCTCTCAGGAAAAGCTTTTCCAGGAGATATCTCATTGGGGAAGCGCCAAGCACACAACAGGGAGAGAACATACAGGCTGTTCTGAGCTCTGAAAAGAGACACAAACTCTGGATTCTCTGGGGAGCTGCAGAGGTTAGCCCAGCACATTTTTCTTCCACGTGACGAGCATGTGCTTCACATACCCTGAGGTGGCCAACTTCAGAGGACCCCTCTTCTCCTCCCTCCGCCTCACTCACCAGCCAGGGTTTGCAACCTGGGGAGTGGCAAAATAGGCTTGAATAATCTTCAGAATTAAGCATCTGGGGAGCAGTAGGGAAGGAACTGAGAGTTTATTTCAGGTGACAGACATAGAGCAGGCCCCTATTTTTTTCCTGAGTCTATAATAATATTTCTGGAATGGGGCTGCTTGAATCATATGTCTCTTCATATCACTGTGTGGGAAGGCTCAGTTATGAGCCCAACAATCAAAGGGATGGCGGTGCTTTTAGGACTGGGTAGGTGGGGGGTGAGACAGGGGGGCTGTGCAAAGAAGTCTGGAGGGTGGGGAAGGGTGGTGCAAGCCAAAAAACAACTGAGGAGTAAGGGCCTGCCTCACCTGAGGCTGTTTCGTAGGAACAAAAAAATGGAACTAAAAAAAAATCTTTTCTCAGCAACAGTTTTGATTTTCCCCTCCCCCAAAGAAATGTGTTTTTTGAAAAACACAGAGGAAAAAAAATCTTGTTTAAGTGCCTCTTCCTGAGTCAGTCCACTGTCAGGAAAGGAAAATCCAAATGCTCAAATGTTCTATTTTTGTGTTCAGAGGCTCCAGGCCGTGTGCACAGACTCTTCCTTACTCTAAAGGAAAGGAAGTTGGGCGTGAGGCTTCCCTGTCACAGAGGCCGGAATGGAGGGAAGCGGCATCAGTCGAAGGCTGCTCCTCAATGCAGCGAACGTTTGAAGGAATCAGGGCACAGCCCAGGCTGCCTTGGAACTAGCCTAAGCATGGAGTTGGTTAAAAAAAAAAAAAAAAAAGCGATTCTCTGATCATTCTTTAGGCAAACAATTGTAGAACTCTACTTTAATTGAAAGTTTAAACAGCTGCTTTAGTATTGGGCTGTGTCTGGTCATTAAGCTTTACTGCCATCAACTGCCTCTTGGCTACTGGTAGATAAGGACAGGAGGCCAGACAGAGAGTGTCATGTTTGATGTGTGGGCCAAGCGAAAGTCTGAGGTCAGTAATACAAATTATAAAACAGCAGTTACCTCAGAAAGAAGGCTTCTCTCTGTACATTTTGCATATTTTTTGTGCACTAATTCACAGGTTTGTTGTTTCTATGTTGCCTCAAGCCAGTTCAGTGATAATGCTGAGGGCTGCCAATCTCGGAAACGGGACACTGCTTCTCCGTTGGACGCTGTTCCTTCTCCACTCTGCAGAGATGGCCTTTTGTGAGCACGAGGTCTGTTGAGAGAAGCTGTGGGCTTCTGAGAATCTGTTCCTATGTTCTCAACTCTCTGTCATGAGAATCAGAACTTTAAAAAGAGGCTTCTGTTTCTGAAGGGTTTCCTGAGAAGCTGGTGGTTGAAGATGGGGGAAGGAAGCTGAGCAGCTCTGTTTAAAAGAAGAGACTGATATTTGGTTTCTGCAAGCTTATTACTACATCAGGGTAGCCACAACCCTGACACAGGCCAATTCTCTCTATAACACAGATCTGATCATGGCAGTACTCCTGCTCCTAAACCTTCAATGACTCTCTTAAGTTAATGCCCAGCCATCCCCTTTAGGATTTACTACATGTCTTTATGGGTAGGTCCCTATTACTGTGCCTGAGAGAACCCCTACCCCCTCTCCACCACACCTACAATTCTTAGCATACTTCCCTGGTCCCTACCACCACTGAACAAGCTTACTAAATCTCTTTCCTCTTAAATCTGCTGCCTCTCTTTCCCAACTTTCTTTTTTTTTTTTTTTCAAAGATTTATTTATTTATGCATACAAGAGCTGGGGTACAGGCCAGAGGTGTGGGGGGGGGGTGAGAGGATTCACCACAGAGAGCAGGGAGCAGAACAGG
>JAGFMF010011659.1:1628996-1656344 GCA_019455555.1 Galemys pyrenaicus | reverse complement strand
GTGTGCCTGCAGTTGGGGCATTATAAGTGCAGTTCGAGCGCGCGGGTGAGGACCCAGTCAGGCAAACCCATTTTATATTAGGGTTGCCCTGTAACAGAATCACCAGCGACAGAGTGGGGAATGGAACAGGCAGATGTACTGAAACACACTGCTGAGGGGAGCAGTGGGCGAGGCAGGAGAGGTCTGCTGCTCCATGTGGGTCACCTCTCTGACTGGGGACCCAGTGGCTGCAGATGCTTCATAGTGCAGTGCTTAACCACTGTGCCACCAGGGAGGTCCAGTTGTTTTTGTTTGATTGAAATTTGGGCATAGATCTATGCTACAGGGAAGAAGG
Source organism: Galemys pyrenaicus (assembly GCA_019455555.1). Taxonomy (NCBI): domain Eukaryota; kingdom Metazoa; phylum Chordata; class Mammalia; order Eulipotyphla; family Talpidae; genus Galemys; species Galemys pyrenaicus. The sequence continues at coordinate 1,656,010 of JAGFMF010011659.1, read as the reverse complement.
CGATAAAAAGAGAGGAGTTAATTCAAAGGAGAAAGATGGGATTAAATGGGGTTAATACCTACCTTGTAGAGTTCTTCTGAGGATTAAAGGAAATCCTCTAGGTGAACTGTTTTGTAAAGAGATACATACAAGTGAAGTATGATTATCCTGCTATTGAAATAAAACCTCCATGCATCACAGGGCATTTGAACCCACTTATCACTTGGCTGCTGAGATAGGCAAATCTCCCTCTCCATAGTCTTTTTGTATGTGTTGCTCTCCTACTTCCTCTTGCCATTACTTTAGACCTTGCAGCCTAAGAATGAATAGAGCCCTCCTTGACAGTTCTTCCTGCCAAACAACACAACTCACCAGTTCCCCTGGATCACAACAGGAAGCTGGGGGTGATAAGTGATTAAGGGAGGGGACAAGAGCTTCCTCATTTTTGTTAGGAGGTGGAACTCATACCCAGACCTCTTGGAACCTTGTTTTGTCAACTTACTAGCTTTTCATCAGATAACTCTGGAGCCACATGGGCTAAGAAGTACACTGTCACCTAACCACACCTGTGACCCTTTGCCATCTCTGTTCAGGAACTGCAAAATTCCAATAGGGCAGACATTTTCATCTGTTTTGCTTGTTGCTACATCCCCAGTAACTATGGCGGTATCTGCTATATGGATGAGATTTAATAAATACGGGTTAAGTAAGTGAACTCACAAATTCATTCATTCTTTCATTGATTCAATCAAAATGAGTATATACCATGGGTTCAACTACAAAGCTCATTCTAGATAAACAGGTATAAGTATTTCTTGTTATTGTTCTTTCTTTATTTTTTTAAAAAAATATTTATGCATACAAGAACCAGGGCATAGGCTTGAGGCATGGAGGCTGAGAGGAGTCATCAGAGACAGAGCGGGGAGCAGAACAGGCAGATCTATGGAAATATACTGCTGAGTGGAGCAGCAGGTGAGACAGGAGAGGTCTGCTGCACCATGCGGGTCACCTCCCTGGCCAGGTATCGAACCTGTGTTGCAGTGACAGCAGATAGCTTCATAGTGCTGCCTCTTAATGCCTTGCACCACCAGGTAGGGCCAACCATTGTTCTTTAAATGTATATTTTGTGCCAGACATTTTACACATATTAGTTTGTATAATCACGATCATTTTACATTTGGGGAAACTGAGACTCAGAAAGAAGTTATTTGGTTGAGGATACACGGCTGGAAAGAATTGAAGCTGGAATTCCTGAGAGCTCCATTCATTGAGTGTGACCTCCTTTAATTCTCACAGCCATCACTGGAGTAGGGTATTATTATGCTTTTTAAAAAAAAAGATTTATTTTACCTATTTGTGCATATAAGAACTGGAGTATATGCCAGAAGTACTAGGGGAGGGGGTTGGTGAGAGGATTAACCAGATACAGGAGGTGATCAGAATAGGTGGATCTACTGAAATACACTGCTGAGGGGAGCAGTGGGTAACCGAGGAGAGGTCTGCTGCACAATGTGGGTCAGTTCTCTGTCAGGGGATCGAATTCATGTGTCAGTGGCTGGTGACAGCTTGATAGTGCTGAGACTTTAACTGAGAGACTCCGGGAAGTAAAATAATTTTCTCAAGGTCACAATAAGGTCCTAAGCCAGGAATTGAACATAAGTACATCTGATTCCAAAGCCCCCAATTTTTTCACTTTGCTATGCTGTCATCAGAACCAGCCACAGTGCTCACATCTTAGATGCCTAGCTAGATAAACAGAAAAATCCACTTGAGTGATGAGATTAGTGAGTTTATACAGGTTTCTACAAAGTTCTTTGGGGGAACATAAGAAAAGGAAGAATTTGTTCTTTCTGGAGAAGGTGGGGGTTGGAAAAGCTTCATAAAATTACCAGAATGCTCAGGAATTTTTAAGCTGGTTCCATAATGATGATTTAAGGTGGGAAACAGGCTCCAGCATCAATAGTGGTAGTTAGTTTGGGGGACCATGGCAACCATTGCCCAGGTCACCACTGCTTCTGAATTGATCCATCGGAAGCCAGGAATTTACCTCAAATATCTGCTGCTACCAGTTAAGTAATGGTATAACTTGTCAGAACATCCTTTCATTAAAATCATATTTGTGTGTAAGAGTGTGTGTGTGAAGACTAAATAATCACAGTATTAATCTTACACAATTAACTTTAAGTTTACATGAATCAACACATTTTCAAGTTGTGACTGTACAGAATAAGTTAGTAGCTCCTAATGATGTGTAGCATTTCTTCCTGCTCTTTTCTCTTAAATGCTGGAGGTTATTTTCTTTATATTCTCTCCTTCAGGGAATTCATCTCTTTTCTAGGCTTGAATTACTGTAAAACTCCTGTAAAATTAAGGTTAAAACTACAAGCAAAGCATTGGTTTAACATGCATCGTACAATACCTTCTTTGTCTGCTCTCAGGGCATTTGTGAGGGAAGGCACAGTGGGCGGCCGGATACCATTGTCAGGGCTCTGGCATCAGGTAATTAGGAGACTTCTAAACTGCTCCATTTCCTAGCTAGATGGCCTTGGGCATGTTCCTTAACCTCCTTCAGCCTATATTCCTGCTCGATAAAAGAATGGCAAGAATGGCCTCCTAGTAATAGGAGGACTATTGTGTGGCCCAATGAAATAATGCAAAAGTACTTAGTGACTGGTTTGTTATAAGTTAACAATAAATGCTATTGTAATGATAATTATTATACTCTCATCATTGGCAGGAAGAAAGAATCTAGGTGACAGTGATTTGAAACATATGAAGTATTAGGCAAATACGAAATAGGATTACTATCATTGTGTATACTGTTGAAGTGTTAAATTCAAATGGCTCTGGAGAAAGAGAAGTGAACAGGAAATCAGAAAAGCCAGAGTCTCATTTCTCCCACTAACCGGCAGTGTGATCTTGGGCCAGTTTCAGAATTTTTGCTATTTCCTGTAAATAAAGCAATTAAAATAGAATATCTTCATCATTCATCATTCCCTACCTCTGAAATTCTAGGATTCCACTAGAACAAATAAGTTAGATAGCAAATCTGACATGGTTTTTAAAACAGAGTAGATCAAATGTACTACATATGTCAGTGGCCCAAGTTCATCCCGAATCATTGATAAATGTCAACCTCTGCTCAACAAGCAGAAAAAGCATCCAGGCAAATTCAGAGAAAAGGTGAACTGCCCCTACATACTTCAGGAAACTTAGAGGACCTCAGTGTGGAGAAGATAACATATCTATATAATGGCAATACTCAACTAGTGAGATAATTGATATGACAATGCCCAGCGGCTGTATGCTTGGGAGGGTGGGGGGAGTGGGTGCAAGAACTCTTAACATTTTTTGGATTCATGTCTTAGGAATGTGCTGGTAGCTCTCCAGCATGACTTGCAAAGCTCCTATTTCCTACCTTCTTAACATACTAATGTAGGTCCTAAATGTGGCTGTAAACTTTGTGCCACTAAGACCCAGTTTCTGTTCTCAAGGAGCCCACAAGCTATTGAATAAAGCATTTTTAACTGGGGGGGATTCATCTATGTGTTCAGTGTAGTCCTGTGTGCTGATATATTGTTTGATTCTTCTTCTGTGAAAACATAGCTGTTTGTGTATTCAGCACTGACTTGCTTCTCCACCCTCAGCCCTCCAGCAGACTCTGGATGTTAAATATTATCTCTTCATGTGAGTTGTACCAGAAGGAAGAGTCATCTGTTCCTCTTTTACTTCCTAATGAGCCCGCAAACTGGTTTGGCGGGCAGCTATTGATTCTTTTTCTTCCCTGAGGACTGGTCAATTCAGTTTCAGCAGCTTGGTTTTATTCTCCAAGAGGGCTCACATTTTATTCTTTCTGTCCTCTTTCCTCCCCCCACCCCATCCGCCCAAAAGACAAAACAACCTGAAACTATAACAAAAATTAGACAGTATGCTGTGGTGGCAGCACTTTAATGGATAGGTTAAATATTTCTTTTGCTACCTTAGCAACTACTATAAATGCCTTGTCGCTTACCTCTAAGTTTCTTTGTAAATGTGAAAGTTATTTTGCATATGAGTGCTTAAAATCACCTCTATTACCTAAGATACTTTCATCTCCAGGATTCTTCCTAAAGGGGCTTTTTCTATATTCTTCTGATATTGTGATAAATGTAGACTAGAATATTGATAAGATTCTCTAAGTCACAGATTTTCATATTTCCCGAGAATTAAAAATAAGACCTGCTGCTTAAAGAATCTCTCAATTACTTGAAAAATTAACACCAGAGAACTGAGTGCTCATTCAACAACCCTTTAGATAAACATGTCTTAAATGCCTCAAAGTGTTGCATTGTACAAAGTATTGTAAACATTAAGGAGATTAAGAAATCGGTGCTGTTTTCAAGGCATTCACTTAAAAATTCCTAGCCTTATAGCTTGTATAAATACCTAATGATTTACAAAACGTTTTCCACATGTGACAACTCAACCTCAGAGTAATGAGTCCTGGTTTCACATTTTCTCAAGTTGAAAATTCTTGTTGCTCAATGTTATTTAGCAACCAGAATGTTCATTTTGATGACCGTAATGGTAGCATTTCTCCATTGTTCCTGCTTTGCTTTTATATGTCTAGTGACAGTTTACAAAATGTCTCATTGAAAAGAATTGTTTTTTCATCTTTCACCTTCTAGTTCTTGTTCCTCTTAGGCCCAAAGGACTTTTCTAATTACCTGTGAATGCTCTTTAAGATAACAGTGACCCACACCAAATACCAGTGGTGGCATGCTGCTCCTTAGATGCCTTTCCTAGCAAAGCCTTCAGGCCATAATCTCAGAAGTTCATTCCAATTTCATAGTTGCTCTCTATATTTCCTTTATTCTATTCCTGATCATTCCTTCCCAATCATTTGCTATCTTGGACTATTTTCTCCTTCAAACAATTGAAACAATTTAGTAACTTGGGGTTTACCCTGCTCAGTGCTTTCACTTTATGGAGGAAGAAAGGAGGCCCACAGCCTCAGGTGTCAGTGCCACAGGCACAGAACAGGCTATAGAGCCTGCCTTGAACCTGAGAGGCTGTAATCTGTCACCAGATGTCCTTTAAAAACTTCACGCTGTCTTCAAGAGCTACCTGTCAAGTAAAATAATCTTCCCAGGATAACACCTATTTCTCTTATACTTCCAGTATACAAATATTTAGTTATATTGCAAGTTCTATAATATTTTACAGACTATTGTTATGTTTTCAATTTTTGTTTTTCCCTTGAGTATACTTGTTCACGTAGGAGTTATGTGATCATAGAATCAGTTATTGAGTACCCACAGCTTGCCAGGAATAATGTAGACATCAGAAACGTGGAACAGTTTTGGCCTGATTTCAATTAGAAATTGTCTTCAGATTTGTGAAGTATCATTCAACTTTGGATTGCTAGTAACATATGATTTTAATGTAAATGGTCCTGTAAATGTGAGAAAATTAGTAACAAGAATAGAGCTCTAGTACTATGTGGAATGCAGACATGAAAATTCATCCCTGTACATTTAGGCTTTCTCACATGCAGAAGACCCAGGCACCGCTATTTAGATGCTGTTGACTGTGATTTTTTAAAATTGTATAATACATTTTATTTATTTTTTATTTAATATATATTTACATCATTCTTCATTTAAACTCATGCCATTGGCAGCAACATGGATGGAGCTGGAAGGGATTATGTTCAGTGAAATAAACCAGAAAGAAAAAAGAAAAATATCGGATGGTTTCACTTATAGGAGGAATGTAGAGGAAACAATTAAGGGATCAGGAGAAAAATTAATTACAATAAATTAAAAATCAAAATCAGAAAACTACTATAAATCAGAGACATTCTGCAGGGGAGGAGGAGGGAGGAAGAATAAAACAGGGATGGGAAGAGCACAAGGGTGAATTGCCAAGTGTGATTTTAAGTCTCCCAATTAGTCTGTAAAAAGGCCAACAAAGTTTCGGGTAGGTGATTTTTTTTTTTTTTTTACTGCTTTTTGCCACCTCCCGGGATGCGAGGCAGAAAAGGCTCCGGGGCCCGGGAATCCCCGCACCTTGCTCGGGCGCCCAGCAGAAGCTCCACGCCCGCCTCCCAGGCGCGGTCTGGGTCGCCGCCGCCAGCCACCCCGGCAGCGTCTCCTGACACGGGGGCCGCTCTTCCGCTCTCCCGGGAGGACTGGGGCGGGGCCGGCGTGTCCGGCTCTTTCTGCCGCGCTGGGACCATCCCATTTGCTGACATCGCTGGGGCTATGGCGGCGGTACTTGGGGGTCGGTGCTTCCCTCTGGCTTGGCTCTGCAGGTGCGAAATCCTAAGTGCAGTGCGGCCCTCACTTTGGGTGAGCTCCAAAGGCAGCCCCAGGCTCGGCCGAGTAACCCTAACCTTTCCTTGCTGCAGGAAAGCCGGGCAGGGCTGCGGTCGGCACTACCGCGCCGCGCTCTGCACCCAGTTGAAGCAGCCCCTGGCCATTGAGGAGGTCGCCCCTCGCCCTGTCCGTCCTCACGAGGTAGGGGTGCTGGCCTATTCCTGGGAACCCTTGACACCCCACCAACCCCGGGGCGCCACACACATCGCAGGCTTCCGCTCGGAATTGAGTTTCCCCAGCGCTCGGCTAGGCGGCGACAGGAGCGGGGAGCAGAGCTTCGTCCTGGGTCACAAAGGCCCTGTTAGGCTCCATCAAAAGGCCAAAAATGCTAAAGAAACATGGTTCCCCCAAGCACTAAAATGTCGGCCTTTATCTGAAGGCCCTTGAGCTGTTGCCTTAGAAACAGATATCTGATTTGCACACGATTTTGTATGAACCAACTGCAAGTTATTGATTTAATGCAGATAAATGGACCCCATCCTTTACTGCCTCTTCGTGTCAGCATCTAATTATCCACCCTCTCTCCTCCCCCAAACCAGTCTGGTAATGCCTGTATTTCCATATGAATATGCCTGTGCCCTTTTCTGGGGTGTTGCAGTGATCTGGGGTGGATTAGATTAGGGTTGTAGGCAGGTCCACTGTAATGTGGATGGAGGACACTTTGGCTTTGTCTGTTGACCAGCCTGGTGGTCCACACGGTGTCATCCGGTGTGGACGATGAGAGCCTTGACAAGGGGATGCAGTCAGGAAATCTCAGGCCTGGGGACTTCTGGTGCGAGGGAGATTGGAGAATTTGGCTGAGTACTGGTCAGCTAGTCTGCTTTCTGGGTTTCAGGAGCTGACGTTCATAGTTGCATCAGGAGAGTGACTCTGCATATGTGTACTTTCCACGTCAGCACCTAATGTGTCATGCACACAACGTGTGGCCTCCTTTGTTCTATTGTTTGCCCAGACACTGCCTTGTTAGCTCAGGATACCTGGGACTATGTGAAATTAACCACCATTAAATCCCTGTAGTCTGAACTGATGCCTGACACGTGACAGATGCTTAAAAGATTGTTAAGTGTGTGTATTTTGTGCATAAAATGTCTTCTCATCAGTATGACCATGTCTGTACTAAATTAACAGTTTAAACAAAACAAATAACTAAATGTCATGGGTTCTGTCTCTCAACATTCCTTTTTACCTATATTCTATGCCCTGTTAGGATGGGTTGGTCTAACTAACATAGTTCTCTAATGTCAGCCTGCATCAGAGTCACCCACTGCTTATTTTTTTTTAAAGATTTTTTTTTTATTTATGCATACAAGAGCCAAGCCAGAGGTGCGGGGGTGGTGGTAAGAGGAGTCACCAGAGAGTGGAGGCAGAACACGTAGATCGACTGAAATACACTGCTGAGGGGAGCAGCGGGTGAGGCAGGAGAGGTCTACCCACAGCTTACTAAACGTGTTGGGTTTTGTCCTCAGAGTTTTTAATTCGGTAGGCAGGGCTTGAGAATTTGAATTCCTAACAAGTACGTAGGTGACACTGAAGCTGGTGGTCTAGGGACAATACTTTAAGAATCACTTGACTTAGAGGGTCTAAAAGAAAATGCTGATTACCCTGCTACAGGCCTACCTCTAGCACTATCATAAAACACCCATGTTAAGGATCTCGGATTAGTTGCTAGGATTCCTGATTCCCAAAACAGTTGATCTTTGTGACTTTCTGCTTAAAATCTTTTAACAACTGCTTCCTATTATAAAGATCAAGATCCTCATAAAAGCCTATAAAACCTTGGATGCTATTGGCCCTGCTTTCTAACACCACCTCTTTGTACTTTAGCCTCAGTGGTTTTTCTTTTGTCTGTACCACAGGGCCTTTGCACTTATCGCCTTTGTCTTGGTTTTGCTTTTATGCCAGGCTTTTTTCCTCTGCCTTTAACTTGAAAAATTAACTCTTAACTGTTTGTAGTTCAAGTGTTACTTAGGGATTTTTCTTCATTTTCCTAAAGGTTAAATGCCAACCTTATGTGCTATCATAATACCACATCTTCAACATTTTTTATAGGATTATAAATTGATACTAAATCCTCATAATTATTTGCTTAATATTTGTCTTAGTTCCATGAGCCAATAACCTTGTCTAGGCTATCTCTTGATTGTGCAAGGCTCTAGTTCGGTACCTGGTATATAGTAAGCATTTGATAAATATTTTGGTATAATTGACTGAACTTTGTCTCCATGGGTGTGTGTTCCTTTGCTTTGTTGCTTTATTTCCTTTGCAGGTCAGAGTTGGTGTCCATTTCTGTGGAGTTAACTTTGCTGATATTTTGGTCTGCCGTGGTCAGTATCAAGAAAAGCCCCATCTTCCCTTCATACCTGGTGAGTCTAAAGGGGCCAAGTTAACTGTTTCAGAAAAAGATGATACAGAGGATTTTCTGAACCAAGCACTTCCTCTCTGACCCTACCCTGACATGTTGCTTGCCATCAGCAATATCTCAGCTATGTCCAACCCACGAATAATTAGCATCACTACATTGTGAACCCTCTGAGTTTTTTTTTTTAAAGATTTATTTATTTATGCATACAAGAGCTGGGGTACAGCCAGAATTGGGGGGTGGGTGAGAGGATCCACCAGAGACAGAGTGGGTAACAGAACAGGCAGACCGACTGAAATACACTGCTGAGGGGAGCAGTGGGCGAGGCAGGGGAGGTCTGCCACCCCATGTGGGTCCCCTCCCTGGCCAGCAGCAGGGATCGAACTCGTGCTACAGTGGCTGTAGTTTGCTTCATAGTGCGTTGCTTAACCCACTGCACCACCAGGGAGACCCTCCCCCTCTGAGTTTTTAACTCTATAACTGTCTTAGCACTGTATCTGGCTTATAGTAGGTGCTCAATAAATACTTAAAAGATGGATGAATGAATAAATGAATTTTTACATGCCACTATGTTTACCAGAATCCTGCTTTTCAGAATTGTCATTAACCCTAGTCTTGCCCTTCTTTCCTTGATGGAGCCTTGATTTTGTGTTTTCACTGAAGGAACATAAACATCTATTTGTAGCTAGAATTCTCAGTCCTCAGAAACATTTTTCCAAAGAAAATTAATATCAAAGGATCAGAAAGAAGAAAAAGAGTTTATAATTTTCTTAGCAGCCCACTGTCTGAAATACCTCATGCTCAGTCTGATTATGTTTAGATCCCGGGTATGGGGACAAGTGAGTAGTTATTGTTTTTGAAATTTCTTTAAAGGAATGTCAGTATAGCTTAGTGTACATACAATGCATGCATATTTTATACAGATTGATAGAATTAAGGATACAGTGATTGTGAAATTGTTATTGTGTTTTGCCCTGTGGGTATTTGGTTATATCTCAGCAGTTGGAACCATTTCTCTTGGTTTGTGTTTGCTGAAATGCTGAATAGAGGGGAAGATGTCATATTCAATCGATCTATTCTGGCAGCATAAGTCAGAAATGTATAATCATTAAATTCAGAGATTTTGGATGGTAGAAGAAAATAGGGCAGATAATACCAATTCTTCTCTTGAGTCAAGTACTGTGAAAATAATTCATGTCCTTGAGGGCCTCATCGTCCAAAAGAGGAGACATGAAAATAGATAAATACAATATGATGACCATTGTAACTGGAGGGCTATAGGAGCACAACGCCTCATGAATCAGAGTTAAAAGTACGTATATCTGTGATTCCTTGTGCTTTTGCCCATTCTTGAAATTTTCATTTATGTCACAATTAGAGTGGGACTGCTGTAGCATTTCAGGTTGTGATTCTGAAATTTTAAGTTCATTTTGTTATGATTTGGGTGCAATATCCATCCTCCTTCTCTTCCTTCACCTGGGGAAACAAACCCTTTGAGCTCCAGAAAGTTGCTTAGAGGCTGGTGGTCAGAATGTCCCCATTTCCACGGTGCTGGGCTTTGCAGATAACCTAATCTTTAAACAATTTGCTTTAGGAATGGAGTTTTCTGGGACAGTATTGGAGACAGGCACAGATGTCAGCACAGTGAAAGAGGTAAAGTAGTTAAAATCTAGGGAATTGTGGTATATGTGTGTCTATGATAATATGCTAAGTTCCTTTGTAGCCAAAATGTCTGGCTCCTTCTGGCCAAAGGGAAGTAAGATGGAGGAGGAAGAAACTCATTCTGAATAGGGGGAAGGAAGCTAGTGGAAGTTCCTGATTTCATTAAACTTTTTTATGACTAATAAGTGGCAGCACCTCAGTATTCTGTTACTGAGAAAATAGAGAATTCTCAAATTTTGGACTCATGAAAGAAATTAACTCGGGGATTCTAATTCACATCGACCATTTCCTTTCTTTATCCTATCATTGTCCAAAATGTGCTCAGACTGGCTTGGCACCAGGGTGGGGATATTGAGAAAATAACTGAATTACTTACTAAACATTAACTCTGAATAGATAATTAAGGCAAACTTTTATCTTAGGGAGTCAGAATGACAGACTTTCTTTTTTTATTATTTGGGGAGAGGTCAGTGACAACGGCCTTCAATAGTCCCTGCATTTGAACACTTGAATGTACCCTTAATAGTATTTTCCGTTCAGGGAGATCGAGTTATTGGCGTGAGTGGCTTTAATGGTATGGCTGAAGAATGCATCATGGACCACAAGGTAGCTCCATCTCTTAATATTAATGCTTGGAGGTAGCCCCTTCCTTTCTTTCTTAATTCCCACCTATTTCTCATTCCTCATGCTCCTTCTTGCCTCCTTTCTTTGTATAAGTTTGAGTGTATCTTGTTTCTCAGCCAAGAACTTCTTTCAAATGTTAACCTCCTTTTTTATATTGTTGGGGTAACCCTTGCACAGATATTTCTGTGAAGTGGTTTAATGAAGAGGGGCATTTTGTTTTCTGAGTCCTGAAGCAGTTGGCTGACTGTCCAACTGGACCATAGTTGGGTATGGTGCGGGGCTCTGAGCTGATTGTAATTGGTTCTCCCCACCACCAAGCTTGAGAAAGACAGCTAGCTCTGGGAATGGAGCCGGCCTGGGTGGCCGGGCCTTCGTGCTTCCCCCTAGTGGTAAACAATGTACATTTATTGTCTCAGTTTTACTGAGGTAAAATTTGCACACCCTGCAATTCATCCACTGTAGTGCTCGTTAACTGTGTTCAGTTCTCCATAAATTGGTTCCTTTCTAAGCCAGAAGCCAACTTTAGGATATTTGAAGTCTGATGCACCCACATCTTGAACTTAGCCACAGTTTATTTGGTCTTGACTCCTGAACTTGGCTCCTAATGTTTTTTTCTTTGGAAAATCATTCACTCAGTCAAATCCTAATATTTACTGAGCGGCCTTATGACTAGGTCCATGTGCTTAATCCCTAAATCGCTGTTCTCTTTTTTTGTAGATGCTATGGCAGATTCCAGATAGGGTCTCCCTGCGAGAAGCTGCCACCCTGCCTGTATCTTATTGTACTGCTATTTTGGCCCTGGAACATCGGGCCTGTACTCAGCCTGGGTAAGGACAGTGTAGACAATGGAGGGCTAGATGGTCCCATTTTTGATGTCAGAAGTGCCCACCAAGGCCTTTCACCTTCCTATCCTTTACTGTATGTTCATTCTACCTGAGAGGAAAGGCCAAGGAAAGTTCTCATCCAATACTGCGGTCTGGTGATCATGGGGATATTTTCTTAGCGAGGGAGCAGGCATCTGTGCACATGGCCAGTTGAATTTGGAGAAGACTCTCAAACCTGGCCACACTGAAGATCGCTTCCTAGAGAACAATGAAGTTTAGAGAGTTGGTTTTATTTAATCTCACTTTACTCTGGGTTTACTGGAGACCTACGGCGGTATCTGTTTCTGTGAGACCTGACTGGTGTGCCTAACTGAGGTATTTCCATTGCAGAGGGGCTGAAGTCTCTGTGTTACCTGAGCATCCCCACTGCCTCCCACTCTTTTTAGCTGAGCTTCAAAATTGCTCCAGAGACAGGGTTTAATTGCAATATGGCTATTATGCAATCTCTACTCTCTAAAATTCGGCAGTGTTTAGTATGTAAATGATTTGGGGACAGAATTTCAGAAGCAGAAACCAGTGTGGTAGCTCAAAGAAAGGGTCACCACTGGCATGAGGAAGAGGCTACCTAATTAAGACATCTATTTCTTAGAAGTCTTCAACATTGGACCAAACTAGCCCCTATCTATGGTCACAGCCCTAAAGGCTACAGAACAGGCTGCACGTGAAGGGGTAGAAAAGATGGTCTCCATGTTCTCTTCATGCTTTAAAGTGTCCTAGTTCTAATATGATTCATGAAATAACATTACTGGTTGAATTTGGATGGTTTCTGAAGTAATGCTGATCTTTCCCTGGTACAGAGAAACTGTTTTAGTGACAGCAGCAGCTGGAGCAACAGGCCTTGCCGTGATAGATGTGGCAACAAACGTTCTCCAGGCTAAGGTATTTGCATTTTGGATTCTCCTTTAAAGAAACAACCCATACCTTCATTTTTCAAAGATGAACATGCTCATTCATTTACTTAAAATCTTGTACATGGCAGTGGGGAGAGGGAGCGTTATAATGTTGGCCCTTAACATTAATTTAAACAACTTTTTCTTTCTTTATATATATTTGACATCAGTTGTGGTCCCCATGGATTTCCCACCCCCATTTCACCAGTAATTTGCTTCTATTTTGTGAGGTCCCTGGAAGTAAATCAGGTATTAAAACCTGGTGAAGTACGATTAGCATTACAATCTGCCAGATTTTATTCACTCTACCTATAATGCTCTGAGTTGTTTCCTCCTGCACTCAAATTTAAGCTTGGATGGCTTTTTTTCAGGTAAGTATTCTCTGTCCCACAGGCAATGTTTATCTCTTTCCACCTCTTATACATGATCTCATATACTCTCTACTTCTCTGTCATAGTAAACACCTCAGTCTGTTGGCGTTAGTTTACTTGTGTCATTTTTGGATGAATGTCTCCCTTCTGCTAGACTGTAATCTCCATAAGGCAAGGACAATGTCTATTTGGTTCAAGCTACTTTCAGGGCCTAACTTGGTGCCTATAGCATAGTGAGCGTGCAATAACTCTTGAATGAATGAATGAATGCATGAATGAATGAATGGACAAATGTGCCCAGGTTCAGGGGAAGATGCCCTCACCCTTCTGCATTGTTCTCTGACTGGTTGAGTCATCAAAATAGCATTAAATGTGTTGGCAGAGGAAAAAGATCTATTTAATAATGTGATAATATATACATAGGGGAGTATAATGATTATGCAGGTCCTGATTTCTGCTGGGGAGAATAGGGTTTAAAAACCAAAGCCAAGGGATGAGGGGAGAGGGCCTGGGACAATGAGGAGGAGTGAGGAGAGGACCTTCATATGATAAGGAAGTGATGACTATCTTAACTCTGAAAGATAGAGGGGGCAGAGTGATAAGCCTTCACCTGGGTGATAACCCCCAAGTATTTTCTACTATGAAATTAAAGGGAGCAGTGATTACATCTTCATTAGGGGGAAGACAGAGAGATTAAACACAAGGCAATTCTTCTCCCTAGCTTCTAGGGTCTTTGTTGCTCTCACATCAAAATAATCTGCATGTCAGAGCAGGGCTTCTTGAAGAGACCAACTCTGAGAATCTATCTATTTTGAACACTTTCGAATGAAAGAAACCCTTGTCTCTACTCTAGGGCCTCTCTTTAAGGCTGAGTATATTAGACAAGGAGGAGTTCGTGGAGCAGTGGATATTTAAACTTGTTTTTGAAGGACTGAGAGTTGTTGAGTAGAGGAAGAAGGGAAGTGAAGGCCTTTTTCGTGATGGGAAGACATTGGAAGACACAGAAATAGGAACTAACATGATGCATTCAGGAAATGGCAAATACCATCTGCAGAGTGAAGGAACTGTGTGGGGAGTGGTGGAAGATGCCAGGCATGAGCAGGACAGACACAAGCATTTAAAGTTTTATTAGAAGCTATTGAAGATTTTGAATCAGAGAGTACACGATCATTTTGCATTTGCAGAGTTCAGTCTGGTAGTAGTGGAATGGGGAATAGGGGCAAGTTCAGGGCTGGTTTGGAGGCAGTAGGGCAGGTACTAGGAACAATTCAAGACAGAGGTAAGAATACTTGAACTGAGGTCATGAAGGCAATGAATTGAGAAATACTAAAGTGGAAGAACATAGAGAATTTGGTGACTGGAAAACATCCAAGTAGCATGGACCTTAAAGTTAACTTGACTTAGGTTTAGATACTAGCTCTGCCTCTAACTCAACAGCTTTAGTTCCCTCCTTTGCAAAATGATGCTTTCCTCTTAGAGTGGTCGTGACAATATTGAGATTACACGTGCAGTGTGCCATTAGAAGGCATGGCATGTTGGTAAAAATCTCTTAAAAAGGGATCCTGTTATTAATAGACATTGAGTGGGAAGGAGCAAACCAGGTCACCTGGCAGATCTGCCATTTATTGAGATTGGAATACATGGGAAATGGTGAGCTCAGTTTTGGACTGTGGAGTATGCAATTGCAGGTCCAGAAAGCAACAAGACAGACAAGTTTGGAGATAATTACATTGATCTGAAATTTCTTCAGGTGGTAGCTCTCCTTTGTTACACTAAGTCCCTTTTGGGAAAAACTTGTGAGCTCTGAGACAATCCTAAATATACAGGGTCTCCTCATGGAATATTAGCACATTTTCATGTTTAAAGGAGGGCTTTTAGCACCTCTCTTAGTGGGGGAGACCAAAATTAGTTTCATTGTTTAGAACCTTAGGCTATTTAACATTTCTCAGAAAATTGTACCATTTGTTGCAAATAGTTATAGAAGGTTGAATAGACACAAAAATTCACTTCAATTCAGATATTAAAATGATTCTAAGATGTATTTTCTTTAACTGCAATTAAGGTTTTCAGCAAAAGCAAACCAAAAAAAGAATAAAAATAATGTCATTATGCCACCTCCCTGGGATAGGCCATTTGGTAACACCTTCTATTCACAACATTTCCTATTGCTGTCAGAGTGCATCCCTAGCAATTATCTTACCCTTCCATCCTCACAAAGCCCTTGGGAGATGGGTAATGGAGGTGTTTATTATCCCTATTTCACAAGTAAAGAAAGTGAGGCACCAAGAGAAAAAAATATTCAGGGTAGGTCTCACCTGGACCCAGGGAGAATCCTGGGGTCCATGACCCTAACCTGTGTCTGCTCCCATGGGGAGCTAATAGTCTGCATTAAACCAGTTACTTGAGGGTTTGAAGATAACTTTCAGTTTCAAGTAGTTATAGGTGAATTTGGACTCTTTTAAGGACCCTGATAGTCTTGGAATGTGTGACTGCAAGTCCTGAATGTCACTTTGAGGCCAAAGTGCTTGAGCTGGTGGTTGCTGCCCAATGATAAGACCCCTCTAAACAATGCTGGAGCATTTGGAGCTTTTCTAGGGACCCCAGACTTCCATACAATTTGGCCATAGCTATCTGTGCCATTTTTGCCAGGTCTTCGTGCGATGGAGTAGAAATGAATGGGCTTTGGAGTCAGGTGATACTAGGTTTAAATAAATGTTCTACCACCTACTACCTGGATGATTCTGGATCAACTGCTTAACCTCTTGGAGTCTGTATCTCCATCTACGTATAGAATGGGAGTAATTGTATCACCCCTATAATATTCTTATGTGATTTATTTTTTTTTTAAAAAAAAGATTTATTATGCATGCAGGAGCTGGGGTACAGGCCAGAGGTATGGGGTGGGGTGAGAAGAGTCACCAGAGACAGAGTGGGGAACAGAGCAGGCAGATCTACTGAAATACACTGCTGAGAGGAGCAGTTGGCAAGACAGGGGAGGTCTGCTGCATCTTGTGGGTCACCTCCCTGGTCAGGGATAGAACTCATGCTGCAGTGGCTACAAATAGCTTCATAGTGCTGCATCTTAACCCCTTGTGCCACCAGGGAGGCCCCTATTATTATGAGATTTAAATAGAATAAATGATTTCATATGTATAACAATAGATTCAATTTATCTTATACTTTGTTTTCCAAATGACTTACATACAGTATTCCACTTAAATTTTTAAAATAATCTTATTTTACAGATAAATAAAGCTTTATTTATTTATTAGGGAAGTTGACAGGAGGTATATAGGCTAAAAGCACGAACTGTGGAGACAGATTACCTATGTTTGGATTCCAGTTCTGCCCCCCAAAACTTGGGCATCCTTTGTCTTAGTTTGTCTACCTCTAAAATGAGAATAATAATGGTGTGTATATTATTGGACTATTTAGATTAAATGAGTTAATATATGTAAAGCACTTAGAATCATGCCTAGCACATATTACACATTATGTAAGTGCAAGTTCTTACTAAGTAATTCATCTATGGTAGCACAGTTAGGGTGGCAGGGTCAGGCTTTAAACTCAGGTCTGCCTAACTTCAAGATCTTTTCACTGAATGATTCATTGGGATACGTTTTTTAATCATCTATTTGCACTTCTGGAACCCTCTGCATTCTCCCCATCACACTGCTCTAGCTCCCTTTCTTGGCTCTATGCTTGGTATTTAGCTTGCATCCTTACTACTGCCTCAATACTCAATAAATGGCATTTTTAACTTGCATTTGGAGAAGATTGTTGAGTTTCTCCTGAACCCTCTTGACACTCCAGGATTCTTGGGAATGTAGCTCCCATGGCCAGTGGGGCAGGTGAGGGCAGGGGTTGGTGCTATGTGTTGGGTCTGAAGTATGGGATTGAGGCTGATGTCAGGAGGGTAGGGCCACATTGGTCTCCTTGCTTAGAACCCTTTGGGTGGAGGCTGGGTAGTTAGGTGAATCCTCTGGATACATGTTCTAGGTCTTCAGAAGCTTTATGTTTTTTATGCAGGTAATAGCTGCTGCTGGAAGTGATGAGAAGTGCCAGCTGGCGATGCAGAGAGGAGCACAGGCCGCGCTGAACTATGGGCAGGGTGGCCTGAAGGCGGCTGTGAGGAAGCTGGTGGGTAGTGGCGGGGTGAATGTGGTCATCGACACCGTGGGAGGAGACATCTTCCTGGAGGCTCTCCGCAGGTGCATGAGGTGGTCTTTTGAGGGTGCACTAGACCTGGGCTCTGCTGAGACCTTTCCAGAACCTGCCTGCCTTCTGGCCTTATTTCTCTTTCTTTTTCGCTGCTCACTTCTCCTGTAGGCATCGACATCAACCAGACAGCTGAGTGGGTGGGTGAAAAGGAATAGAAGCAGAGGGAAAATCAGGAAATGCTTAAATATAGCAAAAACAAAATACCCACTGGAAGATATCCAAAAAATGACTGCAGACTCTCTGGTTGGCAGTGTCAGATGCTTTAAAAATTATACATGTGTTAAATTCAGCGATGCCAGCCCCCACTAACTACTTTATATACATGGTGTGGGTAATTCTTGAGGAGACCATTGTTCACATGGTAGAATGGCTAGGGCGGCTGCTCCCTCATTCACGGGGCAGCTAGGTAGAGTGGCTTTTGATGTTACTGGTTTCTGAAGCAGCCTGCACTGTTTTATTTATTAAAAATAAATCACTGGAGATTCAGTAAGACAGCAACACCAATTCTCATTCTGTTTTCAACCAGCACTTTAATTGATTTATGAATACAAGAACTGAGGTACAGGCCAGATGTGTGTGTGGCAAGGGTGAAAGGACTCACCAGAAACAGAGTGGGGAGCAGAACAGGCAGATCTACTGAAATACACTGCTGAGGGGAGCAGCAGGCAAGTCAGGAGAGGTCTGCTGCACCATGTGGGCCACCTCCCTGGCCAGGGATCAAACTTGTGCTACCGTGGCTGCGGATAGCTTAATAGTGCTGTGCTTTATCCCCTTGTGCCACCAGAGAAGCCCCTCAACACTTCAGTATTTATAGTTTATCTCAGTTTAAAGTGGGGAAACAGAAACAGAGAAAGCAGTTTACCAGCAGTGCTTCCACTACTGTTCCTGAGTGTTGCTGCCCTGTGCCCAGTGATGTACTTAGAGAAATAAAGGAGGGAAATCCAGCACAGATTGCTGCTGATACCTTCTTTTGCCTGCTTGTTCATTGTGTTTTGACAACAGCTTTTCATTTCCCATCTAAGGAAGAAAAGCAAAAAGCAAACAAACATAAACATATTTTATATCAAAGATGCTTACAGAATTTATTTTTATAATGCATTGCTTAGCATGCACTGTATGGTACATCTCATGATGGGTACCGAAAGCTTGTGAATGTTTGTAGATTATTCAAAACTCTCTAGAGAAGTACATAACTTACAAGAGTTCTAAAGTAAGTCTTTATATAAAGCAAATGATACTTTCCTTAAGTGTCTAGTTTCTTGTTCCTGCTTCCTAAGTTCAAAATCTTTAAGTTGAGTCATCTTGAAGAACAGCATAGGGAATGACATTTGTTTATACTTTTCTCAAAGTAGTCGAGGCAGCTAAATAGACAGCCTGGATTCTAAAGTGCCTCTCCTTATAAAATTGTCTAGTATCTCTGACTGTCTCTGGTCTTCCTTTTGGCATATTTTTGTATTTTCTGGTCAGTGAACCCAGAAGTGGTTCATAAGGTTCATTCTGCCAGTTTGTAACATCAGAAGAGTTCTTAGCTCTGGGTTTAAGCCATGTTTGTTTTCTAAAAAAATGGCAGTAAACTATATGTAACCTAGTATTTACCATTTTGACCATTTGTAAATATATCATTCAGTGGTATTATCTATACTCAAGTATTGTCTAATCATCCCTAATAGGAGCTCTGTGCCTATTAAGTAGTAACTGTTTCCCCCACACACACCTCCAGTAACCTATATTCTGTTATTCTGTCTCCATGAATTAAGGCATCTTGCTTTTTTTTTTTTTAAAGATTTATTTATGTATACAAGAATTGGGGTATCGGCCAGAGGTGAGGGGCTGAGAGGATTCACCAGAGTGTGGAGCAGAACAGGCAGATCTACTGAAATACACTGCTGAGGGGAGCAGCAGGTGCGGCAGGAGTGGTCTGCTGCACCATGCCGCAGTGGCTGTGGTTTGCTTCATAGTGCATTGCTTAACCCATTGTGCCACCAGGGAGGCCCTAAGGCATTTTGCTTTTATTTTACCTTTCTACACTTTTTTTTTTATGGTAAAAATATATATCACATAAGATTTACTATATTATTTTAAATGTTCGTTCAGTAGTGTTATGTTCACAATGTGAAACAGATCTCTACAACTTTTTAGTCTTCTAAATCTGAGATTCTATATCCATTGAATAACTTTCCCCAGCTCCTAAAAGCCACCATTCTCCTTTCTATCTGTGTGAATTTGATACAGTTTCTGTCTTTTTGTGACTGATTTACTTCACTGAACATAATATTCTCAAGGTTCGTTGGTATTATAGCATAAATGGGAGTCCTTCCTTTTTTAGGCTAAATATTATTCTACTATAACTCACATGTTGTTTATTCCCTTATCAGCTGATGGATGTCTGGATGACCTCCACTTCTTGGCTGTTGCAGATAGCACTGCTGTGAACATAGGTCTGCAAATGTTTTCAGATTCTGCTTTCAGTTCTTTTGAATATATATTTAGAAGTGAGGTTGCTGAATCATATGGTAGTTCTATTTTGAATTTCTGGAGGTGCCTGCATACGTTTTCCATAGTGCACCATTTTCCATACTCACCAACAATGGATGAAAGTTCCAGTTTCTCCATATCCTTGCCAACACTTGTTATTTCCTTATTAGTCCCAATGGGTGTGAAGCACCTTGCTTTTTATAAAGTCTTTCCTTTCTCTTCTTTCCTTCCAGCTTGGCATGGGAAGGCAGGATTGTGGTGGTGGGTTTTGCCGGAGGAACCATTGCGTCTTTGCCAGCCAACCTTCTCCTCCTGAAGAACGTCTCTGCCATGGGACTGTACTGGGGCCGATACCAACGTGAGAACTTTCCTGTCTTCTCCAGGAGTCTGTCATCAGCCCTTCAGTACTGTCAGCAAGGGCACATCCAGCCATACATTGGAGCAGTTTTTAAGCTCGAGGAGGTGAGATGCTCTTAAGGGATGTGATAAGGATAAGTCCAGGAAATAAGCTGCATCAAGCCACTAGACAGTGTCTCTGGCTGTAATACATTCTATTTGTCTGGAATGAAAATGTAAAAATGGAGTGCAGACAAATGGGGCCTCACAGGTTGCAGGGTGGCAGGATTTCTCTCAGGCTTCTGGGGTGTGACTGGACACTCAGGCCTGGTGAGCCACCCCGGAAACAGCGTCTGCCAAGGCTAAGAGGGAGCTGGACTTTGAGGGCTCTGTCTATATCATTGGTGTCTCACATAGAGGGAAGTCACAGTGCTCTAGAGAGCACATTTGCAGGTGTTGATATGAACTCTGAACTCCACAACATCCAAGCTCAAGAAGGAAGCACTTGACTTGACCTTTGATTTTAGAATACAGACACTTTAAAGCGCAACCAGATGATCTAGGCTGGAGTTCTGTGATCAAAACACTAAATCATGCCTGGCATCATAAGACTATAATTCATCCATTAGTCACTGTAGTTAATTTTGTTGGCTAGTCACTCCTTTTTTTCAGTCCCTCACAGGCCCACTAATGTGGCTTAAACTTCCTCTAAAGTGTAATTGTGTGCATGCATATGTGATATAGTTGTAAATGCGAATCTGTTAGGCATGAACTGTGAATCCTTTTTTTTTTTTTTTTTGGCTTAATTTATTTTAATGTTCAAAAACTGTTTTGGTAACTGTAGTCAGCCATTGAAGAAGATGTTTTGTTCAAATGCAGATTAGTGGAGTCCAAGCTGTCAGTGCCAGACCGCATTGCTCACCAGCCTTCCATTTTTATGTTTTTTCCCCCATGAGGAGTTACATTCTTTTCAAATATGGTTTCCTTTCTTCCTTATATTTTTGGCATGTAAATCAAGAAGGTGGCATTGGTGGTAAAAGGAGAACCTGATGGCCATTGAAAACTGGTTCCATATTAGTTCTGGCTTTGCCCCCTTCTCCCCTGCCCCTGCAGTTGTAACTTTGTGGAAGTTCTTCACCTTTCTTTCTTTCTTTTTTTTTTTTAAAGATTTATTTATTTATGCATATAAGAGCTGGGGTACAGGCCAGAGGTGTGGGGGTGGGGGTGAGAGGATTCACCACAGAGAGTGAGGAGCAGAACAGGCAGATCAACTGAAGTACACTGCTGAGGGGAGCAGCGGGCAAGGCAGGAGAGGTCTGCCGCGCCATGTGGGTCCCCTCCCTGGCCAGCAGCAGGGATCGAACTCATGCTGCAGTGGCTGCAGTTTGCTTTATAGTGCGTTGCTCAACCCACTGCGCCACCAGGGAGGCCCTCTTTCTTTCTTTTTTAAAAAAGATTTATTTATCTATGCATACACGAGTTGGGGCGCAGGCCAGAGGTGCGAGGGTGTGAGAGGAGACAGAGCCAGGAGCAGAACAGGCAAATCTAAAGAAATACACTGCTGAGGGGAGCAGCGGGCAAGACAAGAGAGGTCTTCTGTGCCATGTGGGACACCTCCTTGGCTGGGGATCAAACTCAGGCTGCAGTGGTTGCTGATAGCGTCATAGTGCTCAACTTAACCCTTGTGCCACCAGGGAAAGTCCCCTCTTTTTTTATTTCCTTATTTGTATTTCTTTGACACAGGTGTAGTCCCCGTGGAATTTCTACCACCAATTCACCTGGGCACCATCACCTTATTCCTTTGTGCTCTTCCTGCCCTCACTTTGATCTCTCTCTCTCCCCCTCCCCTGTAAAGTGTCTCTGATTTATAGCTGTCTGTTTATTTTTGTTTGTTGTTTTATGCTTTTTAAAATTGTTAAGTGTCCACATCAATAAAACTGAGGAATAGGACAGCATGAGTGATGTTCAGTTTATGTTTCAGGAGTCACAGTAGGTGGGTGAGCAGGTGTGACTTGGGCTCGATCTGGGGGTGGGCAGCTGTAGACCTGAACTGCCTGGATTCTGGATCCTAGCTCTGCTGAGGCCTGAGTAGCAGTAGGGTTTTTCTTTTCATACTTCTTTTTTTTTTTTAAGATTTATTTATTTATGCATACAGGCACTGGGGTACAGGCCAGAGGTGTGGGGGTGGTGAGAGAATCCACCAGACAGAGCAGGACACAGAACAGGCAGATTGACAGAAACACACTGCTGAGGGGAGCAGTGGGCGAGGCAGGAGAGGTCTGCTACGCCATGTGGGTTACCTCCCTGACCGGCGGCAGGGATCGAACTCGTGCTGCAGTGGCTGCAGTTTGCTTCATAGTGCGTTGCTTAACCCACTGCGCCACCAGGGCGGGCCCTCTTTTCATACTTTTAAGTGAAGATTTTGTGGCTTAAGAACTTGAGAATCACCAGTTTATAGAACTATTAGGTCCCCTTCCATCTTGTGGCTTTTATCATGTGACTCTGTAAACTGAGGTTGGCTTTAGTTCAGGCTCATGTGTACCTGTTGAGATAGAATAAGGACGAGCAGGCGGAACAGGAATAGAAAAGCATGCTTGTTTGATCTGTCTCTGCTCTTCATTGAAGTGTTCTGGGTGTTGCTCAGGCATGAAAGAAAGCCAGAGGTGGAATACTGTTTTAATTACTCACATTGAAGTTCTTTCTCCTCTTAAACACAAATTAACTGTCTAATTGCTATCCTCCTGTCAGCTTCCATTTGCCCTTCTCTTTTCCAGTCAGGGCTCTGCCCATGGGACTTATCTCATTCTTCCCACTCTGCTGCTCTTCCTGTTCCCGGTGGGCTCTCTGAGGCCACGCTCCCTAACAATTTCAGCCATTGAATTCACCTACCATCCATTTTCTGTTTCTTCTCTTTCTGTGTCTTTCCATATGCAGACTATTTGGAGGAATAAAGATAACAATAATTATGGTAGTTCCCATACATTAGTTATTTGCTGTGGGTCAAGAACCGTGGAAGGATTTGATGTGCATTTTTACATTTAATCTTCACAGTCACCCTTTGAGATAGGAACTATTTTTATCACATTTTACTGTTGAAGAAATCAAGACTTGTAGAGGCTAGAAAATTGCCTAATAATATATAGTAAGTGACAGACTTGGAATCTAGTCCAGGCTGGTCTGACTATAGAATCTGGTTGCCTTGTGCCTGTCAAACTCTCTGCCTATAAGCCAAGAAGTTCCTTCTTAGGCCCCTTATTCTAAGTTTTTCCAGCTATTGGAGAATTTTTCTATATGAAAGAACTATCTTATAGTTCCACCAGGACTCTTAAATTTTCCTGAGTGGTACCAGAATTTATAATTTTTTCTGTTGGAGTAAAAATGATTAAATGAATAGCTATTTCATTTCCATTAACATTAAAGCCTGGGTCATATAAATTAATTAATATGTTGGGAAAATATATTTATCAGCACCTTCTCGGAAAGTGACCACTCTGTGAGTGTGTGTGTGTGTGTGTGTGTGTGTGTGTAAGGTTCCAGAGATATTGTTGCTTCCTAGCTTGTATTTTCTTTAGACTATGTGGACCTAAAGATTTGGCCTTTAGCCAAATTGATCTGGCCACATACTTTGTACCATAGTTTTTCATTTTCTTTTACTTAAAATTTTTTTAAAATGTTTAATTGAAGTAAACTTGCATTTGGGGTGTGCATCATTTTAAATCATATCTCTACATATTAAGTTCACCACTAAAAGTCCAATTCTATCCTTTACCATAAAATTGACTCCTTTTATCTTTCCCTCTGACCACCACTTACTTGGTCTAATAATCTAAAAGTTTATTTTGTTGTATTTAGCTGATCTGTTTGTTTGTGAAATTGTTACAGGACAGGGAGAGGGGCACCCCAGGACCCCCTACTCTATATAGGTTCTGCCATTTGCTGCATTAAGACAAAACATACTATAGTGCACAAGATTTTATGAAAAGGAAGTTTAATAAAATTAATGTGCAATAAAGAAAAGACAAAGAATATAATTTCCAAATCAAGCACCCAGAGTTACCCATCCCCTCGTGGGTAAATGTTCAACCAAACAGGGTTGGCCCAAAGCAGGGCCTCTGAGGCCTGAAAGCCTGCCACAAATCTAAGCATGTTCTGGCAGGGACCTATAAAAAGGGTCAGAAACAGCTAGACAAGTCTGGGAGGAAAAGAGCAAAATCAAAATCAAAGCTACCATCATTAAACTCCCCATAGGTTTCTCACCCACATCTGTTTCAATCAGTCCAGGACCAAAAAGCAAGCACAATTTCTTCACATGTCTCTCTGCTCCACTTGCCTCCTCCTGGTCTCCTTTGGCTCTTTATCCTTCTTTCCTTCTCCAGTCTCCTCTCCAGCTTCTCCTCACTGCTCAGCTCCATCCTTCCTTGGGTGGGGTAGGGAATCTGGAAACTCCCCTTTTCCTGGGGACCACCCTGTTACAAAATCACATGGTATATGTCTTTTCCCACTTGACTGACTTCAGTATCATACCCTTTAGGTCCATCCCTGTTGTTGCAAATGGCAGGATTTCATCTTTTTTGTAGCTGAGTAGTATTCCAGTGCATATATATATATGTGTGTGTGTGTGTATATATATATGCCACATCCTCTTTATCTAATCATCTGTCAGTGACACTTAGGTTGTTTTCATCTCTTGATGAGCCTTTTTTAAAAAAATTAATTTATGCATGCAAGAACTGGGGTACAGGCCAGAGTTGCAGGAAGTAAGAGCAGAAAAGGCAGATCTACTGCTAAGGGGAAATACACTGCTGAGGGGAGCAGTGGGTGAGACACAGGAGAAGTCTGCTGTGCCATGTGGGTTAGCTCCCTGCTTGGGGATCATACTCATGCCACAGTGGCTGCTGATAGCTTGACAGTGCTGAGACTTTAACCCCTGTGCCACTAGGGAGGCCCCATGATAAAGCCTTTTTAATAGATGCAGAGTATGAACTTCCCTGGTATTCTGTGCTTTCCCTTCATTTACTTGAAATGACTTGTTTGATGCCTTAGAACGTGAGCTCTGTGGGGAGCGGCCAGAGCTGTCTGTATCTCAGTGTCCCTAGATTCTGGTCGACACACATCTGTTGAATGACTGACTGAGAGGTGGGGATCTAAGGTCAGACCACCCGAGATCCTGGCCCCACCACTTCACTAGCTCAGGGCAAATTATTTACATCTTAGGGCTTTAATTTCCTTGTCTGCATTGGGGCAGAAATAAACCCAATCTCCTAGAATGCAGATAAGGATTAAATAAAATACTACATGTCAAGGCAGATAGGGAACAGTTTATTTTTAAAGCAAAAATATATAGCCATTGTAAAATATGGATCTGAGCCTTTCAGATTCCTTGGCCTGTAACACTTTTGCATTGACATACAGGATGGGTTAGAGAGACAGTCTTGAGATTTTGAATTTGTTGTTATGTCTAAGCCATGATGGGCAGCTCATGAATTAGCCATGGTTTGTTCAGAGGCTGGCATTGCTGAGATATGCCATGTCTCTTTTCTGTACAGAGCTGCCCAAACGCATTCACATCTGCACCTGACAGTACTTACACCTCACAGATCTGAACTTGTTAAGTATATAAAGGTCAAGGCGAATACAAAAATAGGTTTCATGGATAGAAATTGTTGCTTTTAAACCACTTTCCTGTAAGTCTTTATTTTCAGTATGCAGAGGACCATTGTGTACTATTTGTAATTCAAAAAACCCAACGAATAAAGAGCAAGTGGACAGCAACATAAACCAGTTTACATTCCAGATTATTATTAGTAGATAACAGTTTCTGAGCAATATTAATTGCACTAATTTTCCCAATGATTTCTTCTATTATAAGAGAACACTTCCTGGAAGGAGAAGTGCTATATTTCAGATCCTTGTTTGACACACTGTCTGTTTCCAACAGCTCTTTCTCTTTCCTCTCTGCCATGAGAATGAGGTGAGCCAGGCTGTGCACTAGATAGGTGCCTCTGTCTCCACCTGGGACTCAGAATGAAGCTGGCAAAGCCACAATCAGTGGTTGGAAATTGCTTGTTTGAAATTCCCTGAGTACATCTGTGGATACATTTTAAAAACATTCATAAAAATTACTTTTTGTTTACATAGTACATTAAGTTTACACCATTTGTCGGATCTGGCTTATAGCCGTGACTGTATCTGCCAGCCCACTTATCACTGGTCTTCACTGCTGCCTCACATTGTCCATCCCTGCTGTCCTGCCGCCCAGCACCGGCCCTTAGAGCCCATAGCCTAGCATTATTGGTGGCCTTTTGCTTTTCCAGGGGTTAAGACCTCCATTTTGCTCATCAGAGTGGGATTTGCTGCAGCTCTGATACAGACATCTGTTCTGAAGAGCCCACTGAAGCTCTGGCTCCCCCAAAAACTCTATTTTGGGGTCTGGGTAATATAATCCAGAAGGACTGGGGAATTTGCCCCAGGGGGCAAGCTTTGGCAGAAGATAAGTCATTCAATCCCTTTCCTTCTCTCAATGGACTGTTTGACACTCAGGGGTTGGGGGTGTTCCACATCTCTTAGAGAAGTTGCTGGTGAAGCAGCTGCTCGTGCCCCTGCAGCTACAACCAAACCTTGTAGTTCCTTTCCCTCCTTCCCTGATTTACTTCACTTTTCCCTTACCCATACCTCTGTGTGACTGCAATAAAACAGTGGGGCAGGGGCCTCCCTGGTGGCGCAATGGGTTGAGCAACGCACTATGAAGCAAACCGCAGCCACTGCAGCACGAGTTCAATCCCTGCCGCTGGCCAGGGAGGGGACCCACATGGCGCGGCAGACCTCTCCTGCTGTGCCCGCTGCTCCCCTCAGCA
>JAGFMF010011659.1:1562382-1628946 GCA_019455555.1 Galemys pyrenaicus | reverse complement strand
GATCTGCCTGTTCTGCTCCCCACTCTCTGTGGTGAATCCTCTCACCCCCCCCCACACCTCTGGCCTGTACCCCAGTGCTTGTGTGCATAAATAAATAAATTAAAAAAAAAAACAGTGGGGCATATGTTTTGGTTTGGTTAGGTTCTGTTTTTTTTTTTTAAAGATTTATTTATTTATGCATACAAGCACTGGGGTACAAGCCAGAGGGGTGTCGGGGGGGGGATGAGAGGAATCACCACAGAGAGCGGGGAGCAGAACAGGCAGATCAACAGAAGCACGCTGCTGAGGGGAGCAGCGGGCACAGCAGGAGAGGTCTGCCGCGCCATGTGGGTCCCCTCCCTAGCTGGCAGCAGGGATCGAACTTGTGCTGCAGTGGCTGTGATTTGCTTCATAGTGCATTGCTTAACCCACTGCGCCACCAGGGAGGCCCCAGGTTCTGTTTTCTAAGTAACCCTGTCTGACACTTAATTTTGAAATTTATTTATTTTTGTCTAATAATACATGGCTTGACTTCTTTTTCTTGAAGTCAGGTTTATTGAGGCATGATTTTCAAACAGTAAAATTCATTCTGAGTTTTGACATTTATAGTCATATAACTGTATCACTATAATCAAAATATAGAACATTTCCATCCTTTCTAAAATTTCATTGGGGCCCTTTATAATCAATCCTTGCTAAAAGTTCACTGGGGGCCATATAATCTCCTATTCCACAACCCTTGGCAACTACTGATCTGTTTCTCTTCCTATAATTTTGCCTTTTCTACAGTGTCATGACATGTAATTATACAGTACATATCTCTATGTATCTGGCTTCTTAAACTTTTCATACTGCTTCTGCAGTTCATCTATGCATTTACATATTCAGTTATTTGTCCTTTTTCATCACTGAATACTATTTCATGGTATAGAGCTACCTCGGTTTGTTTTGTTCTTCATTAATTAAGAGATGTTTGATGATTTTTGGCTTTCAGTGATTAAGAATAAACCCATAAATATTCACTTATAAGTTTTGATAGACATGTTTTTATTTTTTAAGGGGGCCTGGGATTTCTGGGTCATGTGCTAAGTTTATGTTTAACTTTTTTTTTAAATCTTAATTTGCACAGACATTTAATTGACTTTATTTACAGAGCAGGAGTCACACCACTCTCTCCCAGTCTCCAGTGATTCCTGGATAACATCACTAGAGAAAAATTTAAAATACACCACTGCAAAATCTTACAAATAACCCATGTTGATGCTCTTCCAGAAGCAAGCTTGCTCTATCAGCATCTCTTTCTCTATGCCTCACTTACTGAGAAACAATCCTGTTGCAGTCTCTATAGTTCATGATTTTTGTAGGAAAGACCACTCTGTCTTACTGTTGAAGACTACAGCACATAAATTTTCTTTCTTTTTTTTTTGTATATTCTGCATTAGAAACTGGTGCTCCAACTTGCACTGTCGGAACATTTCAGGATTTTGTCTGAACCAATTTGCAGCTATATGTTTAAATTTTGATAAACTATTAAACTGTTTATCAAAATGGTTGTATTATTTTGCATACCCACCACAAATGTGTAAGAGTTTCAGTTGTCCTACTTCTGCCAAAACTTAATTTTATCAGTTGGTTTTTCTAATTTGAGCCATTCCAGTAGGTGCACAGTGGTGTCTGATTGCAGGTTTAATTTGCATTTCTCTAGTGAACAAGGGTCTTGAGTATCTTATGCTCCTTTGCTATCTGTATCTCCGTTTTAGTGAAATGCATTGACTGCCTTTTAAAAAAGAGGTGGATCATCTTGTGTGAGAACAGTCAAAATGATGATGATAATTCACTTAGGACAAATGTATCACTAACTAAATGTTTTTATCTTTTAGAAAAAGTTTCTTTTATTTCTAGATAAGTCCATTCATTCATGAGCTTATTTTGTTCATCAAGCATTTGCTGAGTGGATTTTGTATGCCAGTCAAGGAAAATAAAAGACTTGAGGAATTCTTTTTGAATTGGGAAGATCTCAGGACAAGGCTTTGCTAGAGAGAAGAAAGAGCGTGAGTCTGTTAGGTGTCTAATAGGAAGCATGAGTCAGCATAGTATATTTAGGCAACGGTGGGTTACTCTGATTGTTCCTGTTTGATGGGCTAATTAAAAATTCCAACAGCGGAACCTAAAACAAAAGCAGTAGCCTCACTCTGCCCCCAAATTCCAGGTTGCATTTCTCTAGAGACAAATTTAATTATGGCTTCATCCCCTGCAAAGCAGAGAATCAGGTTCTGGGAGCAGCCTGTGTATCTTATCTAGGCTGCTACAGAGTAGCCTTCTGCTCTGTACTGCAGCTGGTAGATTGCGGAGGGCAGTGTCCCTGGCGTCCAAATAGCTATCAAAAGACTAGGTCTGAAGCCATGCACTTTACTTTTCTCTCTTATTAAAGAAGCATCCAGTTCTTAACACCTCAGGTTGTCTGTTTTCCCAGTCCAGATAGAAACCAGAGGCAGAAAGGGATAGAGTTGGGTTATTTTTAGAAGTGGGCACTGAAGTGGAAGCTGGACATTGACAGAAGTAATGGAACAGCTGAAAAACAATGATGAAATTGTGGGTGTTCAAAATTGAGATTCTGAAGTCATGGTACAAAAAGGTCATGCTTTCTCTGCAATACTATCTTGTAAAGACATCAGGTAAATAGGTACTACCTTTCATAAAGATTTATATGTAAAATTTAAAAATAACTTTTAGCATTTTTTAAAAATATTTATTTATTTATGCATACAAGCACTGGGGTACAGGCCAGAGGTGTGGGGGGAGGTGAGAGGATTCACCACAGAGAGTGGGAGCAGAACAGGCAGATCAAGGGAAGTACACTGCTGAGGGGAGCAGCGGGCACAGCAGAAGAGGTCTGCCGCACCATGTGGGTCCCCTCCCTGGCCGGGAGCAGGGATCGAACTCGTGCTGCAGTGGCTGCGGTTTGCTTCATAGTGCGTTGCTTAACCCACTGCGCCACCAGGGAGGCCCAACTTTTAGCATTTAAAGGGACAACTTTCTTTTTATGTTAACACGTATTTGTAGGAGAGTCCTCATTTCTCTAGAATGCCAGGTAAGAAGAGTATCACTGTCTCAAATTATGCTTGTTTTCCTAAGTGCTTTGTGTTGGTGGGCTATGACAGATCTCAGGCAATAAGCAACTTGTAGCTGACAGGAAAGTGAAGCAGCTGTGAGTCACCTGGAGAGGTACCTTTCTGTGATGGACATTTTGGGCATGAGGTTTCAAACATCTGTCTTCTACCTCCTGTGAATGAGTCCAAATTTGCTTAGATTGGTCTCAGCAAGGCACAGAGATGCAAAGGCAGATGTCTTTGAAACCAGGATGTCAAGCTGCAGAGAGATTGCCATGACTGATTGGTTTCTCTGCTTGTTTTCTTTATTTTTCTTATGATTTCGAGGGAGGATTTCAAGTGGAGAGTTAGTTAACCCTAATCCTCATTGCCAAACACATTTTTACTCCTGGGCCGTGAAAGACCTCTCTTTCATTTTGCGTGTGTGTATTTCTGGCTATCTGTATTTACTTTATTTGCTTTAGTCTCTTTTCCTGCTACCATCCCTATTTCTTTTTTTTTTTCTCCCCTTCAGAGTCAGTCTCTATAAAATGTGTGATGCCTATCTTTGGATTTGTATTTCCTTGTAAAATATACAGAATTATTTTGTGTGCTAATTTATTTTCAAGTTAAATGGTGGCATGCTATGGACCTTATTCTGTCTCCTGATTTTTCACTCAGCACTGTCTTTTAAAGAGACATCTTTGTTGCTGGTCTGGTATCCAGTTCATTGTTGCATAGTAGTCCATGGTGTCCATCCATCAGAGTTTGTAGATCTATTCCTGTTCTGCAACCATCCCAGGCTGGGTAGGTTTGTCGTTGGTTCAGGCAGTTTAAAAGAGTATCTCGGAGCCCTTGGCATCATCCCCACAAGATTTCTTTTTTTAAAGATTTTATTTATTTATGCATACAAGAGCTGGGGGGTACAGGCCAGAGGCAGAGGGTGAGAGGATTCACCAGAGATAGCGGGGAGCAGAACAGGCAGATCTACTGAAATACACTGCTGAGGGGAGCAGTGGCAAGGCAGGAGAGGTTTGCTGCACCATGTGGTTCCCCTCCCTGGCCAGGGATCAAACTCTTAACTGCAGTGGCTGTGGAAGCTTCACAGTGCTGCGTTCAACCCATTGCGCCACCAGGGAGGCCCCACACAAGTGCACAAGGGAAACAAGCCAGCAGGGAGACAGCAACTTCAGTGCCCCTGCAAATCTCTGTACAATCTTTCCTCTCATAGCCATTAACCACCCTCCACTGCACTCCAGTGCACAATCCTCTGCTGCACCATCCTCTGTGATGCTGCCCTTGAGGCCCATTCCTTGGCTTAGATGTGCCCACTTACACATGCCCACACCGTACTCCAGGTGTCTATGAGGCATGCATACCCTGAGCCCATGCTCACAAGTGCCTCCTGCATTCAAGGGCCACAGGTGATAGCCACAGAGGCCAATGGTAAAAAAACCTGAGCAATCTTTGCTTACCCTACAATTCGCTATTGACAAACTTCAAGGTCAACTTAGTCCTCTGTAGTTAACCATAGGGGCATGTTCCAGTGTTGCTTTGGGGATATCTCCCTAGGAGTAGGTTTCTTGGGTCACAGGAGGTGTGTCCACTTAATTTGATTGCCAAATACGCTCCTGAATGACTTGACCAGTTTATGCTCCTAAGAGCAATGGATGAGAATTATTTATTTGCTGCCCTGTTGATATGTAACATAAACCACTTTCCAAATTTTTGTAAAAGTAATAGGCACAAAGAGGCATCTGATTGTTTTCATTTGCATTCCCCCAATTTCTAGTTTATTTTTTTATTTATTTAATTTTTTTATTTTTATTTTTTTATTTTTTATTTTTTTTTATTATTAGTTATATTTGACATCATTTGTAGTCCCCAGGGGGTACCCACCACCATTTCACCCGTGCAACATCACCTCAGTTCCTTGTGCACCCTCTGGGATCTTCCCCGTCTTTGCCCTCCCCCCTTCCCCTCCCCTCCCCCATGGTCCCTTTGGTTTCAATTTCTAGTTTATTTAAACATCTCTTTATATATTTTTTCTAACCCCTCATTTTCCCCATTCATTGAATTGCTATTTGAGCCCTTTGTGCAATTCTCTGTGGGGCTTCCAGTCTTTCTTACCAATTTGCAGAAGTTTCCCATGTGTAATCTATAGTCCTCAAGTTTTAATATGCATATGAATCACCTGGAGGTCTTGTTAAGATGCAGTTTATGATTCAGTAAGTGGAACTGGACTCAAGATTGAGTAGCTAATGAATTCCCACTTGATGATGGGTTGGTGCAGAAACCTATGGTTCTTGAACTACCTTGTAAGTAGCAAGGTTTCAGGGGACAGTTTGAGATTTTGCAGAAGTCTTTGCTTCCAAATTTGCCATGCATCTGTTACCTTTGTCTAGATTTATAGCAGTCAGACACACTGGTATTTTGCCTATGGTTAATGATATCTGCAACATGTTTAACAAGTCCTTTGTCATCTCTGGGTCACAGTGATTTTCTCCTTTAACTTTTTCTATTAACTTTATTCTTTCACACATAAGGAATTAACCCATATGAAGTTACCTCTATTTTGAGCACAGATTAGATAACTGGTTTTTATTTTTCTCCTTATAATGAGCTAGTTTCCCCAGACCAAATAGTTCATTGTTTCTCCATTCATTTGTGGAGTGGGAAACTTTCATCTTATCTCAAGTTCCCAGATGCACTTGTGTGCTCTTTTCTTTTTGTCTATTCCCTTCGTTCATAGATATGTTCCTAAAATAGTATCACTGTTTCTATGTTTAGAGCTTTCAGGTATCTGGAAGGATAACCCTTTTACCTTTATTCTTTTAAAATTTGACTTAGATTTGTGAAAATTTCTCGCTTGAATCAAATCTCAGCATAAATTTGTTGAGTTCCTAAAAAAAAAGACATTTTGAATGGGATTGCATTGATTTTATAGGTTACTTTAGGGGGAGTGTTGATCTTTTACCATTATTGAGTTATCTCAGATGTGAACACAAATACTGCTATTTATTCAGATATTTCATTTTTTAAAAAAAAGATTTTATTTATGCATAAAGAGCTGGGGTACAGGCCAAAGGTGCGGGCGATGATAGGACTCACCAGAGACAGAGTGGTGGGTAGAACAGGCAGATCGACTGAAATACACTACTGAGGGGAGCAGAGGACAGGCAGGAGAGGTCTGCTGTGCCATGTGTGTTACCTCCCTGGCTGGGGATTGAACTCGTGCTGCAGTGGCTGCAGAAGCCTCACAGTGAGGCACACAACCCGTTGCGCCACCAGGGAGGCCCCTCTTTCGTATTTTTAAATAGAGTTTAAAGTTATTCCCCATAAAGCCTTGTGGATTATTCTTGTGTTATTTGTAAGCACTTTAATGTTTTCGTTGCTTTTGAGAATTAAATTTTATTTCTGTTTCCTAGTTGATTATTTCTGATATAAATAGAGAAATGTCAGTAATTTTTGTAAACTAATCTTATATCTAACAATTCTGTTTACCTTTTTTTATTTGTTACTTTTATTGGGTTTTCAATATAGATTATTATATTGTCCACATGTAAGTATTTTTGTCTGTTCTTCCATTCTTGTTTTCTGATTTTGGTGTGGTTATTGCTTATTTTATTTCAAAAAATATATTAATTTACTAATTAATAATAAATATCATATCATTAATTAAACTAATCAAATGGCTAATATACTTTCTTTTAAATTTATTTTAGGTCTACTGAAAAAGATGCCAGAAAGTAGAGTTCTCATCTATTCCCTTCCCCACCCACCTCCCAGTTTCCACTCTTATTAATATCTTGCATTAGTGTGTTACATTTGCTACGGTTGATAAAACAGATATTGATGCATTATGAATTAACTAAAATCCATAGTTTACATTAGGATTCATTCTTTGTGTTGTCCAGCTCTATAGGTTTTGCTAATGGCATAATGTCATGTATCCACCATTATAGTATCATACAGTATAGCTTCATGCTCCAAAAAATTCCTTAGGCACCATATATTTACCCTACCCTTTTCCTACCCCAACCCCTGGAGGCCACTGATAGTTTTACTATCTGTAGGGTTTTGCCTTTTTCATTATGTAGCCTTTTCACACTGACTTCTTTCACTTAGAAATATATATTTGTTTCCTCATGTCTTTTTGTAACGTGACCGCTCATTTCCTTATCAGTGAGTAATAGTCCATTGTCTGGATGAGCCACAATTTATCCATCCACCTGTTGAGAGAGAGTTTGATGCTTGCAGGTTTTAAGTATTGGTGTGTAGGTGTGAGTTTTCATCTCATTTGGGCAAATATCTAGGAACATGACTGTTCGATATAGGACAAGTATATGTTTAGTAACTGTAAGAAATTGCCAGAATGTCTGACAAATTGATTGTATCTTTCTTATTTCCACAAGCAAGGGATGAGAGTATTGTTGTTTGACATTCTCATGTTGGTATCAATTTTAGGATTGTTGTTATCCTAATAGGTATATAGTAATATATTACTGTTTTAATTTGCAAATCTCTAATGACATATGATGTTAAACGTCATTTTATGTGCTTATTTGCCATCTATATATCTTCTTTGGTGAAGTGTCTGTTAGACTTTTAGTGCTTTTTAATTGGGTGTTTTTCTTATTGTTGAGTTTTAAGAATTCTTTGTGTATTTTAGGTAAAAGTTTTTCATCAGCTATGTGTTTTGCAAAGCTATTTCTCCCAGGCTGTGACTTGTCTTTTCATACTTTTAGCTGTCTTTTGCAGAGCAGAATTTTAAAATTCCAGTGATGTTCAACTTATCAGCTTTTTCCTTCATGGATTGTGCTTTGGTGTTGCATCTAGAAGCACTCTTCAAGCTATGTGACTTAGAACTTTTCTTATGTTTTCTTCTGGAAGTTTTACTTTCAGTTTTGCCTTTATATTTAGGTGTAAGATCCATTTTGAGTTAATTTTGTGAAAGGTGAAAGAACAGTGTTTTGATTTATTTTTTGCATGTGGATGTCAATTTATTTAAGCATCATTTCTCTATCCTTTCTCCATTGAATTGTCTTTTCTGCTTTGTCAAAAATCAGTTGACTCTGTTTCTGTCAGTGTACTTTTGGGTTCTCTGATTCTATCAATCTGTTTTTCACCAATATCACATTGTCTTGATTACGCTCTACTTTTTATTTTATGCTCTCTAGCCTTGAATTTCCAGAAAAGGATTTGAAATAGATTATAATTTTACATATGACTGGAAACAGGACAATTTAATAAAAAAATAAACATTGTAAAAACTAGAATCCTGACTTCTGGCTGGCTGAAGTCTTTCAAAAATTAGGACACAAGTCATAAGGAAAAAGAAAAATATCAGATTATTTCTTTCACTTATAAGAGGAATATAGGGGAACCAAATAAGGGATAAGGGGAAAATATGATAAATAACTAACAAAATTAACAGGAACTATAAATCAGAAGTGCTCTGCAGGAGAGGGGGAAGGAGAGGGATCAAAACAGGGGAAGGAAGAGCACAGGGGACTATGGTGATGGTGCACAGGTGAATTGAGGTGGGAATTCTAAGGGAACTATACCTGAGAGGGGAAAGTAAATGTTGTAAAAAAGTGAAAAATGATGTAATACACACACATTTATAAATAAATTATATAAAAATAAAAAAGTTAAGACAGAGAAATATTACTCTAGATTATGGACAGGCCTGAGGGCATTTTACTGCTATAATTTATCTGACAATATCGAAGATCATATTTTAGAGAGAGGGAAAAATAATCTGATGTTGGATTATTCTTGAATATTATTTTTCTTTGATTTTGTGGTGATTAGTTAGTTGGCACTGCACAGTGAACTATACGATGTTTGTGGGAGACATATTACAATCCTTTAGCTATTTTAAGACTGGAACCAGCAATAGATGTTTGTTGAAATATGCATATGTGCAAGTCTGACCACAATTTTTGGATTCTTTTTAGGTCAACGATGCTTTCTTTCATGTGATGCAGCGCAAATCCACGGGCAAGGTGCTTATCTCTCTTAAATAAGTCCCACTTCCATGGCAAACTCAGCATGTCCTAATTGAGATTTTCATCTTTTCAAAAAACCTGATTTCCCCCGTGTTTCTAAAGGTTTCCTTATTAATCCAGATTGACAATCTGTTAGCGTCATCTTTTTATTTTCTTTTCTTCCTGCTCATAATTACTTGTCCAAACTTGGACCTGTCTGAGATTGAAAGGGTGTTATTAATAATTGCACTAGGAAAACAGCCTAAGTGAATCAGACTCTATTATCATGCAGTTCATAATAGATTAATCGCCAAATTCAGTTATCCCCACCGAAAGCCAATTCTCACTCCATATCCTTTTCCCATTCTGACTCATTTATTTCCAATGACCTCCTGACTGGTTTTCCTACCTTTCAATTATCCCTACCCCCTCTGTCCTCGTTTTACATTATTGCCTTGATGACCTTCCTAAAGCCAACTATAGCTACGTCTAATTTCAAATAACCTGCAACAGATCACCATTGCCTGTTGGAGATTTGTCTCCTTGAGCTAGCCCTTTGTTATGACCTTGATTTTGCCCCTATCTGCTTTCCAGCCTTGTGCTCTACACTGCCACCTGTATCCAAGTTTACTCTTAGGTTTCCTGTCTCCTCTACCTCCTCTTCTTGCTCTGCTCAGGCTGTTTCCTTTACTCCCTTATCTTGCCAAACACAAACCTTCCTGACCTCCAAGATATACCTCTGCTGAGCCTTGTCTTGCAGGAGGGACATCTCTACTCCCCCCTTCTTCCTTCCTGTAGCTTCCCCCAAGGATGCATCTCAGTCTGCCCTGCATCATAGGGAGCAGCATGTCTGGTGACATCAGTAAAGGATTTGGAATCCAAGATATGGTTTTGAATCCCAGTCTCCTGTCTTGGGAGGTGGTTGTTTAAGGTCTCTGAGCTGTCATCTTCTTACCATAATGGTTGTCCTTGGGCAAAGCACCTGGCACATGCTAAACAATTAGCAAACGCTAGTTATGTTCTCTTCTTTCTCTCTTCCCTGATTTTAATCCCCTTGAGAGCGGGTACCATGCCTGACTCACCCTTGTACCTAGTAAAGTGACTTGCCCTTGGTGAATAATCAATAAATCAAATTGAAATTGAGTTATCTGTGAGTATTAAATTGTGAGATTCAGTTAAGAATATGTTACCCTCGAAGGAACTCAAATATCCATAGACTGATGCACAGATAAATAAAATATGGTTTACACATAC
Source organism: Galemys pyrenaicus (assembly GCA_019455555.1). Taxonomy (NCBI): domain Eukaryota; kingdom Metazoa; phylum Chordata; class Mammalia; order Eulipotyphla; family Talpidae; genus Galemys; species Galemys pyrenaicus. Next base: position 1,618,631 of record JAGFMF010011659.1, on the reverse strand, counting down.
AGTGGAATACTGCTCAGCCTTCAGAAGAAACGGAAAGTTGACAACATGGATGACACGTGAAGACATTATGCTGAATGGAGTAAGTCAAACACGAAAGAACAAATATTGTATGATTCCACTTACATGAGGTATCTGGAGAAGAATTCACAGACAGAACTAAGAGGGTGGTTGCCAGGGTCCAGGGGAGGCAAAAAAGGGGAGTTATTATTTAGCGGTTCAGTGTTTCAGTTTGGGAAGGTGAAAAGTTGTAGAGATAGAGGGAAGTTACCTTTGCATACCACTATGAGTACTTAAATGCCACTGAACTGGGCACTTAAAAATGGTTAAAATGGCCAATTTCATGTTATGTATATTTTACCACAAAAATGGTTTAAAAAATTAGTCTATTGGGCCTCCCTGGTAGCACAGGGGTTGAGCGCAGCACTGTGGGGCTTCCACAGCCACTGCAGCAGAGGTTCGATCCCAGGCCAGGGAGGGGGCCCACATGGCCCAACAGAACTCTCCTGCCTTGCCCACTGCTCCCTTCAGCAGTATATCTCAGTAGATCTGCCTGTTCTGCTCCCCACTCTGTCTCTGGTGAATCCTCTCACACCCAGCCTCTGGCTTGTACCCCAGTTCTGGTATGCATAAATAAATAAAATCTTTAAACAAAATGAGTCTTTTATCCTCACACCTTAGTGAATCCTTTCAGAGAAAGAGAACAGAGTATGAGCCAAGTGCCTACCGTAGACTGAAGAGAGCTCCAATCTCCATGTGAGCTCTGGTCTGTGGAGAGATCCTGTACACGCTGCTGGACACTAACCATGGCTCTGCACTGCTCATATTGCATAAGTGCTAATTTCCAAAAAGGAGGAGATTTGGGAGGGGATAAACCAGACATCTGATGCCAGAGAAAAGGGTATCAGATTTTACTCTTGCAGTCCCGTTCCAATAACTGGTGAAAGGCTTAGTTAGTATCTCAGGTCTTTTGAACACACCTGTCTTCTCAGGAGCTCCTCAGTAAAGTAAGCATTTGGAAGAATTGAATTTAAAGTAGAGTGAACATTTGCAGGAAGAATTTGAAACTGAGAAATTAGCAGAAGGAAGGGAGAGGGGGGAGATGTAAGGAAAACCACTCACATGTGTTGGGCCATGTGGTATTTGCCTGAGGTCCAGAGCATAAGTTACTGCCTCTGCTTTGCCCAGTTGCTACATTTTTAACCTGGGGCCTATATGTCTGGTCTGCCTCTCCTCACCTGCCCTCTCCCCACCTGACTTCTTCCTCATGTGAGCTATTTTTGTATGTAAATGAAAGTTGCCTTTCAAAAATATCAAGACACTAACTTTGAGGCTAATGTTAGAATTTCTGACACCCTTTGTGATAATTGAAGCTTGCTGGCTAGATCCAGGAAGGAAGGAGGCCTAGTCTGGACTGGGACACCCTTTTCACTGTGCCGAATTGATCAGTAGGTGTCACCAGTGGTAAAGATTGTCGCCAGGTCACCATGCCAAAGTGCCTTAGATGGAAAGAAGTGGTCATTAAGGGGAGTGAGTTTCTTCAGGCTCAATGAGTATTGGTTGGGACCCCTAATGATCTGTTCTCTGCTTGCCTGTGTTCCTGCTTCATTGGAATGATTTGATTTGAAAGCATTTGACTCATATTTTAGTCATCGTTTGGTTGTTCCACCATCTGAGCCATTAGTTGGTCTGAAAAAAGAAATCAATGCAGTTCCAAGTGACAGCATTTATTCTGTATTCACAGACTTTTCCCAGCTCTTCCCTGTAGGCTGGCTGCTGGAAAAATCATGCCCACACACCTACCTCTCCGTTTTCTGTAATTGTGGGTCTGTCCACCTGCACACACTTCATTTAACAGCCAAAAGTGAGGTTTTGTGCTTTTAACTGTGGAATAATGTTGTCTACATATCATCAGTGTATTTGTCTCTGTTCTTTCTGCTATAATCTGTTTGGCTTTAGAAAGCTATCTTTTCTATCTGAGCTATGGTAAAGACAACAAAAATGTGCTTCTTGCCAAGTAAAGGGAAATAAAGGTATCTTTACATTATCCCTTTTATTTCACAAAAAATCCTAACTAAGAGAATTCACACTGTTATAATTTGTAAGATTGTATAAATGAATATTTAATGACTATAAAAATTGATTAAAATGTTGTTTACAGAAGTCATGTGAGGGGAAGACCTAATTAAACCAACAAATGGTGTCATGTGTATTCTATTTCCTTTCCTTGTCATAGCTTATTGCTAAATAGAAGGTCTGAATTAGAAAGATGCTGGTTTCTGGAACATTTTAATTGTTGAAGAATCGTCCACAAAGTGTCCCCTCCCCCCTTTTTGTTCTTGCTGTACTTATTTATTTATTTTATTTTTTTTTCCTTGCTGTATTTAGAGATGGTTAATTTATTGAACTTTGGTGAATTGCATCATTATTTTAAAAAATGATATCACAACAATACCACCTGTTCATTAATAAAAGCCAAACCACCAATAAGTTTGTGAGCAGAAATTGTGATCATGTTTTTCTCTACCTTGTGTCATTCCTATTCACTAGGGAAACCACTGTAAGTAGTCTGGTGTCAGTCTTACTAACCTTTGAAACCTTTATTGCCATGCATTTGAAAACACATACACACACAGTTTAAAGAAAAACACATCAGTTTTGAGAATTGCTGATCACAGTGTCCATACTGTTTTGTGATCGATTATGCTTAATCAGTACTATGTCAGGGACAGCATTCATTAAATATACAAAGCCATGTCAAACCAGTGCTGTATAAAGTAAAATTGGGGTATTGGGGCCTCCCTGGTGGCACTGTGGGTTAAGCAACGCACTATGAAGCAAACTGCAGCCACTGCAGCACGAGTTCGATCCCTGCCGCTGGCCAGGGAGGGGACCCACATGGCGTAGCAGACCTCTCCTGCCTCCCCTGGTGCTCCCCTCAGCAGTGTGTTTTAGTCTGTCTGCCTGTTCTGCTCCCCACTCTGTCTGGTGAATCCTCTCACCTCCCTGGACTCTGACCTGTACCCCAGCTCTTGTATGCATAAATAAATAAATCTTTTAAAAAAAATGGGGTATTGAACTCAGGTTGATCAAGAATGGACTCCTTGAGGAAAGATCCTTGAAACTCTAACTGAAGAGGGAGGCTTATAGAAATTTAATTTTAGTAATTTACATAGGCAGGGAACAAGGGGAGAATATTCTAGGACCCTGTAGCAAATGAATGCATGGCAAATAAAAGGGGCTGAGAGAAAGCTAAGGAGTGGGACATGCAGGCAGATGTTGGAGATAAGGCTGGAGAAGGAGCTGGAGAAGGGGGCTTGTGACTGCTTATAGGAGTTCATCTTACCCTAAAAGCATTGATGTGTTCTAACTAGAAGTGGAGGTGGGGGGTAGCATGACCAGACCAGCTGGAAGAATCCGAGCTGTAGTGGGGAGAAGGGACTGGAGAGGAATAGACCAATTAGGGGTCTTTGAATGTCTGAGTGAGAGACACTAGACATAAAGGCTGCTAGACTAAGGTGTTGATGATGGGGAGGAAGAGAAATGGAATGAAGAGCTTGGCAGGAGGTAAAAGGATTTGGTGTTACGTTGGATATGGGAGTGGGACTGGGGAAAGAGAGAGAGAGAGAGAAAGAGAGAGCGAGAGAGAAGGCAATGTCAAGATGACTCCTAGGTTCCTAGGTGATATTGAAGAAGAGGAACATCCAAAGAGAACTGGGTTTTCCCAGTGGAAGGGATATGGTGAGAGCAGAAGTTGAAGCTTTGCACATATTAAGACAGCAGGAGATGTCAAGTGTGTGGTATTACACATTTGTCTGGTGCTCAGAAGAGAGATGATGCATAAATCTAGCAGTTACTGATGTTTGTGAGGTGCTTGAGATTGCCCATGGGGAGCATGAGAAGGGAAGAGGGGCTACACTAGCCTCGAACATCTTCCCTTTCAATAGAACCATAAATACTGCACAACTGAGCTCTCCCTCACGAGTGTCCTGGGGAAGATTGTATGGTACAGTGGGTAATGAGGCACCCTTCCCTCTGGAGGGCCAGGGACAGGCGTCTAATTCCAGCTGTTTGACCTTGGCCTAAACTCATCATTTTACTTTTCTCAAGTGAAAAAAGAAGATAATAATTTGCTTTTTCTACCTTGTGTGGTTCATGGGAGGGTCAAATGAGATAATGTATGTGAAATTGCCTTGCAAATTGTCATTTTCATAATAGATGACAAGGTTGCCTAGTGCCAGTGTGTTCAAATTCATTTCAGAGTTGAAGCAAAAATGTTTACTTTTTTCAGTATATACTGGGTTGACTTAGAGCAAAAGAATTGTTTGATTTTTAAATAAAATATTTTTACCTTTTATTTTAGTGGAGGTCATTGTGTTCTTTCACAAAACTGAATAAAGTAATGGGACCTGATGACCTGATGTACCTCAGAAGCACACAGAGCCAGGAAAGGTCCAGAGAAGGATGCCTAAATGAATGTAGACAGTAGAGAGTTCTTTGTGAGGGATGACAAAACAATTAGAACTATGCCAGAAAGACAAGGCTGAGAGGGGAATGTGATTGGCATTTATATAGTAGTGAAAATCACAGGATAAAAATATGAACTTATGGGCCTCCCCTGGTGGCGCAGTGGGTTAAGCAGCGCACTATGAAGCAAACCGCAGCCACTGCAGCACGAGTTCGATCCCTGCTGCCGGCCAGGGAGGGGGACCCACATGGTGCGGCAGACCTCTCCTGCTGTGCCCGCTGCTCCCCTCAGCAGTGTACTTCTGTTATCTGCCTGTTCTTCTCCCCACTCTCTGTGGTGAATCCTCTCGCCCCCCGACACCTCTGGCCTGTACCCCAGTACTTGTATGCATAAATAAATAAATCTTTAAAAAAATATGAACTTTTATCTACAGCACAAGAACTAGTACCAATTTTACTATGATAAATAAATAGTTTTAGGGAAAAATAAAGCTAGTACTTCTTTGCACAGTGATGATAAACACATAGAACTTACTACTCTCAAAGTTGGCTGGGACCAAAAACAAATGTGGTATGAGAAAGACTTGTACTATTGGAGGATAGATTTACAGGAGATTAGAAAATCAACTGAAAATTATTAGGGTAAATCTCTCCCATCTTGGAGGATGACACCACAGTAACCACTGTGCTTTCCTGTCTGGTATCTGTATCCAAAGCATCTCACCTGAGTGTATGTGCAGAGAACACAGAGCCCGGATTTTAGGCTCAGAGGGCCTCAGTCCTGATAATAAGGAGTCACTTCCTTTTTACGGGACTCATGTTCCTTATTTGTCAAAAGAAAGAAGGAAAAAAACAATTCAACATTGATGCCTCACTATTGGGAGAGATTAGAATGAAAAGATGTTTCTGGAAGTGATTTGTAGGTGACAAACAGATAAGATCCTTAAGAGCACGATAATTTCTACTTTCATTGTGGTACTTTCCATTCTAGGCCCTATAGGTGGGTTGACCTTCACCTTGTCCTTCTTGATTCTGGTCTCATTCAGGAGCAGTATTTGCCAACTCAGAAATGAAGGAGAGGACTCTGAGGGCAAGAAAAAACTTATTTACAGCACAAGAACTAGGACCAACTTTATTATAATAAATAAATAGTTTTAGGGAAAAATAAAGTTAGTACTTCTTTGCACAAGGATGATAAACACATCTCTCCTCTAGAGAAGAGAGAGAGTATAGACACCTCTTTTTGCATCTCCTCCCCTACCTCCAACTTCCTTCAAATCCCCCAAGATCTGGTGGATGACTAAAGGTAAGGGGAACTTTGTATGTATTTCTGTGCTGCTTTGAATATTTTGGGTGGTAAATGCCACTTAACTCTTTTCCTTTGGCATCCACAGAAGATCCTGCTGTGGCCATGGACCACCACTGCTGGGGTGACTGGTATTGTAAGAACAAGTTATACCCAAAGTCTCGCTTCTACTGAGGTGCCACTCATGCCAAGATTCACATCGTTGACTTGGGACAGAAGGCAAAGGTGGACCAGTTCCCACTCTGGTCACATGCTGCGGATGAATTTGAGCAGATTTGAGTCCTGGAACCTGCCGGTATTTGTGCCAAAACAAGGACATGGTGAGAAACTGGCCAAGATGGCTGCTCCAGTCCTTCCACATCTGCATCCATAAGATGCACCAGTCCTTCCATATCTGTATGCATAAGATGTTCTGGGGATCACAGGCTGCAGACAGGCATGTGGGGGGCCTTTGGAAAGCCCAGGACATAGTGGCCAAGGTCTACATTGACCAAGTCCCCACCTCCATCCATAGCAAGCCCTAGAACAGAAGCATGTAACTGAGGCACCATAGCAGGGCCAAGTCCAAGTTCCTTGGCTGCCAGAAAATCCCTATCTCCAAGAAGTGGGGTTTTATCAAGTTTAATGCAGATGAGTTTGAAGACTTGGTAGCTGAAAAGTGGCTCATCCCAGGAAACTATGGGGTCTAGTAGCTCTGGAATCATGGCCCCTGTGTAAGTGGTGGGCCCTGCACTCATGAGAGCAAAAGAGCTGCTCCCTCCTCAGTCATGCAAAAAAAACACAAACAAACAAAAAACACACCCTCATTGTTATCCATCTAAAAAAAAAAAGACTAGAGTGTTCTAGTTTCTGGGCAATTTGGAAGGTTCTTGTGAATCTTAGGAAAACCAAAAAAGGCCAATACAAAGATGGGGTGAGAAAAAACAAGGGGACTGCTTTCTTAGGGCTGCTCATAGGTTTTAGGGTATAAGGGAGAGAGAAAAATATGGGTCTGAATTTTTTTCCCTCAAAGGGCCTTGGTAGTTCACGTGGTGGGAAAGCTGCTGATGGAGATTCTTTCTGGGGGGTGGGCGAGGCAACATGTCATTCCTTGAGGATCCTCTGAATATTTTGTCTGTTTCTTGGGAATCTGACTTTGGCCGAGGGGGTACAACAACAGTAGACAGGACTGAGATCAAATAACTTCTAATTTCCTCTGTGCAAATATGAAGGGTTTCACCTGGCTTCCAATTACTCCAAAATGTACCCCTCCCTGGCCTCATTTCCTATGGGGTACAGCTGAAAGAGAATATCTCAGGAGTCAGACAGCTCTGGATTTGAATTTATTCTTTTCCACTAATTAGCTGTGCAGGCTTGGTTTCCACTCCATAAAGCAGCGACGATGATAAGCTCCTTATCCATGAGCAGCACTGAGGCTATTACAGCTGGTCCTCCAGCAAATAGGGTGTAGGGGTACCAACCCCCTTGTACAGTCAAAAACCCATGTATAACTTTCAGCTCTCCCAAAACTTAATTACTAATAGTCTGCCTAGACCAGCAGCCTTATCAGTAATATACAGTCGATGAACACATCTTTTGTATGTCATATGTATCTTTTTTAAAAGATTTATTTATTTATGCCTACAAGAGCTGGGTTATATGTATTATTCTTATATGTATTCTTATAATAAAAAAGAATATGTATATGTTCTTATTTACTCTAATGTTCTAATGTCCTATGTATTTTTATAATAAACTAGAGGGAAGAAAACATTAAGAAAATCATAAGGAAAAGAAAATACATTTACAGTACTAGATTGTATTTATTGATATTGTGGGTGTATGTAGAAGTGGAACCTGCATTATTCAAGGTCAACTGTGTATCTGTGAAGCACTTAGCAGACCTCTGACCTGTCCAACAGGTCACAGGTCCTGAATGAAAGTCACAGCCCATCAGCACCGTCTGCTCCAAGGTGGTGGATTGTGAGATCGCCACCTCTGAGGAAGAAGGCCCAGGGAGTGCTTTGCTCACTGTTGTGTCTGTGGTGACCACAGTGCCTGAGGAAACTGCAGCAAGTACTTATGCCTTTTCTATGGCAGTTATGTCCCTGCAGGGCCCAACTGCAGGCCGCTTTCCTTAGTGAAACCAACCATTCAGCCCTGAGATTGTCAGGGTTTTGCATGTTGTCCTGTTATGTTGTGTGTTAGTCTTTTTTTAAATAAAGGTTTATTTATTCATGCATACAAGAGCTGGGGTACAGACCAGAGTCAAGGGAGGTGAGAGGACTCACCAGAGACAGAGTGAGGAGCAGAACAGGCAGATGAACTGAAATACACTGCTGAGGGTAGCAGTGGGCAAGACAGGGAATGTCTGCTGTGCCATGTGGGTTCCCTGCCTGCCTGGGAATTGAACTTGCACTGCTGTGCAGTGAATGCTTCACAGTGCGGCGCTCAACCCACTGTGCCACCAGGAAGGTCCTGTTTGATAGCCTTACGTGCCATTGAAGTTCCACATTTAGTGACTATTTGCTAATGACTTAGGCACTGGGTGACAGCCGCCAGGGAGTACATCCCTTAGACTCCGGGCCTGTCTCTAACACTTTTTCCCTGCATGGGATCCAGTGCAGCAAAGTGCCTGCTTGCTTCTTACCTGAGGATCCCCTTCTGTTCTGATGTGCTGCTTTTGACACATGAACCAGTGTCAAACTTTCCCTTTGAGGTCCCTGGAGACATATCAAAAATTTCTGGCACTTACAGGACCCTCATTCCTGGTGTCTTTGAGTTGTTGGGAAAGTTGTGCAGGGGTGTGTATTCTTGCTGATGTGTCTCACAAAAGAATGAGAGCCCTTAGATTATCTTTCTCATAACAACAACACTCGCATGTCATCTGGTACCACTTTCATGTAGCATAAGGCTATTGCTTAAAAGATTCCCCTTCTCTTCCTTTTGTTCTGAAAATTGCAAAAGGATGTGGTAAAAGCTGGACCAGGTCCATGAATTTCTTTCAGAGAAGAAAGGGTCAAGGGCAATGTCTTTGAAGGCAGATGTGGGGAAGCAGCCCCAGCTCCAGAACATCTCCTCTCTTCACTTTCTGCTCATGTCTGAGGTCCACTTTCTGATGCAGATTTTAGACCACATTTGTCAGTCCTGATGGAGCCATAGTGACCCAGCGGTGAGCCCTCCCTGCAGCTTCCAAGTCAAGGTCAGTGACCCATGTGTTCCTATTGAAAAGCTCCCTTTTGACTTCAGCTTGTAAAATTTCTGATATTTTTCATTTTTATCCTCTCCTTTTCTTTAAAAGTTATTTTTAAAGTTAAAAAATAACCATAAGGAGACCTTATGATCCTCTTTTCACTGACCTAGATATTTTAAGAGCTGGAGGATTGACAGCAACTTTTCATCTGGGGATACTGGCTGGCTCTCAGGAGCCGATGAGCTAAATGTATTAATAAAATATTAATTCGAGTTCCCACACATAAAACACTCTCATTGTTTTCCTTACCTATCCAAACCCCACCCTTCAATGCACTGTAGACAAAGCCATAGACCGCAGGATCAAAGACTTGGGTTCAGCTCCTGACTTGGAATTAATGATCTTTTTGACCTCGGGCAAGTCATTTTCTATCTGTGAACCTCAGTTCTATCCTTGAAAGTAGAGATGCTAATAATATCACGGAGGGTTCAGAACTTAGGATCCAACCTAGTGACTGAAGTATATAGAACAGACACCAGAAAAATAGTTTTCAAACTCCAGAAAGCCCAATTTGAGTAACCCTGGAATCATTAATCTTTTCTATCTTTGCATTTCTATATTATCCAGTCTATCTACACCACATGATTTAGCAATGAGCTCAACTGTATCTTTAATATGTGACTTCACTGTTTTCACAGCCCCCGTTGTGGGTAAAGGTTTTTTGCAGGACTAACCTGTGCATTTTATTTTTCTTGTGTCCATGTTGCAATAATAGGCACTTAATCCTCGATCATTGATTGATGGAGTACATTACCCAGATTTTGGTTCTGTAACACAACACAGGTTATTTTCTTTGTCTTTTTCTCTTCAGTTATACTGCTTGCTTCTAATGGTGAGATAGTGGGAAATCGTTGAGCCTTTCATTATCTTGTCAATTTGTAGCTCCTCATCAAATTATAACCTAATAGAGCTATTCAAAGATATGCTGACCTGCCCCAGAGGCAGTTTGTTTGGGTTGTGTATCCACTAGGAGATGCTTTCTTCTTGAATCAGCTTTGTTCTCTCACTCTGGCAGGCTTGTGCATGCCCCCTGAGAGCCTGTTCCCTGCCTGGGCACTAAGGTCTATAAAGAGGCCAATAGTTGGCCCTCGGCCGCCATGATGGCTCTCAATTGATTTTATGGCCCAGAGAGTGCCCGAGCTTTGAGTCAATCCCCTGGTGGTCATATCACCTCCAACTGCTTATTGGGGTTGAATTGTGTCCCCCTAAAATATATGTTGAAATCCTAGCTTTCAGTACCTATGAATGTGGCCTTTTGTAGAAACAGGATTTTCATAGTCGTAATCAAGCACAGAAGAGGTTACACTGGATTAGTGTGGCCCTAATTCAATGACTTACATATAGAGAGAGATTTGAGCACATACCACCCTGTGTGAACAGAGACAGAAGATGGAGAGAGAGAAAGGGGTGATGTAGTTCAAACCAAGGATTGCCAGGAGCCACCAGGGTATAGGAATTGAAGCAGCAAGGAGGGATTCTCCTGTAGCGTCTTCAGAGAGAGCGTGACCGCTAGCTTCTAGAGCTGTGAGAAAATAAACTTCTGCTGTTTAAAGCCACCCAGTTTGTTGTCATTTGTTGTGGCAGCCTTTGGAAACAAATACACTGCTCTAATTAGAATCGATTGCCCATTGTCCCTGAGAAGCCTTGGTGCTAATCCCACATGCCTTCTCTGGTGACAACTCTAGTCCCAGCCCCCAGGTTCTCCTCCCTACAGGGTTCCATATTTCAGCTTATTTGACTTTCTCTAGCACCCCTGACCCCAGGCCCTCCTCTGAGTCCTTATAGCTTCTTCTCCTAATGTCCCCCGCCTCTTTGTTCTGATACCTAACTCACTCCTGGGGATGTGGAGACTTCCCCAGTGTCCCAGGGCTGAAGTGGGGTAGGCCTCTGTGTGCTCCTCATGGTCCCTATCAGACCGCTGTGTCTCCCTGGCCTTCCCCCAGCTTGGACGCACAGGCCATTGTGGCTTCCACTGTGGCACAGGCCACTCTCCTGCTATTGTTGTCATTTGCCAGCCTCTTCAGTGAAGCTTGAAGCCTGGCTGGGCTGGCTCACAGCTCCTCTTCACAATTACTCCTGCCCTCCCTCTGGGCTGTTGGTCTATTTAGATCCATCAGTGCCAATCCTGCCCAACTTTAAAATTATTTGGGACTTTTAAAAAGCCCAGACAACACTCTTCTTACTTCTCAACTGAGTCAGAATCTTTGGAGAGTCAGAGGCCTGTATATTTTTTTGAGCTCCCCAAGTCATTCTGGTATGTAACCAGGTTTGAGAATTAATTACTGGCAGAGGTGATCTAAGTAATAGTTTGGCTTCTGAAATCCCTAACCTCCTTACTCCCAGAAATCCATCTCCCACCTCAGCCTCCTGTTCAAACAACGACATTAGGTGTTTGTCATTGCCTGTACTTACCCCTACTCAAAAATGTTGATTTCTGGCATCCCTCTCTGCTCACCTCCTCATTTCCACCTCGTTCCCTCTAAAGTCCCAATGTCTACCATGCTTTAACCTTACTAGGCCCGTTGGTCTATCATCCCTGCACCTTTTTACAGTCCTGTAGGGCCTTCCCTTGCCCCACCCCACTGGAGTCCGGGGCACATGCTCCCCTCTCTTGTCTCTCCTCTCCTCTGCTGCCTTGCCTGGCAAACCCCAGACCTAATAACACAGTCCCTTCTAATCACAGCTGCGTCCCAGCACCAAACGTCAGAATGCTGCCTAAAGACACAGTTGATTTCCTGGCCTGAATTTTATCAACAGAGAGCCCAAGTAGACTCTGTTATCCAAGTGGCAGCACCACCATGTCCCCGGCTACTTCCCTTTCTTATTCTTTGGGAGGCTGTTATATACACTTTCTTTCCTAACCAGCTTCTCTAGTATCTCTGCTTCTCTTTCACTGCTCCAGGAGGCTGATGGTCTTCCTAACAAGACCTTTGCACTGACATTTGCATTTCACTGTTCATACTGCTGTTCACAATCTCTCTTCCCTGTAGGAAGTTTTGCTGTGGGACACCCATCACTGGTTTCATTACACCTTCTCATGAAATTACCTCCTGACTCCTCTTCCTAAAACAACTCCCAACCACAATTAAAAAAAATTATTTATGCATACAGAACTGGAGTACAGGGTCAGAGGTGCAGGGAATAAGAAGATCCACCAGAGACAAAGTAGGGAACAGAACAGGCAGATCTAATGAAGTACACTGCTGAGGGCAGCAGCGGGCGAGGCAGGAGAGGTCTGCTGCGCCATGTGGGTCCCCTCCCTGATCAGGGATCGAACCTGTACTGCAGTGACTGCAGATGCCCCACAGTGCAGCACTCAAACCCTTGTGACAACAGGGAGGTTCCCAACCACAATTTTTATCCTGACTCTTCCTTAATCTCTTCATACCACTCACCACCCTCTGATATCACACGATGAATCTGTTTGCTGATCTGTCTCCATCATTAGCACGTGACTTTTGGAAACCAGTTTTCTCCTGGTCTACCCAGTTCATGTCTGGATTCCAACACCAGGTATAGAACCAGGCATACAGGAAGCTCCCAGAGAATAAATGAATGAGCATGAATGACTAAATGGAGCAGCAAAAGGATGGATCTATATTGTGCATTTTTAAACCACTGACATGGGAGACCATATGTAAGTGATGATTAAACATTCAAGTTTTTGATCCATACTCACTCTGAATTAAAATTCTGGCTCTGTCTGTCTTTGCCAGCTGTAGGACTTTAAAAAAAATATTCACTCTTAAACCAAAGGGATCATTGGGGGGAGGGTGGGGAAGAGACTTGGATGAGAGCAGAAAGAGCACAAGGGACTGAGGTGATGGTGCATCGGTGAAATGGTGGTGGGAACGCCCTGGGGACTACAAATGATGTCAAATATAATTAAATAAGTCTAATAAAAAAATTATTCACTCTGAGCTTCAGTTTCCTCCTTTGTAAAGAAAGGAGATAGATAACAGGAGCTAGTTGGTAGGGCTGCTGTGTGGCTTAGTTAACATTACATGTGAAAAACATTAGCACAAAACCTGGCACATTGTAATCACCATGAACATATTGTAAAATTTTCTGGGGACCCCCTCCCTCTAGCAGGCAAGAGAGCAAAGACAAAGTGTGAACAGGGTCCATCTGTAGCCTGTGCAGGAGTTCTACTGCCTGAGGTAAAGTCAGAATTTTCGTTCCCACTGATGACCTAGGAGCTTATTTAACAACGGGTACCCAGCATTTGCATCTCTGCAGTACACTCTTTAGAAAGGAAGAGACTAAATCCTGCATTGTCTTCCACAAGAATCAGTATATCTTTAGTTTGGGGAACAATTTAGAACTGGAAGCACCTCTTGTCTACAGTAATAATGTTCCTAATGTCTGTGACTCACAGTTCTTACCTATACAAACTAAACTATGACTTCTGTTTATTGGGCCAGTTCTCACAGAGTAAAATCAGACTGCATCCCAATTTGAAATCTCCTTTTTATCTAATAAACTCTTTGTCTAACTATCATTGAGACTTTATTTCCATTTAATAGCACTCAACAAATGTTTAATAATAAACTAACAGTGTTATTATGTTGCACTTCTATATTATGATGCTTTATTATAATAATCAATTATGATTAGGCTTATATCTAATTCCAGAATAATTACTGGTGATAATACATGTATTTTAAAGATTTGTTTATTTATGCATCCAAGAATTGGGGTACAGGCCAGAGGTGAGGGGTGTGAGAAGATTCACCAAAGACAGAGTGGGGAACAGGCGGATAGACTGAAATACACTGCAGAGGGGAACAGTGGGCAAGACAGGAGAGGTCTGGGCACCGTGTAGATCACCTCCCTGGCCAGGGACTGAAATCTTGCTGCAGTGGCTGTTGGTAGCTTCATAGTGCTGCATCTTAACCCCTTGTGCCACCAGGGGGCAATAATAATATTATTTAGAGTATAGGAATAAACCATAAACTGAAGCACTTTTCTGAATGCTTTACCCGATTCAATTATTCTTGAAAACAAACTCTGAAGTAGTTACAATTAAGCCTATTTTATAGATAAGGAAACGGAAAGGTCAAAAATTCAGTGGTTTTCCCAACATCCATGGAGCCAGAGAGTGGCAGAGCCATAGTCCCAGTTTGGCAGTGAGTTCTCAGTGTTCAGCACACACAGGTATTTGTGATGTGCAACCTGCTTAAAAACGGGCTTCCCGGGCCTCCCTGGTTTCGCAGTGGGTTAAGCAACGCACTATGAAGCAAACCGCAGCCACTGCAGCACGAGTTTGATCCCTGCCTCCAGTCAGGGTGGGAACCCACATGGCACAGCAGACCTCTTCTGCTGTGCCCGCTGCTCCCCTCAGCAGAGTGTTTCAGTCAGTTGGCCTGTTCTGCTCTCCATTCTTTCTCTGGTGAATCCTCTCACTGCCCTGGACTCTGGCCTGTACCCCAAGCTCTTGTGTGTATAATTAAATAAATCTTAAAACAAAACAAAACAAAACAAAAACAAAAATGGGCTTCCCACCTTTTTCACGGTCTTTCCTAGGGAGTTCAAAATACTTTCCTATAATTTGACGTAGGCTTGTGGTGGGTAAACATGAGATTTTTTTTGGTCTGTTGTATATACGTAGTTTCATTTAAAGGATGGAGCTTAAACTTCTTCCAAGAAGAAATACTTAGACTTGTATTCTGCCATGGGTTTTAGCTCAATGAAGTCTGAACTAATGTGCTGATGGAGTTGGAAAGTATGTGCCTATAAGACCCCTGAAGATATGTGTTTAGGCATGTAGCAGTTACTACATTTTCCACTTTTAGTTCAGTTAATTAGAGATAGAAAAGTCTAGTGACTTCCTTAATTTATCCTAGCTATATGAGCCAAGGAGAATGCAGGTTCATGAATATATGGATGTATGCCTTTTGCACATTTTTCAAATGTGCTTCTTTTTAAATAAGGGGCATGTGTGTCTAATGAGAGAGCTAGATTGTCTGCAGAATGGGGCCACTAGTCCCGTGTAAACAAGGCTCATTATCGTCAGTGAGCCCTGAACAGTACAAGCATTCTCGGAGAAGAAAGTTCATGTATTGAATCTTCTTTCCAATCACTTTTTGCATAGATTTCTTTTCCCACCCCTTGAAATTACGTTAGTTTATTTTCCTCTCTGGAACTGTCTAGCACGTAACTGCTGACTTCACATACTTGGCACTTAGTTACAATCTGCTTTTTATGGATTTTCATTTGTGTCCTTCCTTTCATCTAGTTGAGTGAATGATTAACAAGGTAAAGGAGAATAAAGGAATTGTGAGACAAGCTGGCAAATGCAGGCCATACTTGATGCCATTTTGATGAGGTCTTGGGTTCAGCGAGCAGGGTCCATGGGTTACCGCTGGAAAAGTTTCATCAGAGTTTCCTTTTCAGTGTCATGGGAAGTTTACCCAGGAGACAAAGACCTTTGCACAGGGATAGGCAGGTAAAGGTTACATTCAAAGGGCAGATTTATTAGGAAAAGGAGAAAGGAAAAGAGACACCTGCCTAAACAGGTGAGCAGAGAGCTGTGTTTTGCCAGTGCAACAATTGTACTGCTATATTGTTATTTTGGAGAGGAGTTCATTCCTTTGTGGAATTGTTATCTATTATTAAATTAATCACTTTTAGGGCGTGACTTGGTTAATTTGTAAGGAGGGGAGATTCTTTTTTTTTTAAAGATTTATTTATTTATGCATACAATATATTATGCATATTTATTTATTTAGCTGGGGTACAGAGTCGCTGGAGGTGAGAGGATTCACCAGAGACAGAATGGGGAGCAGAACAGGTAGATCAACTGAAACACACTGCTGAGGGAAGCACCTGGCCAGGCAGGAGAAGTCTGCTGTGCCCCCTGGCCAGGTACAAGGATTGAACTTGTGCTGCAGTGGCCGCGGCTTGCCTCATAGTGCTTTGCTTAACCCACTGCGTCACCAGGGAGGTCCGAGGGGGAGATTCTTTTTAATGTCAGTCTCTATATCCCCACTTCTGGTCTGAGCCTCTGGATACTTTCTGTAGTATTCTGAGTCTAAGGATTTTTCATTTCTATAGCTGGTTTAGAAACTATATCAGTTGTTTCTACCTCCACTTCCAGTTTCTGGCGTTGTGATACCTCCATCCTAAATTTTCTACTCTTAACCTCCATCAATACTTAACTGTCCTTTGCATGAATCTAAGAGATTCTATTTGCCTTGTCTAGTTATGACAAGTCAGGTTAGGCAGAATCTGTTCTTAATATTTACAACTCAATGTTATGGATGATTTTTGAGAGCCAGAGCTCTAAGTTCTACTGTGTGACTTTAGGCAAGTTATTCAATCATTCTGAATTTATTTCTATCTAAAATGATAGGTTGAGATAAAGATCCTTTCAGCACAAAAAATAGTTGGACTCTACTTTGGATTGTTTTTGTAGCTGAGAGTAAAAGAACATTTATTTTTAATGTCTTTTAAAACAATTCTATAATTCAGAAATTTTACCTAAATCAGGCATTTTCCCCACTTACATTTGAAATTGAGAGCTCCCCACACTCTGAGGTAATGAATACAAACATACAAAACATGCCTTTTTAAAAAAAATTAGATTTATTTAATTATATTTGACATCATTTGTAGTCCCCTGGGAGTTCCCACCACCATTCATCCGTGCACCATCACCTCAGTCCCTTGTGCCCTTTCTGCCCTCATCCCTGTCTCTGCCCTCCTTCCCTGCCAATGATCTCTTTGCATTATTTTTGACCTTTTGTTCTTGTTTTTTTTTTTGTTTGTTTGTTTTGGTTGTAATTGCTCATTTCCTTGAGCTTTCTCTTATTTCTTTAAATTTTTTTTTTAGTTGTTGTTCCTTACATTCCTCCTAAAAGTGAAGGCATCTGATATTTTTTCTCTTGCCTTCTGACTTGTTTCCCTGAGTATAATTCCTTGTAGCTCCATCCATGTTTCTATAAATGACTCTAGTTTATCATTTTTGATTGCTGAATAGTATTCCACTGTGTATATGTACCACATCTTCTTGATCCAGTAATCTACTTTTGGGCATTTGGATTGTTTCCAGGTTTTACCAATTATAAATAGTGCTGCAATAAACATAGGGGTACAGGTATTCTTTTGGATTAGTGTTTTTGTGTCCTTTGGGTAGATCCCTAGGAGTGAGATTGCTGGGTCATATGTTAGCTCTATGTTTTGTATGGCCTTCCATATCGGTTGAATTAACTTGCATTCCCACCAGCAGTGTAGTAGGGTTCCTTTTTCACATGCCTTCTGATTCATACACATATCTAAGGGATACGTAGTCCTGATGGCGATGGGACATCTGGAATTTCCTATGGCTGCCCCAGTTAAAGAGAACATTCTCTTGTTGACCATATTATTAAATTAACTTAGCAATCAGGTACATTCATAGACTTCATTTTAATTCAGAAAATGTGACTTTTCCTGTGTTCTAATGATGTAAAATATGTTGGTTAGTTGGCCATTGACCAGTAAGAGCCTATTTCCTATTTCTTACTTGGTTGCTGAAATGCAGGGACTGGTAGGTCTACTCTAACTCCCTCTTTTTTTCCTCAATTGGCATTTTTTTTTCAAATAAATTTCTGAGTGACCCCTTGATGCATTACCTGAGGCAGTATGGGTTGAAGAGCACAGTCATTGGCATCTCTGTGTGCACATGCTCTGGGGGTCTTCCCTCTGCAGGCCCCATCTCAGAAGGACATAGAAAGGTGACCCAGCTTTGGCATCAGTCTTAAAGAAAAGTCGGGCTCTGTGAAGTCTGGGCTGGAAAAGTGTTATATATTTTCCTTTGGCATGACTTGTTTGTTTCGGATAAGCGCAAGAACATCTTTAGAATTCTTGAGTGTGTTTGGAACACAGTAAGGAGAAAACCCATATTTATTTAAGATTTGGTGGAAGGACTCAGAAACATAAGAGTTGAAGCAAATTACCACTTGTCAATAATTTTTACATAATAAAAACAGCTTCATTGTTTCTTCTGATTACATAAATAACTTTCTCCTTTGTAGAAAAGGAAATACATGTGAAATTATAGCGAATAAAAGCTATGTTTGAATCCCCCTCCACCTGAAGATATATAATTAACACTTTTGTCAACCTATATATACGTCTCTCTAAGCACAAACTTCATACAGATGATCTTACAGGAATGGGATAAAATAAATGCTGCTGTGTTGTGAAACCTTTAAAAAAGTTACTTCTACCCCATCTATTGCCTTTGTATACCCTTTACTTCAAACAAAGAAAGTATTATTAACTGCTAGGCATATATTTTTTATATACTTTTATCTAAATAGATACATAACTTCTCATATATAGTCACATGCAGTTATATATATGCATGTATAATAACAGAACATGGGATAATTATTTTTCACATAATAATGTGTTAAAGATACCTCGGATGAGATGGTATTATAGTTTTTTTTTTTTTCTCAATAAATGCCATAGAAATTCCTCCAAGTGAAATGATATAGCTTTAACTTAATTTTTGTTGTTAGAGATCTTAATATTCCACGTAATAAGTGTTTCATAATCTATTCAACCACTTCCCTATTCATGAACATTCACTTTTCAACAGTTTCACCGTTTACAGTATTTTAATAAACTTAAATCCATAATGCTGTGTCCCTGAATTTTACTTTTTCGTTTTCTAATCCTTGATTTTAACTTTGTCAACTATTAACTTGCTGTCATCATTGTTTAGAAAGCCAGTATAATGTTGTAGGTTTCCTTGGGATTCTTATTTAGGCACATGAAGGAGAATGTGTGGTTTCTTTCTGTTGTCTCAGGTTGTGGCCTCTCTCACAAGACCTTCTCAATATGGTGGCCAGATCATGTTTCCAGCCTCAGGATGTACAGACAAAATCATCCCGTTGGGAAACTGTGACTGAAGCAGAAAGGTTCTGGGCAGCTGACGTGGCATCACAGTTCACAGTGTCTGCCAGCTGTGAGTAACAGCAGGCTGTCAGGATGGGATGTAGCTGAAGCAGCAGCAGCCACTCCTGATTTAGGGGCCAAAGATGTAAGTACTTATTTTCACCATTAACCAATTAATCCAAAGTAAACCCAAACTGAGGAATGCTAACAGGGAATGCAATTCTCCCCAGAGACCCTTTCAGCAGATTCATTTGAGAAGCATTTGGTCTCAACCAGGGTAGAAAGGCATCAAGCTGGCACATGGTTTTCAGCAAAACGAAGAACCTCACAGGGTCTTGTTTGAAAAAAAACAAAAAACCCAGACCGACTTCAAATGTGGCTAATACTAATTTCAAACCCTAACTCCTTGAAGTGCCTGCATGTTCTGCAAACTCTGGTAGGGACTAGTCCCTGTGGGAGGGGCTGCATTGCTAAGGTACAAAAGGACATGGGACTTCAACTTACATAAAAATGTTCGGCAGGCTTGATTGTGGGAAAATGAAAGGAGGCTTGGCTTAGCAGTGATAATATTTGGGGAGAGAGAAGAGTTTGTGAAATATTTTAAGGAGGAATCAAGTCTGTTTAAGTTGACTTAAAGGGAATGTGGAAACTTCTGTTTTCAAGCTATATAACTAACTAGTGATGTGGTGCCTGCCAACCCAAGGAAAAATGAAACCCTGACATGGTCCTTTTAGCAAGAGATGGTTATACAGCTGCTGTTTTGGAGTTTCTACCATGTAACTCACATGTGGAGTTTCTAGCATTTTTAGAGTTCGTAAACCATGTGTTAGTCAGTTAGTGATTTTTTTCCTTTCTGTTTAGACCATTTACTCTGATGTTTGTGAAACCTCACAAATGACAAAGAGGGATCTATCTTGAGTGTTTAATTTACTAAATGATATTTAGTGTCACCTCCATGCTGGGGATACCTAAGGGACTAAGATGGAAGAGTTCGCTGACCCTGTTGCATTTGCTGCCCAACAGAAAAAAAAAAAAAAAAAAAAGATGTTACAAGAGGAGGAGTGAGTGGTGGGTGGGTAGTCAGGAGAGCTGAATTTAGGCCCTGGCCTCCATCCCAATTAGCCTGGGCTTTAGCTCATGTTCTTAAAACGAATGGGTGGGAAAGGATAACCTCTTTAGTGACTGATTCCTTCTAGTGTGAGTGTTTTCCTGGTTGAACAGCTTTCCACACATTGTTTGTTTGCTCCACATCCAATTTGAGGATGGGTGCTTTATTTATGAGCTGGAAATCCCAGTCACCATCCGGACCTACTCAGGTTGTGATTTTCGGTAACAGAGACCTGAAGCATCCTCCAAGGTGGGCGTATTTATGATGTGATATTGGTAGGAGGAAAGGTTGCTTCCGAGAAGCAACTCACACTGATCTTTAATATCTGAGTTTCTATCTCCAAATGGTTATTGATTGGAACAAGTATCTTTCTAGCTGCTGCTGATTTTTGAGGGGCAAGAACACAAAAGCCTGACACTCAGGAAAATGAAATTGCTTAAAATAGGTGAGACCCACAGGCTACAGCTTGAAAGAAATTACAAGGAGTCAAATATAAGCCAGGTTATAGTTTCAAATAGAAGAGAAAAATATTAAAAAAGAGGAAAAGTAGAAAATCCCCACCACTGGGGACTGTGTGGTTTATTTGTAGCTTCCTGAAATGTGTCACCTTCTGTTTAGTCATTTTTGGCTTTGGAAATTGGAAATCATGAACATGTTTTAATAGAAAGATAGACAGAATCACTTTAAAAAAAAAGATTTATTTTTATTTATTCATATATACAAGAACTGGGGTATAGGCCAGAGGTGAGGAAGTTAAAAGGATTCACCAGAGAGAGAATGGGGAGCAGAGCTGCTGAGAGGAGCACTGAGCAAGACAGGAGAGGTCTCCTGTGCCATGTGGGATAACTCCCTGGCTGGGGATTGAACGCATGCCACAGGGGCTGATGATAGCTTGATAACACTGAGTCTTTAACCACTGTGATACCAGGGTGGCCCTAGAATCACTTAGTTTAACATAATTAGTTTATGTACTTTTCCCCATCAGCCTTACTCACAAAATGACCTACCTGGGCATTCACACCTCTCCAGCTGCCTCCCTCCCTCTTCTCAATGGTGGACACACACTTCCAGACCCCAGAACTATCCCGTCTTTTGGACAATGAGCTCTGTCCCCACTGGCCCTGAGGGATCACATCCGTCACTCCTTTCCTTTATTCTTCCAGCTCTTTCATCCCCACCCTATATTGGCTTTACACCAGAGGCAGACATATCAGTGTCTCCTATTTTATACCAACCAACCAGCTAATGAACAAACATTCATGGTCCTTCCCTACTGTCCTGCCCCTTTTCTGACCAGCCCAGCAGCCCTATGGACTCCAGTGGACTTGTCAGGATCGCTACTGTCATTGCTCTCTTTATTCTCTCCTTTGACTCCCTTCATGGTATTCCAAGTCTGATACTCAGTCTTCATGAACTTCTTTCTCTGACTTTTATCTAACAATTGTTACTTTCTTGTCTTGAAATCTGTGCTTTTCTTTGACAATCACGTCCACATCCATGATTTTAATTATGACTCGTGTGCTGCTAATACTCAACTGAGAGCACACATAAACCTGCAGGAAGGGACTACAGAAATAATGAATACTACCTGAAGACCTCTTTGAGGGGTTCCAGAGTCCCTGAAGACTTCTCTCAAGGGTCCTTGACTCATAGTCACTGCCTTAGACGCCCCCTGCCTATTGTCCTGCAGAAACTCAACATACTGTGGCCCAAACTGAACAATCTGTATCTTCCACCTGTATGTAATCTTGATCAAGGACATCACTTTGATCCTCACCTGTCCAGAGCTGCAAAAATCCAGTTACCCTGAAAAATCCACTTTTCTTCTCTAAAATCTGAGACTCGGGGCCTGCTTCCCTTTGCCCAACGCTGAGTGCTTACTTGACTTGAATTGACTTTAAAAAGGAAGATGAAAAAAAGAAAAAGGAAGATGATGCAGATGCCTCTTAAGGCTCGCCCTTCCTGTAGCTGGCATTCCTCAAACCATTCTCTACATTCTGACTTTTGTGATTCTCTAAAAGGCCAACTTGATGATCTCACCCATCTGCTTAAACTCCTTTTGGAAGCTCCTTGTAGCCAATTCAGCAAGAATCCAAAGCCTCCATGATTCAGTCCCAGCTAGGCTGTCTGGCTTCCTTTCCCCCACCTTCTTGAATGGCCATTAACCTCCAATCTGATTTAATTTGGTGAGTCACCAGAGCTTTCCCGGGTGACCCTCCCCTCCATGACTTTGTCAACCCTAATTTCTCTTCTAGAACCACCACCATGTCCCAATTCATTCTACCTAGCCCTAGCTATCCAATAAGGTTCAGAGAGTGTTTTCTCAGGAAAATTTTCTTATGTTCACTGCCATTCCCCAATCATATGATTATCTATATAACATGACATTTTATTTACATGATTAGTTAAGTTTGTTTCTCCAATTGATCTTGAAACCTAAGAAACAGTCATGCCTTTTATATTTTAATGTGTCACTAGGCACATAATAGCTATTCAAACTATTGTTGAATGAATGCATGGTGCCCAGATGGCTGACTGGCTCTGGGCTGATATTCTATCATCTCCATCAACTCTAACAGGAAGCACGGTGCTTTCTCACTTGCTAATTCAAGCATAAGT
Source organism: Galemys pyrenaicus (assembly GCA_019455555.1). Lineage (NCBI taxonomy): Eukaryota > Metazoa > Chordata > Mammalia > Eulipotyphla > Talpidae > Galemys > Galemys pyrenaicus. The sequence continues at coordinate 1,596,014 of JAGFMF010011659.1, read as the reverse complement.
TCCAGCCACATGCATCCTAGACATGAGCTAACTGATGAATTAGTTAGTATGGTCAGGGAGGTGCGAGACTCCTTCTGTCCAGGTGTGAATTTGTGTTCCTTCTTAGAGCAGTGATGGGTCAGTCGCACACATAGATTTAAACTGAGAGGAAATGGGAAGGACATCAAAGGACTAAGGATGATTTATTACCAGAAGCCAGAGCATAGGGTGCTGGGCAGACTGAAACAACATATGTTCATCATAGTGTGTGCACACAAGTTAGGGGTGGGGAGAGCTGCAGTCACACTGTGCGCTACCTCATTGGATGGGGCAATTGGATAGTCTAGAGTCCCAGCTAGCATCACTTCTGTTCTAGTTTGAGCTGCTATAGTAGAATACTATAGAGGGGCTGGAATAGAAACAACAGAAATTTATTTCTCATGGCTCTGGAGGCTAGGAAGTCTAAGGTCAAGGTGATGGCAGAGTGGGTATCTGGTGGGGGCCCTCTTCCTGGTTCACAGGTGGTCTTCTCACTGTGACCTCACAAGGTAGAAGGGCCAAGGGAGTGCTATGTAGATTTTTTAAAAAAGGTTCATCCATTCATGCATATAAGAACTGGGGTACAGGCCAGAGGTGCAGGGTGTGTATGTGTGAGAGGATTCACCAGAAACAAAGTGGGGAACATTACAGGCAGATTGAGTGAAATACACTGCTGAGGGGAGCAGTGGGAAAGGCAGGAGAGGTCTGCTGTGCCATGTGGGTCCCCTCCCTGGCTAGGCATCGAATTTGGGCTTCAGTGGCTACAGATGCCTCACAGAGCAGTACCTAACCTCTTGTGCCACCAGGGAAGCCCTCTCTGTAGATTCTTTTACAAGGATACTAGTCCTATTTATGAAGTCTCCACCTTCACGTTAGTCACCCTTAAAGGTCTACCTCCACACCCATCACACTGGGGATTAGGTTTCAGCATATGAAATTTGGGGGGATGCAAACATTCACTCCTTGGCAATTTCTTTTTGCATTCTAGGCTCCAACCATACTAACATAACCCACTATCGGTATACTGAATGAGAGGCCCCCTTATTGTTGAGCTCCTATTGTGTCTGTTGGGAATATGTTCTTTCCTCTCTTCTTTCCTTCCTTCTAGCATAACACACACCCCTCAGGTCCCAGTGAGACATCTTGGTGCTGGGAAGCCTTCCCTGACTAGGTCTGGCAATTTTGCTGTATGTTTCATTTGCTTTTAACTGCTATTGTCTCCCAGTACTTATCACTGGATTTGCCTATTGCCTTGTCTGTGTCTTCATCAGGCAGTGATCTCTGAGATAATAAGAAACAGCATCACTTTGTTGCTTAGTGTGGACTGCTCTTAAAACCTAAAATGATGCATATAGTAATCCCTCAATAATTCCATGAAAATGACAGCTTCTCAGCCATTTCTTGGTTATTAAATAAGAGCAGGAACTTTTCCAGTACTTCCTCATAGTACTGGAACTTTGGAGAGTCAACTCATACAAGAGAAATTATTTTTAAGGCAATGAGTAATGAATTCATATTTGTCTAAAATTATTTGAGTGTATAAAAGACATTTTCCCCCCATTCTCCCAGGGATGAGGCTACATACCCCAGCGAGATTAATTTAGTGACAACATTTGTTTAATGAATGCTATTTGGACCAGTACTATGACATAATATCACAGGCATAAAAAGTTTGCATCCTCAGTGAAAAAGGAGCTATTCCTAGGAAGCTTTTATAGAAACTACATCAACACAGTCATGTCAGGAAAGGCAGTAAGTATTTACTCAGCAAGAAGACAATTTAAACCATTTGCTTATGAGGTGCTCCCAGAAAATAATGAACTTTGGCCATCTCCCTTGTGATGGCTGCAGACATTTATGCTTAGAAAAGAAACTTCTCCATCTTCTTGTCGTGCCTTTCAACGTCCTCTAGTAAGTGAAGTTGGAATTTTGTTTTTGGCATCCTGAGTGACTCCAATGAAAATTGCCCTGGTGTGCTAAATTCAGCACTAGAACAGCACTCCTGGGGATCTTTGCTATATCCGCAGTCAGTTACTCCTTACTGAGAGAACAGGGACCTGAGTGCCCCTAAAATATGTATATGCGCTCATGCTGTGCACACACGTGGGCTATTTCTGTATGTGGAACAGTGGGAAAAGGAGTAAAACAAGCAGAGGGCTATGCACCTTCATTGGCTGACAAATGGGACAAGGAGAAAATAGAAAATTTAATCTTTGGGTTCTTATTTTTATAAATATACATATATGTGGCCCATGTATTTATAATAGGTTGAATGAACCTATTTACACTGGCTGATAGATTTGAAGATCGCAATCATTGTATTCACATGGAATGTGTTTATATATAACTATTTTTGCATTAAATATATCATCAAATATTACCATTCAGTATGCTTTTTTGAACAAAGCTTTGACTAGAAGTCCTGTGACTGATTTTTTCCCTTCACTTGATGACTGATGCTGACAGTGTGAGTTTGGTCAAATCTCTTGCACATTCTGGTTTCACTTTCATTGCCCCCCCCAAAATGGACTCTACTGATGCCACTGAGTAATGGAAATAATGAGATGAGGATGGGCATCTTGGGGGAAGACAAGCTATGAATGCAATGCATTACTATAATAGGAGAGAGGACAGAATAGAAAAGAAAAGCAATAACCTCACATTATATAGCAATATAGCAAATAGCAAAGAACAGCTCAGATAAAAGTTTAATATGAACTGCTATGATAAAAGCCAGATAAGAGAATAGCTCGTGAATTCTGCCATAAAGTCACTCTTTTTAACACCACCAACAACCATTTGCTGGACACTTACTATGGGTAGGAACTGTGCTAAATCATTTTCCTAGATCATGCATTCAATTATTCACCAAATATTAACTCAGCACCTACTATATATCAAGAATAGTGTCCTACTTCATTTGTTGTATGGCCTTGTTGTTGATGTCTGTTATTATGCAGTCATTTGAATTTGTCACACCTTTAACAGAACATAAGGAACCTATAAGGGGAAAGGCAAAAGTATATTGAAACCCTCTTTGATATTTAACAGGCACTGTGGTATTTCCCTTATATCCACCTCACAGTCCTGTGAGGTATTTTTTCAACTTCATTTTAAAGATGAGGGAAGTGGGGTTCAGAGAGATAGAGTTTTATGCCCCAAAGACACATGAATGGGAAATGACATAGTTAAAATTATATCCCAGTTTCAATTCCTTCCCCCTGCATCTTTGCTGCTCCCCAAAATGATTGTGGAAGATAACTTTACAAGGGAACATAAGCAGAGCTGGAACAATGAAGCCAGAGACCAATGCGATGGGAGGTTGCTGAGTGGCTTGATGTCTGTCTGTCCCGACTTAGAGTCTAGGCGACAGTCAGAGTCATGTGTGAGACACCAGGAGGTACATCTGAGTTCCAGAGTAGGGTGCGTTTCTCTAAAGAGCCTGAGGTCCTACAGCCCCTGAACAGCTCTTTTTTTTTTTTTTTTAAGATTTATTTATTTATGCATACAACAGCTGGTATACAGGCCAGAGGCACGGGAGGTGAGAAGATTCACCAGAGACAGAGCGGGGAGCAGAAAAGGCAGATTAACTGAAACACACTGCTGAGGGCAGCAGCAGGTGAGGCAGGAGAGGTCTGCTGTGCCATGTGGGTCCCTGGCCAGGGACTGAACTTGTGCTGCTGTGTTGCGGATGCTTCACAGTGCCGTGCTCAACCCGCTGCGCCACCAGGGAGGCCCTGGACCGTTAGCTCTTGCTGAGGCCCTGGACTCTTGGAACCCTGCAGAGTCTTACATAAGAGGAAATTTTTACCCAGCAATAGAGAGTCTAGAGAGCGGTGGGGCTGTGAACGAGAGTTCTATGCCAGAGAGGGCCTGGCCTGAGTCTCCCTGACTTAGACACTGCCTTCTCTGCAGGGCTGGATTCTTTCCAGAGATTCTTTCCAGCTCATCAGCTATGAGTCTGAATATCCGCTTGTGTTCTGTCTCTCAAATATTCCCACCAAATGGCAGGAATGATTTCTGGGGTTACAGTGTATGGGCTTATGCAAATATGTGTGTGGATCTGCCCTATGGCTAGTGTGACATTTTTGAAGTCTCAGTTTCCTTGTAGATATTAATACCAATTTGAATTTTATCCCATAATAGTCAATAACAAAAATATCTGTGCTTATTTATAATGACGGTACTATTTAAAATTACACAATTAAAATTTTCCTTGCACTGTGGCATCCTACACTGACCCTGGACCTACAGTACCTAGTGCGAGGAGCATTGAGCTGAAGGTTCTACTTTTGATGTTCTCACTTCAAGCCATTCTTATATCCCTATGTAGCTGTGTGACTGAGTTTCTCTTTTTCCCATGATCTCGTGGCTCAATGGGGGCACTGGATTATATATCAAGGAGTAGTTGTGGATTCCACAGCAATAATAGGTACTCAACTAATCCCTTTCTGGTGAAGTGTGCAGAAAACTTTCTGGGTTCTTTCTAGCACTTCTAGGGAAATGATAACAGTAACATTTATTGAGCATTTACTATATGGCAAGTATCTGGATTTTAAATCTCTCTCTTTACAATGACTCTCTGAGGTAGGTTCTGTTAGTACCCCATCTTACAGATGAAAACAAGGAGATACAGAATGACTTTCCCAAGTTCATACTGTCAGTAGACAATGAATCAAAAGTGGTTTTATTCCAGGGTCACCAAGTAGTACTACTGCTCCTCTGGGGAATTTATTTCCTATTGGCCTTGGGGGCTCAGACACTTTCCAAGCATATGACAACTCTTTATGTCATTTAGCAGGTGTGTGAGTCACCTTGTCTGTTAGAACTCCATGTGGGATCACAAGTCACAGCCACATCCATCTGCCACCCAGGTCCCCACACTTCAGGGGCCATGAATACAGTAGGAGGGATGGCAAGAGAGGAGATGGGTTGCCTCCATCTGCCTCCGATAAGCAAGAAGGGAATCTCTCTTCTTCTTGGGTAATAGGCTGCTGCTTCTAAGTTCTTGGCAGTTGAAGTGGATGCAGGGAGGCAAGTTTGCAGGCAGCCAGGTATGTGGCATTTAAAGGAGCCCGTTCATCAGGACCCATCGATGAAGCTCCTTGGTCCTGAGGGAAACCTGCATTTCACCCAGACTTTCCTTCTAAGATCAAGGTGAAAGCAACAGTCCCAGGATTGGCACCCGTAGCTCATGTGCCTGCACCAGCCTAATTGTCTCTGGCCCTTGGATCATGTTTCCTGGTGCATGTCCTTTCCCGGCAACCCCAAATACTGACAGCATAGGCCACTCTGCATCTTATCAGTCTCCCAGCTCACCTGACGCAAGGGGTCAGGCTCCTTGCATAATGGCGAGACTTCAGGCTTGGCTCTGTGTGGTGCCTTTGCTGTGGTTGAAAGGCTGCTCAGTACATACTGACCTCCTTGACTCATCCTTGGAGTCAGAGATAGAATGTGCTTGCTGACTCATAAGCATCTCGAAGTATCAGATGTTGTTGGAAATGCAGGTGTGGCTATTATCCAGTGGTTATAACACTGGTTAAGTCTTTTTAAAATTGTGGATATTTTCTTTTAAAGACCTTTTGGAATGTGTCTCAAATATTGCTAGGGATCTAGTTTAACTAGGCATGCAGATAATTTGTGCCACTTCTGTCTCATTTATGTCCCTCACAGCATTCCTTTAACCACTCTCTGGTTGGTGCCATTAACTCACACTCTCCACATTCTCTTGCTTTCTCTAGAAATGTTCTATGAAAACTTAAGTCCATACTGGGGCTGTGAAAACTATTGGACACCATCATACAGTAGGCTGTTGCTCCTATAAATTGAAGGTGTTGATTCACTTACAAATAAAATCTTCAGGATCATCCAGTGGACACTCAGGTGCAGCATGGAACAAATCACAGAAGTCAGCATCTCCGGGGAGCCTCAAGTTCACCTAGACCTCCCAGATGCATCTCTTGCCCATGTGTTATTCTGAGAACCTTTCTGATTTAAAGCCTGTTTTTTGCGCTGACCTGTCCATACCTTCATTATGTTTCTCAAGTCTCTTACTAAGTGTTTACTTGGTCCCTAGCTCATAGGATTTGGCAGTCTCCTGCACGGAGAAACCACAGAATCCAGTCCCTCTTTGTACAGACCTTCCTCCATCTGCACTCATCTTCATCTTCTTTCTCTCTTTCTCAGAGGGATAGGAGTCCTTCCTCTTAGCTCAATTTAATTTTGGATCCCGTGTGAACAGTCTCCTTTGAGATTTACTCCTGGAGTAAATGTTTTTCTGGCTCTCCAGTCTGTCCATTGAATCAGTATATACCTTTCCTCTTGCCCTGCTCAAACCGATCCTTGAAACCCAAGTACCTAGTAATAGCCTATTGCCCCCTTTCCTTCACATCCAGGCTTCTAGAAAGAGTGATTTTACTTGTAGACTCCTTTTCCTTGCTCTATGTTCACTGCCTAAGTGATTTCTGTCTAATTCCCCATTCCCTTGACCATAGTTCCACTGAGATTGTTGCTGTTTGATCACAGAATAGCAATATGAAGCTTTTCCTGGATTGCCTTTCTTGATATTTCTTTTCCGTGGCATTGGTGACTACTTTTCCATTTTGATATTTATCAGTCCTGCTTGTTTTGTGGAATGATCTTGAAAGGCACAAATCCTTGTTTCTAATCTTGTACTTTTCTCTCGTGCTGCCTTCCATTAATCAGTCATATATCTGTTAAAGTAATTATTGTATTGCATTATTATTGCATATTTGAATGTCTACTGCGCCACTGGACTGAAAGTTTTTTTAAGGGGCAAGGATTATGTCTATTTATCTTTGTTTTCCCAATGCATGTGACATTGCTGGGCTGGTGTTCAGTATACATTTGTTTAGTGAGTGAATGGTTTCTAGAATCTTTAATCCAAAAGAGCAGCCAGAATACTGGATACTTTGGGAAGTCACTGCCTTATTTTAAGAACTTGGGTGCATAATTGGTTACTGATGTGACAACAACACATTTGGATATAGAATTGATTCAAAATAACATTAGCTGATTTTGTCTTTTAAAATATTTATTACAGAACATTAGACACTGTTCACCACAAGAGAAAAATCAACTCATCCATAATCTCATTACCCAGACTGAAATACTGTTAACCTGCTGACATAGAATTTCTCAATTTGTTTTCTAAATTTTCACTTTCATTAAAGGAATGGGGTCAGGTCTGGCTCAACTGTTGAGATCTCCTGTGCAGGATTCATGGCAAAGCTGTCTTGGATCTAGGTGAGTATCCACATCCATCGGCACTAATTTGGTGGGTATAGATTAGCAGCTTACTTGGTAATGATGATACTTTTATTAGACAGATGTCAAACTAAAGTAGTTACTCTTGCTTGAAGCAAGATCCTGCTCAGTGATCTAACATTTGGGAAGGACAGAGACTGAGAATGGAAATTCACATAAATTAACAAATGGCCAGGGCTTCAACTTCAGCAGATACTTGGAAAGCAGACAAAGAATTAAGTACCGGGATAGGACACTTGAAAGGGAGCAGATCAGGACTGAGCTATTTTACAGGAGGGAGCCCATGGACTCATGCAAGGGCATGGCTATCAGGATTTGGGATGGCAAGACTAATTTTAGCTCACCTCCTGCTAGGAATGAGCTGCTCACGTGTTGTCAAGTTGGGTACATTTTGTTGGAAACCAGGAGGAATTGAGGTATTAGTTTAAAAGACTTAACAACTGTACGTATGTGGGGCTGGGAAGGCAGGGTTGATAAATCCCAAGCTTTTTGGAGTGGTGAGGTCCCACTCCAATCTATTTCATTCCATGACCCATATAACTATTGCATGCCATATGTCTATAAAAATAATTAAAACTAATTAAAATTAATTTTGGTTGTGAGTGTTTGAAGAGTTTTATAATAATTCTTGACATAGTTAGAGGTGCACTGGGATGTCACAAAAGGAGTATTTGGAATAACTGGGCTAGAAGTTTAAATCAGAAATGTGCACTAAAGGCCAGTAATAGAATAACGATTCTGTACTTGAGAGGACAGTGAATTAGGAGCTAGGACTTTGGGCTTGCAATCAATATTCTGGTAAATTATCTCTGAAAACAAGAACAACTTTGCTTTGCAGTAATTGGCAATTTCTATGGTATGAATTTTTCCACCATAATAGATTTCAGAGTACCCATAGTTTGGTGACTGGCTCACACAATTCCTAAAAACAGTTCTTGTCATCCCAATGCAATTAATTAATAAACATCATATTGTAAATTAAAAGAATTATATTAGACGCTCATGAATGGTATGATTTATTGGAACACATAATTAATATCTGAGCCTGCGTCTTACTCAGCTGTGTCTGAATCCTGTTGTCAGTGTGTGTGTCCTTCTCTGGTACCTCTTCCTAGGACTGTGAGCCAAAATTCACAAGAGGCAAGAAACCATTACACATGTCAGAGAATTCTACATTCAGTAAAGATCCTGGGAGTCAATTTAGAATGTGACAGAAAATCTTATATTTTATTTTATTTTTTTTAAAGATTTATTTATTTATGCATACAAGCACTGGGGTACAGGCCAGAGGTGTGGGGGTGGTGAGAGAATCCACCAGACAGAACAGGACGCAGGACAGGCAGATTGACAGAAACACACTGCTGAGGGGAGCAGCGGGTGAGGCAGGAGAGGTCTGCTATGCCATGTGGATCCCCTCCCTGGCCGGCGGTAGGGATTGAACTCATGCTGCAGTGGCTGCGGTTTGCTTCATAGTGCGTTGCTCAACCCACTGCGCCACCAGGGTGAGCCAAAAAATCTTATATTTTAATAAGACCAAACTAGTGGTTACCAAAAGGAGTTAAGTTTGTAGTTTGGATAAAAAGGGTAAAAAGGGCCAATTGTGTGGTGAAGCATAGAATTGGAATTATGGTGGTGAAATTAATGTTGTTTAGCTAATGATGTAGTTAGTGATCGCTAATAATGATGCACACCTGAAAGAGATAATGCACCATTACTTCAATAAAAAATAAAAACAAAAGTCTTTTTCCTCCCAAATTATTTTTATTGAGGTAAAGTAGGCTTGTATCTTTGCATCTGTTCCAGAGGTTATAGGTTCAAACCTCTACAAATGTATCCTCTCATACCCAGCCCACCACCAGTGCCCCAACAATCCTCTACCATGTTCCACTGGCTGTTCCTCTCTCCTGCCCTCATCCACCACCCTCCCCACTGGTTGTCTCAGTTCTGCTGTCAGATGTTAAGAGTTTATTAAAATAAAAAAGTCTTCTAGCATAGGCACATTATCCTGTATGACATGAGACCAGCTATGGTGGCCTCCCTGGACTACTAATGATTTGAGAGGTTAATTTGCTCTAAGCTTCTTAAAGGCCAGGATTTATGTGTTAAATCCCAGTGCACAATAGGGATTCAGTAAGTGTTTGTTGAAGAAAGAATAAACGATGTGGGCTTTTTAAGTTCCAGTTCTGAATTTTGTCTGTTTCCCCCCAACTTTATTATGATCTAACTAACATGGACATAGTGTGAGTTGAAGTTGTCTAACATGATGATTTGTTGAATTCTAAAATATTCGTTCAAGAGTGGACATGAGGTCCTCCCTGGTTGTGCAAGGGGTTAAGTCACAGCACTATGAAGCATCTGCAGCCACTGCAGCAGGACGTTGATCTGCCAGGGAGCTGACCCACATGGTGCAGCAGACCTCTCCTGCCTCAACCGCCACTCCCCTAAGTGGTGTGTTTCAGTTGATCTGCCTGTTCTGCTCCCCACTCTGCCTCTGGTGAATCCTCTTACCTCCACACCTCTGGCCTGTACCCCTGCTCTTGTGGGCATAAGTAAATAAATCTTTAAAAAAAAGTTGACATGAACTACTCTGTGATTACCTAGGTACTGCTGAACAAATATATTTTTCAAACATGAGAAATTATTTTCTTATAATAGGGGGCTTTTCAATGCCTTCGGTTTCAAATTGGGCTTTTAAATTTCTCTTCCATCTAGAGAGCACAATTAGGATCCAGTGGTGAGAAACACGAGTGGGAAAACTCAGAACAGACAAACCAGGCATTTACCACCTACCAGTATGCTCCCCTGCCTCTATCAAGGGGACCAGTTTATCTCTTTTGAAAGGAGAAATAATTCTTCTTCATAGAGCATAGTTATTGACCATATGCCACTTACAAAACATTTAAAACTTATAAGGATCCTGCAAAGTACTTTGTTCCCCTTTCAGAAAGTAGAAACTGAACCAGAGAGGTAAAGCTGTAGAACCAGCCAGTGGTGGGGCTGCGTTCCAACAAGCCGAAGTGGTGCCCTTCTCCCTGGGCCAGGCTGCCTCAGGGCTTCGGGATTTCCTCTCTCTTATGTCTTCTTTGTGGAAGTTTGGATGCTTTTTCATGTGAATAAAACTGGCTCAGCCCAGGACCAGGCAAACAGAAGCACCAGCTTCTGATAGGGCTTTGGGCAAATATACTGGTGAGGTCTGTCACAGCCTGAGGTCTCTGGGCTGAACTTTGCCCTAGTGATTCAGCTCAGGGAGGCTGGGCAGTTGCAAAGGAACTGCTACAAAGGAACAATCTGACAGGCTGCAGATTGGAGACAAGTCTAAGTAGATGTGGCACCTGGACTTTGGCAATCCCCAGAAGAGAGCAGGACTCTTAGGCCAGGTTCCTGAAGCTGCACTGGAGGAAGGCAGAAAGGCGTCCAAGCAGGTATGTGGGAATGCTGGCTCTCTTGTTTTCTTTCTTTAAGCTGTAGGAGCTGGGCTGTCAGGTCAGGAGAGACAATGTGAACCCTTCAGGGGCCAGGGAGTGTCATGTGGACATACGAGTATGATTTGTCTTAGTTGATATAATACTTTCACATGGAGGATCTTAGGTGCTTTCTGTTTGGTGTTTTGATGGACCTGATATCTCTTGGCAAGAAAATGATGTGATTCTGGCAAAGAGATTTGGACACTGCATTTTGGCAGTTGGAGAAGGGCTAGCTAGTGAAAATATCTGAGGACAAAGAGAAAGAGTCTTTGTTCTTGTTGAACTTACTTGTGTCCAATGGTATTGAGTTCCGTGGCTTTCTGGAAAAATCCACATAACCTTTCACTGTATCTGGTACATTGGTTTTTCCTGGGGTTTGCTGGAAAAGGCTTGCGTTATATGTGGCTGTTTTGAGGAGGTGGGCTGACAAGGGAAGGAAGGTGCTCGTCCCCCTGAGCCACGGCTGATCTTGAGGTGGATGGCATCCCACACCCCGTTCTTCTGATATGTTCTGCTTACGGCTCTCAGCTCATAGCTGTGGACCCTGGCTCCATGTCGTTTCAGCAGACAGACATCTTGATTTCAACATATACCCTTTGACCTTTTGTTCTGATATGAGTCTTTATATTAGGCAGGAGGTTTCACGAGTGAGAGCGAGTTAACTGGATTTGTTCAGTCTTGTCACTTGAAACAGTTCCCAAGGGAGAAAAAACAGGGGGTCTGACTGAGCTAATGTACATTCCTGACACAAGACAATCCTAGGTCAAGAGGGGGATTAGGGAATAGAAGGTCTGTGCTTTCCCTTTAAGGGTGCTGGTGGCAGGTGCCTCTCTGGGCAGAGAAACCTATAAGGCAATCTGCCCTCTGGACCTATTTCCTATTATAAAGAATGAGTGGGGGAAACTGGTTAGTTTCTGGGGAGACTTCCAGGTTTTAAATCTGTAGCCAGGAAGATGGCTGAGACATAGCTTTCCAGTTTCTTGAGAAAGCAGTCTCAAGGGCTATCCTGGAGAAGGGATCAGCATGGCTGTGTCATGGGCCACATTTTTCTAAGTGGTTAACTTAAGGAAAAGATGTTTCTTGAGGTCAATTTAACCCTCTTTTGCTTTAGTAAGTATCTTCAGTCACTCATACTACCTAAATTTTATCTCTGAAAGCACAGTTTACAGAATATGACTGAACATCTCAGGGTGTTAGCATATGTTGTCTTTAATTCGGACAATAATACTGCAGGCTGGTCACTAGTTCCCATTTTTAAATTTTTAAAAAAGATTTTGTTATTTATGCATATAAGAGCTAGGGTACAGGCCAGAGATGTGGGGGGTGAGAGGATTCCCCAGAGACAGAGTGGTGAACAGAATAGGCAGACTGACTGACATACACTGCTGAGGGGAGCAGCGGGTGAGACAGAAGAGGCCTGCTGTGCCAAGTGGGTCAGCTCCCTGGCCAGGGATCGAACTGGTGCTGCAGTGGCTGTGGATGCTTCACAGTGTATTGCTTAACCCCTTGCACTCCCAGGGAGGCCCACATTAGTTCCCATTTCATGGATAAGGAAATTGAATCTTGAAATACTGAGCAGCTAGAAAATGTCAGAGTTAGGCTTTGTATTCTGGTCTAGCTCTAAGATCCACACTATCCCTATCCTAGGAGAGGGCTCCCATAGTGTTTGCTGGTGGAACAAATCAGCCAGCATTTATTTAATTGGAATACTTTGATGGGGTTTGGAGCTTCATCTATTCCTGTTCTCTGTCTCCCTTGCCTCCCACATCTATTACTCCAAATATACTTTTTAATTTTTTAAGGCAACATCAATATAATTGTCTAGCCTGTTACTGTATCTGCCTGCAATTTTTTCCAGATATCTTTAGATCAGTGCCCATGTGGTTTATTTTAGATAGAAGAGTTCAAGGATCATGGTGCTTTTTTCACAAAATCTAATCAAGCATCATGTTGGGTATAAGCCTAAAATGATAATGTATTTTTGCCTTTTTGTTTTGTCTACAGGAAGATAAAATAATTACCCAACTGATTCAAAACACAAGAGAAACTCAGAGGGTCAGGGATGGAACTGTGGGTTCCCCAGCGGCCACCTCAGCCACAGGGGAGGCCCACGGCACCATCAAAGGCTCCAGACTGTGACCTTCAGGAAGATGGCTACCGCAGGCCGGGTCCTCAATCTTGGCACAATGGAGAGAGTTTCCATCAATGGCAAGACCTCCGGGGGAGCTCCCAGCCCCAGCAGAAACCTAGGGCAGACCACCAGCCTCATTATGCATTGAGTTCTGGGGAATGGCATCCATCTGTGTCTGGGGTTGGTTATTATGAAGGTGGTTATCCTGGTCAGTTGTATGCAAGGTAAGGTTTTAGAGCTTGGGAAAGACCCTACATGCATATGAAAAGATTGTTGGTTTCCTCCTTCCCTTTCCTTTTAGTTCTCCTTCTTCTTTTTTATTTTCTATCCTAATACATTGACTCAGATAAATCCTTTTGTTTTTCAAATTGGATTTGGGTGACTGAAAAATAATATTTCCCTCCTCTTATCTCTTAGTGGAGTTTCTCAAAGAAGCTATCGCAATGCGCTTGAGTCTGTGGGGCAGAGGAGAGGGCAGGTGAAATTCAAGATAGCAGAAGGGACCCTCTTGCCCTGAGATCACAAAAGCAATGTACGTAGGGAAAGCTCTTTCCAGAGATCCCTATGAAAAGTTCTTCATTACCCACTAGCAGCAAGAAGATCCCCATTACCTAGAATGGTACCTAGAGTATGATAGGTATACCAAAAAAGAAAAAAAAAAGTTAAATGACTGAATGAGAAATTTAAAACCAAAATCTACATCAGTGGAATCAGATATAAGCTTTCCAGTTCAGAAAGAGAAGTGTCAACGAGTTATTTCTAGGAGAATCTGGAATTCTTGCTCCTGAGTTCTGATTGATATTCTGGACTTGATTTCTTACGGGATGTTAGAATTCACTTATGTTCTGCTTTATCTTTTCAAGATGGTGGAATATATGCCTGCTTATAGATTTAGGGTTGAAATAATGACAATTATTGTAAAGAACTTTGCCCCTATGAATTATTAAAGAATTATTTAATTGAGTAAAAATACTAACATCAGGATATTCATTTCTACAACCTTCCTAGATTGTTGAATTGTCAAAAGAAGTTTTGTTAAGGACAGAGCAATAGAACATTCAGATTAAAGACAGTCCAAGTTCAGTCTTTCATCCCATTTCCATCTATAATATGCATGGGAATGACAATGGCATGTTGAGTACTTACACAATCCTCAGGAGGGGTTTTTCTAAGATAATATGGTGTTTTGTTGGATGTATAGATCTGAGAAATAAGAGGGATCATAAAAAGGAGAATGAGATACATGGTCATGGTTTTGCTGTAAAAATTCCAGCCTGTTTACAAAGGTCCTATTCCTGCTTTGATTCAGGAATTCCTGCTTATAGGATCTAGAATTAACTGTGGTGTTTAAGCAGACTCTAGACAGGGGTCACATTCTTTGCTGTCAGTTTGGTTCATGGGTTGAGTCCCCCACTGGTTTCTCTCTGTAGCATACTCCTCCTTGAATGACTGGTCTTTGTGATATTTTAGGCCAGGCATTGAGGATCCATATCAGAGGTATTACTCTCCAACCCTACGGGAAGACTACGCTTATGGAGGTTATTACTATCACGGACACCCACAGGAGCTACAGGATGAGAGAGGTATGTGAGAGTTTCAAAGCAGCCTTTGGGGGTGGTGGGGGTGTTGGCCTGATAAGGCAGAGGTGAAAGGAGCCATCCACAATGCCTCCCTGGGACATCGTGCTCAGATGAGGCCAAGCCCCCACTCCCCTCTGCTTCCCTCTTGGCCAGCTGAGGCCATGGCAAAGACACTGCTGCTAGAAGTCTTGAGGAACAGAGATTGAATTAAGCCATTTTTCTTTGTATGTGTAGAAACTGCTCCTGAAACTATCAGTATGTGACTAGTATTATGGATGGTTTAAACCTCATCCACATTATTTTTCTACTTCTCATTGGAGACAAGATTATAGCCTCTAACCAAATAGCAGTGAAGCCAGCTCTTCACAGTTAAGTCAAGTGCATGGCTGAGCTGTAATGAGTCTGACCACTGATCACCTTGATGGTGGCAGATGGATGCCAACAGGAGTTTATGCCCTAACCTATAGTAAGGCTTTAGGTGTGTGCTTGAGAGAACTCCTGAACAGCTAGTAAAGATCAGTGTCAGTGTTGAGAAAATATACACTCACGTGCAAGTGCGCACATCTACGCACACACACACACACTCCTCACCATGTACAGCTGTATAAATCTCCCCGAGTACATTCTAGTTGGTGCGTAGAGGACCATGGAACATCTTACAGACTTACATTATTAACCCTCACCCACTGACTTTATTCAGCTCAGTAAACATATCTACCAAGTTCCAGTAATTCTGCTTCACAGTTTGCTAGTAGTGGCTTCTGAACTTTTTGGAATAGGAAGTGATCTGTCTTTATTTTGTTTTCTCTGAGGGTGCAGTGCCAAGGCAAGGGAGTCCTTATAACTGGCATGAAGATTATCGAGACCAAAAGTACCTAAGCGACCAGCATCGTGAAAACCGAAACAGTCCTTTTGGAACAAACAGTGAAACCCAGCCCAAGTAAGTGTGAAAGGGGAGGCTGATTCAATATGCTTCAGCCCAACTCAAACTCTATCAGGCAAATTACGGCATCTAGTGCTGGTCCCACATTTCCAGAAGCCCTTTCGCCTTTGTTCTGGCCACAGGGATATGGGAGTAGCCCAGGATGACCTGGGCCTGGCATTAACAGGACATTGTATAGAGAGACTCTTAACTCTGAGCCTGAGTCTTAGTCTTATGAGGTCCATCCTATGAGAAGGCCTGACTTCTATGTGGGCCTCAGAACAGATGTGGCCTTGCAAAAGTCCTCATGGTTGGGTCCTGCAAGGGGCTGGGATGCATCTCCTCAGCTCACCCCAGTGCCCTGAGTATAGAATCCTCTGGAATCAGGCAGAATAGAGAAGAGCCTTTTGTGCAAGCACCAGTCCTGGCACCCTGAGGACTGGCGCCTGTGCCCTGGAACTCATCAATTCAAGTGTTCTAATTTAGGCCATTCCAGAATGCCTGGCCACAAGCCCTTCTCTGCAGGGCCCAGGGAACTTCTGGTAACTGCACTGGGGGATCCAGGAGCTCCTTTTTTGCTGGTTTTGATAGTTTGAGGTGGCCAATGAGGACAATGCTTTTCCTCATGGCACAAGGTTGACCTGATACCTAACCATGATTTGAAGCAGAACAGCCTCCAGCTGAGTGCAGGCAGCCTTGTTTCCCAGACCCAGCTCACCTCCTGCTGTCATTTTGCTACAGATCTAAGAGTTGGAACCCTTATAAAGACAGTCGTGCTTCTCACCCTGGACAGGAGAAGCCTGGGGACCTGTTTCCTGAGAGTGTGCAAAGTGGGGCCTGGAAGAAGGTAATCTGAAGCGACCAGGGCTGCTGGCCTGTGACAGCTGACTCTGCCGGTAGTGGAGGCACAGACTGTGGGGTGGGGTCTCCAGTTGCCGGTTGTCTCAAGGATCCCCGTCCTGTCGGCAGGGCTTTACTACCTCCTTCTTTCCCCTGCCCTCCTGTTTCACACATGTGGGTCTGGGGCCCTGATATGACTCTTCTGCATTTTTGCCAAATTGGCTGAATCAAGAAAATGCAACCTGAGCATCTCCAAAGTGGGAAAGGGGGAAGAGGCTGCCACCAGTACCCCAGGGGACTAGCAATTTGGTTTACCCAAGAAGTGAGAAGTTGCTAGAATCTTTTAGTTCAGATCTGAAAAGCAGACCTTGAAACCTTTCTTGACTCATCCATCTCTACTAAGATTTTGCTGTGTATACAAGTTGGGCCACAAAGTGGAACTCTTAAATTTCTTTAAGCAAACATTTCATTTTAGATTTATGGAAAAGTTGTAAAGATACTCTAGACACAAGCTCTTAATTTTTGAAAGTCTTGTGTTCTGGTTCCCTGATTAGATTTTTTTTTTTAGGTATACAGTTGCTTCTGTATACCTAACACTGAACAGGACAGGGCTCTGTTAACTAATGATTAACAGCAGCAATTCACATGCAGAACATTTGACTGTGTACAGAGAGCTTTGGCATCACTGTTTTCTTTATATTTTTCCAGCATGTAAGTCCTTTGAATGTCTTGTGCCAGTGCCTGGGCTCAGTGCTGGAACTCAGTAGGTGCTCATGAGTTGGTGAATGAATGCGCAAGTAAGCGCTTACTCGGTAGGGCAGATATGATGATCAATATTACAGATGAGGGTGCAGAGCCCAAATTGCCCATGCCACTGTCCAAAAAAGCTAGGAACTGACAAAGCTGGGATTTGAATTCAAGGCCCCACTCTAGGGCCTGCCCTTTTTCCATAAGACCATAATGCATTCTTCAGCAAATACCCCTCAACTGAGTTATCACTTCTTTTCCCATCTATTGTTTTTAAATTGAGGTCGTGTGGTTTACACTATTGTTTGTATTTTGGAAGTGCAGGATTCCCCTTTCAGGTGTCCTTACTGTAGTGTACCCACCCTCAAAGCAGCCATTGTCCAGACCACAGTCCATTGTGCTCCCTCCTTACTTTGTTCTTACCCTTCCCTCTCCCTCCCCTTCTGGATGCCTCAGTTGGATAGTCAGCTTTCAAGGGCTAGTTTTTGAGTTTGGCATTATGTGAGTCTTTGGTTTCTCTATATCCCACATACATGTGACACCACTCAGTATTTGTCTTTTTCATTTTGACTTATTTCACTTGAAATCATCTCTATAGGCTCCGGATGGCTTGAGTTTATCTTTTTGATCACCGAGGAGTATTCCACTGTGTATATATACACCACGTTTTCATGACCCACTTAGCTGACTTTGGGCTCTTCTTTTCCTATCGGTTTATCTACATTCACTGTAATTATTGGAAAGTTTGAATTGTTTTGCACGGAAGGAACACTTGGGAGGAACAATTCTCTGAAACTGCTTCTGCTTCTTTCCAAGTGTTGATAGGCTATTTACCTTGTAGCTCTCGATGACCAGGGAGTCCAACCTCCTTCAGCAGCAGGAGTCTGGTCTCAGCAACAGCAGTTATGAGCTCAGCCAGTACATGACAGATGACATAGAGCCACCTGGGCCCATGACTTCAACAGCTTGGAGTCCAATTCAAGATGGTGAGTACCAAATGGTCAAAGGAATTGGTTGAGTCTGATGCCACGAGGGTTGAGTGGCAAGTCTCTTGGAAAGTCACCCTTTCCTTATATTTCCAAGCTTGGATTGTTGTCTGCCCCATTTGCTTATGGAGCTCCCCTGGACAAGAAGCCAGCCTTGGCTCTGTCTCCCATCTTTTCTCTTGCAATGGAAATTGTGTCATAGCTGATTCTTGGAAGGGAACACTGCCTCTGGCCATTATCAGGCTCTGAGAGATTTAGAGATTAGAAATGTAGGCCTCAAAGATGCTCTCAAGTAACAGGTGAAAAGTGAAGGCTGGAGTCATAGACCCGTAAAGCAAAAACAGCCACACAGCATAATCGTGTTCAGGTGGAGGAGACTTCTATGAGTTTTGGGGCTACCAAAGATCTCCCAGGGAAAACTGGGCTTGGTACATTTTCATTGGACCAAACCTTCAAATTCTTGCATTAAATTCCGACATGCTCTCAGAAGCCTAAATCTGACTTGGAGAGGAGCTTCTTCTAATCAAATAGCTCACTCAGAGTCTTATCTTGGTCTCAGGTAGAATTTGTACAGAAGTGTGTCTGTGGCATATTTCTAAAGTAAGGTGGCAATAAACTGACGGTGCCCATCTGTGTGTGTTGGTCAGAGGATAACTCCACATCAAGTCCCAAGGCACCCATGAAGTTCTACATCCCTCATGTGCCTGTGAGTTTTGGCCCAGGTGGTCAGCTAGTACGTGTGGGTCCCAGCTCTCCCTGTGATGGACAAATAGCCCTTGTTGAGCTGCACAGCATGGAGGTAAATAACAGCACACTGTTCCCTAACTCCTCTTAACATACTTCCTCTGCTTCCCTTTGCCTGATCTTGGGCATCTTCAGGAGTGGGGTGCGCCTGTGGGGATTGGTGTGTGTGTGTGTGTGTGTGTGTATTGGAAACGCCAGGGGGCATGGGGGATATATTTTGAGAGGAGTGTACCAAAGTCACTTTTCCCCTGAGATTCTATTGTGTTATTTTCAGCATTGGAGAACTCACTTTTGTCCTTCTGCCTTCTTATGAGGCAACTGTGCCATATCCCAGGACCTGTTCTGGCTTCTGATCCTGGACTTCACTGAAAGGGGCACTGGGTTGAATAGTCTAGAAAACCAAACTTGATTTTTCATTTCAGGTTATTCTTAATGATTCTGAGGAGCAAGAAGAAATGAGGGCTTTCTCAGGACCCTTAATCAGGTAAATTACCATAAGAGTTGCTGAGTAAGAGCTTATGAAACCCAGAAAATCTTCCTGCCCAGATCAGCATTCTGAGGATTTGCTCTTGGCTGCTTTGAAAGAAAATTTCTATTCCCATTGGAGTAGAATTCTCTGTGCTATAAGATAGAATCAGATGTGGCCAGAGTCATTTTGACAAGAATTCAATCTTGAAGGGCAAAAGAAAAATTAACTTAAAGGTTTAAAAATCTGAAATCAGTTCTGGTTCACAGAGGCTACTTGATAGGAAGTTTTAGTGTTCTGTGTACCTAACAGAAAGTAGGGAAAAGTTGGAGCACAGACTGGGAAATCATGGACAAGTGGATCATAGTGGGGAAAAAAATTGTCTTTTTCTGAAGAGGCAGAGATGACAGCCAGCTTCTGAGATATGGGCAGTGTGCAAGTCTGCCCTCTGCAGGCTTGAGGTAGAACTGCTATTAAATTACAGTCAGGTTGCTGAGAAATATTCAGGGTGCCCTTAGCTGTGGAGGTCTTGCTTGGTGTCTGAGGACCTGGATTCCAGACCCAGGCATGCTACTGACGAGAGGTGCTATAGTGGACTGTTCACTCAGAACTTCCGAAACCCTTTAAGAACATTGGTTCTGCCAGTGTAATTGATTGTGCCTTCTCAGGTGGTGACTTTGAGATGCAAATGAGATAATGTATGTGGAAGTCCTTCAAATATCCTTACTGTTAAATAAATACATTTTCCTGAATCTCCCCCTGGAAGAAAATCCTTACATAGTGTTTTAACAGCAACTTCAACTAAAAATGAGAGTTGTTCCTATTTCTTACATGCGGATAGACAGACATAGTGTGGGCACCTGCTGGGTATTTGGACTCTAGAGTACTTGGTCTTAACTAGGTTTTGATTTTATTGTATAATTTAATAAAGTAAAAATGCCTGTTTATTGAGCATTTGATGCATACTATTTCCTTTCAAAAATTATTTATTTATTCATTCAGCATTTATTTATCCTGTTTTAGGGGGAAAAAAGAATCTCAAAGGCAAAAGAAGGTTGTGCAAACTGAGAAAGGCAAAAAGCTAGGTTTAAACCCAGGCTTGTGTGATGCCAAAGGCTGGGATCTTAACTGCTACTTTCTGCAGCCACATCCGTCTCTGTGCCTCAGTTTTGTCATCTGTAAAATGGAGAGGTTGGGCAGGGGAGAGACTCTCTGACATCCTTCTCAGTGCTACAGCCAGACTTCTTAGTCAGCTTGGGCTGGAGCCTGAGGTCTTGTAGGGGCAGATGCTGCCAGCTCACTCGGCCTCTTGAACTTTCTCCACAGGGAAGATGTACACAAGGTGGATATCATGACCTTTTGCCAGCAGAAAGCAGCTCAGAGCCGCAAATCTGAGACACCCAGGAGCAGAGACTCGGCCTTACTGTGGAAACTGTTGGTTCTCCTTTGTCGGCAGAATGGGGTGAGCATTGCCCCTCTTGAGCTCTTGAGCTCTTGAGGGTGGATTGGTGCCGGCTGGATTGAAATTTAAGTCTTCCCGGGTAGATAAGATTCAGCTTCTGGCATGATTATAAAAGGCAATATTAGGGAAGCAACCAGTGACCCGAGAGAGAAAGTTGCTGACCCTTCAGAGACAGTTAGCTATAGTTAACCTTTTCTGAGCCTTCCTCTCCTGGCTGGGGGTTCTCATAAAGTTCTTGGGCACTGCACCAGCTCAGTAATACCCCTATGAGAGTGTGCATATTTCTGGTAAACTTTGTGGGTCCTGAAAGGCAGAAAATAACCATGAGAACGAATCTGGAGTTTTCAATACAACAACACAAGAGAGGACTGCCTTGTGTTGCAGGACTGGGGGCCTCATGAAAAGGCTCAGCCAAAGCTGCAGCTTGAGGATGAAAAGGGTTCACTTTCAGGATGCGCTCATTGCCTTGCAGTCTATGGTGGGGTCTGACATTGCGGAGCTGCTGATGCAAGACTGCCAGAAGCTGGAGAAGTACAAGAGGCAGAGCCCGGTGGCGAACCTCATCAGCCTGACCGATGAGGACTGGCCGGTGATGAAGTCCGGGACCCCGAACCTGCTCACTGGGGAGATCCCCCCCAGCGTGGAGACACCGGCTCAGATAGTGGAGAAATTCACGCAACTGCTCTACTTTGGAAGGAAGAAGGCAAGTGCTCCCTCTTCAGGCTGATTTTAAAAAGTAATCCCCATTCCCCTCACTCATCCCTCCCCAAATATGAGTAATAAATGCTTATTTATAGCACTTAAGTTCACATAGGTACAAAGAAGAGAATAAAAGCACCCATAGTCCTACCTTTAAAAAACTAACACCCTGTTAACATTTAATGTATTTATTTGTTGCACTTTCCTGTCCTTGTCTTTGGGGGGGAAATACACAAATCTAATTAAATTACTGTACAACTATTTATGTTTATATATTAGTACACTACATACTACAGTATATACTATTATACATATAGAGTCACTATATAAGAGAAACTCACAATTTGACTCGTGGTTCATTGTTTTCCCAGGTTAAGCACCACTACCTCAAAGGCATTGAACCCAAGGGGGAATACAGACATAAATCAGGGACAATCTCTTCCCTTTTTCTATATACAGACATCATATAACCTGCACTATTTAATTTATATTCGTAGGAATTCTGTAAGTTAAGTTCTAGTCCTTTTCTGTGTGTTTGCAGATGAGGAAAGTTAGTGATAGAATCAGAGGTTAGATCTTTGGGCTCACTTGAAGCCTGAGCTTGGGCTTCTGGCGATCCCCCACACCACTGTCACACCTTGACACAAGGTAAGCGAGCAATAGATAGAGAGCTATGGGAATTCAAAGCGATTCATGAGAAATTGGCTACCAAAGTATCTTTAAGACCCTCATTAACACTTATTTTTGTAATTGTGTGAGATTGAGAATATTTGATATAAGCTCTCATTTTTTCCCACTTATTCTTAAGTTATATTTTTGAAAGAGCAAATTTTTGAGTAAACCAATGATTCTCAACTGATTATTAGTAGCTCCCTTAAAATTTTATTGTGAATTGGTTTAAACATACAAAAAAAGAGAAAGGTAATTTTTTGCTTGTACAGGATATAAGGATGAATTCCATAACTGTGGTCATTCACGTGTTCTCTCTTTAAATAAGGTAACATGGGGGGATGCTGGGGTGATTTAAAATTTTTCATTGGGCAGTGGAATTAGCTCACTATCATTTCATATCCCCAAATCCTATTATTTGGGGGCATTAAGAAAATTATGAATGGCAGGTTAAAACCTTATATATAGATTAAACCCTTATTAAATATCTCTGAAAATTAAATGGAGAGGTGAATATGTGCATGCATTAGAAATGCAGGTCTAACTCATCTCACCTGTTAGTGAACTCGACACTAATTTGACATAACAAGGTGTTTGCCTGTTAATGAGCAACTAAATTTAGCATTGGCCGGTGTAGGTAAACTGGTCTGTATGCTGGATTGGACAATGACAGAACCTTCTATTCATGTGAGAATCAAGGTAGGTGAACAGTGGGAAGTTCTCCTCCATGTTGTCATTCAGGGACTGAGGATATAGGCTCCTCTACCATCTCCAACACACAGTCTTTAAATGCCAGAAGCTCTTTGCTTGTTACATATGTATATGATATGTGTATATGTAAGCATATGGGTGTATACATAATATGTATATAATATACATTATAACTATATATATATATATACCCGCCCATTATTTATGTTTTATTCATCCAACCAGTCAGGTGGAGGAAAGGCCATAGAGGATAGGGTGGGTTGGTTTATAGGCCCAATCCCAAAGGACATATACCATTTCCATTCCTGTTCTCTGACTTAGGATTCAGTCACATCCAATTGCAAGAACATGGGAAAATGTAGTCCAGCTCTTTGTCCAGGAAAGAGAACATGAACTTTGGTGAGGAGTAGTAGTCTGTAACACAGTTGTTAAAAAAGAATGTTTATTTTTTTTTATTTCTATAAGTATTTATTATGATATAGTTGCTGTTCTTATAAATGTTTTAGATTCACATGTTGGTGTATCCCATTCTTTAAAAAAATAAATATTTATTTATTGAGATGATGTTGGTTTATAACACTGGATATGTTTGGTGGGGGGATAGGTTCATACCTCTTCAAATGTATTGTACTATCCTACCCATGACCTACGCACCCATAATCTTCTGTCATAGTCCTATTCCATTCTGTTCCCCTTCCACCTCTCTCCTGATAGTTGCAATTCTGTAGTCAGATTTCTAGGGTTTTGTTTTGGTTTGGATACCGTCTTGCTCCTTATAATTTAAAACTCAAACCTTGGGATAAGGTACTTCTCTCATTTCTGGTTCTTACCTTAATAAAAGCATTATGTGACTTTTGCTAAAGAGATAAGGCTAACTGGAAATCATGTCTAAGAAGGAGCTAATGAAATAGCATAGTGGATTTTCACAAAGTGAATGCTGGAGAAGGGATAGCTTAGAAATACATGCCGGTGAAAGCCCATTTCCCCAGTAATCCTTTCTCACATGCCCTGTGAGGCTCTGGGTCTTCTGGGAACCCCAACTTCCCTGCTCCGTGCGCTGCAGTACTAGCGCTCAGCCCTTTGTTATTGTCAGAGGAAATTGAGGAAGGCAACATTGAATGTGATGCTTTGTCCACAGGAAGCGTTGGAGTGGGCCATGAAGAACCATTTGTGGGGCCATGCTTTGTTCCTATCTAGCAAGATGGACCCAAGGACCTATAACTGGGTGATGAGTGGGTGAGTAGGGGACTTGAAGGGAGACCAAAGAAAAACAGGCTGCCCCACCAGAAGAGGGAGTAATGGTGGGAAGAAATGCAAGATGCAGGGAGAAGTCCCACGCCCTAAGCATCTTCCCAATTTCTTTTTCTGAGTGGACATAGCATTTTTCTTTCCCAGGTTCTTATCCTCTAGACTCAGGCATGTTCTTGCTACCAGATAAGTTGAAAACATTTGAGCGATGTTTCCCTGGGACATACTTTCCAAAGATTGAGTTTCTATACTGCAGCAGCCTGCTCTCTTTGGGATGGCTGCTCTAAACAGTTCCATCAATGAGGAATTAGGCAATCACTTAAGGTTAACTGACACAGCCTTGGGACTGAGGGTTAGTAATTATTTACTGCTTTGTCTTACAGGGAGCATGTGGCTGCTGCAGCGTACGTAGGGATACAGGGCAGCAGGAGCCTGAGCTGCATGGGAGAAGGGGTTTATAGGCCTGGGAATTGGATCCAGAAGACATGCCCATTGCAGGGGGAGATTGTCAAGAGTATAGGGATGCATGTAGTCAGTAGTTATAGGATCTTATAGTTAAGATCTAGGTGCCATGGTGGCCAGGAGAATGCCCAAATCAGGATGAGATAGAAAGATAGGTGGGATTTTGGAGTAAGTGTGATGGAACAGCAAAAAAGAATGGGAATCAAATGGAGGTAAAAAGATGATCACCTCCGGGGCCTCCCTAGTAGCTCAGTGGGTTAAGCAATACACTATGAAGCAACCCACAGCCTCGGCAGTATGAGTTCGATCCCTGCCTCTGGCCAGGGAGGGGACCCACATGGTGTAGGCAGACCTCTCCTACCTCGCTCGCTGCTCCCCTCAGCAGTGTATTTCAGTCAGTCTACCTGTTCTGCTCCCCACTATGTCTCTGGTGAATCCTCTCACACACACACCTCCCATACCTCTGGCCTGTACCTCAGTGCTTATATGCATAAATAAATCTTTAAAAAAAATAAAAAAGATGGTCACCTCCACTGTAAGCTCTGTGGGGCTAATGGGGCCTACTCTACAGGAGCCCATTCTTCAAGATGGCTCTGCTGAATCTCTATAACTCTAATCCTGACTCTTGCCAGGGACAAGTAGCACGACTGTTTGCTTCATTATTTTCAGAGATGGAAATGGTGAGAAGCTCTGGCATTTGATTATGATAAGCGCTCTTAGCTCCCAAGGCAAGGGTGCTATTAAATAAAAGATGGTGTTCGGAGAGATGATTTTCCTCTGGGTTTTAGAAATGAACAACCCATAACTCCACATTTTAGCATACATCTTGGCTACAGATTTTTGCCTTGGGCCATTGATTTTTGATGGGGCCCAGTGAATTGTGAAAAATATCTCTCACTGAGTGTGCTTAAATCTCAAATCAGCGATAGAGCTTGTTATATCCTTGTTAAGCATATTCCACGCTTTGTTATCAGCAGGCTCTTTTCTGGTCCCTGCTCTACGCCTCTTTGGTTACTGAAAATGGCTTTTAGTGCTTATGAGTGAAACTACTACAGGTCCAGGTTAGATGAGCCAGAAAAATAGCACTGAGAGTTGTGGTCTAGGTTTGGAGCAAGGCCAAGAGAGGGAGTGTGAATTTAGGGGGGCTGGCAAGAAGGACTCTTCGAGAAGAGATTCGGCTTAGATGCTGTGTCATCCAGGGGCCTTCAGATGTTGGGGTCATTCCTGTGATAGAAGGCCTACAGAAAAGGTTAATCAAGAGTTGCAGAATCAGTGCCAAGGCACAGAAAGTATCCCCCAATGAGCTCATTTGAGGTGCACAGAATGAGATCAATGTGAGGTGTACAGTGGAACAAATATCCTGCCAATACCCTCCCTCCCTGCCTGGGAAATGAAAGAAGCAGAAAAGAAAAGCCCAGTTTCCAAAAGGTGCTTCTGAAATCAGGGAAGTCTGAGGCCCTGCACCTTGTGGGCGGTGGGTGAGAAGCGCTCGTGGCTGGGTCCTCTGACAGGTGGTTGCCTCTCTCTGCAGCTTCACCAGCACTCTGGCCCTCAACGACCCCCTGCAGACTCTCTTCCAGCTCATGTCCGGGAGGATCCCACAGGCAGCCACGGTACCTATGTGACGGGGCTCTTTGAACCCCAACATCCTAGGGGGCTATGGGGTGGGTACTGCTCAGGAATGAGGCGACGGCTTTCAGAATGAAAAATAAATGATGTTGTCAGTCACCCTCCCATGGGCCTGGGCCTGTATTCAGAACCCTGTGCATATTATTTCATGTAACACACAGGTAGGAATGATCCTTCCTGTAATACAAATGTGAAAACTGCGTCACACAGGTTTGAAATGACTCCGGTCACAGCCCTAGTGAGTTGTGGAGTCAGGATCAGCCCAAGCTGGTCAGAGTCTAGAGACCCAGCCATGTTCACACCACCATGGCCGTTCACTTACCATGCAGAGCAAGAGAACTCAACGTGGGATTATGTGAGAAATGCTGAGCACAGGCGATGGTTGTGGCCGGCGTGCGATAAATGAGAACTGCTGTCATGATTGTCGTCTGTTATCATCCTCCTCCTCATTCACACTGCAATTGCCCAGATAAAGAGTAACTATAAAATGGAGCTGGATAAAGTATCTTTTGTTCCCTGGGACAATTACAAGACCAAATCTTTGTGAATTGTTTTGATCTCCAAATCTTAGCTATTACTGTCAATCTTCTCTTCTAGCCATTCTCTGTAACAGTTGGGAAGACAGACTTTTCTGTTAATCACCTCTTTTCTCTGCTGGACTCTGTGTGTGTGTGTGTGGTGTCACACCTACATGTAATTTATAAAGTACAAACCAGGTGCCCTGAAGCTTTGTGTTTTATAACTATCTTATTTTATTATCAACAATAGCTCTGTTAGGTAGAAATGATGATCTCTGATTAAGAGATAAAGAAACAAACGTTCAAATATATTAAGAACTTTGTTCAAGCTCACACAGCTTGTAAGAAGCAGGACTCCGGCAAATCCACTGTCCTTATTGTTTCCATCACATTAGACTAGTTCTTTATTGATATTTCCAGTCCAGAAATGTCCTTTCATTCAGGAAAAAGGTGACGCTCCACCAGAGGGTGTGCTCCAAGTGCCCTTTGTGTAAGACTTTTGCCCAAATCCACATTTCCGGGTACACTCTCCTGCCCCCTGGTGGAATCTTGTTGACAGTGCAGGGGCAGCAGAGGCAGGAGGCAATGTCCTCAGCCTGGAGGAAAAAGAATGGGGATTCAGTGCCTGCTGGGCTACTTAGCTTGGTTTCCTCAAGTGGCTATAGGAATTACACTTCACGGGTTGTTGAGATTAAATAAGTATGCAAGGGAAAGGGTTTTGTAAAACCAGAGCACGACCCTGGAGACGATAATAAGGAAACCCAACAGGCTAATGTGGACTCTTCTCCTTGTGAGTCAGGATGATTGACCTCCCTCACAGTTTTCTCCCTGAACCTCAGGTATGGGGGGTTTGCCCTTAGTTATTGAGGTTGGAGGTACCTGGAATAAATTTGAAAATTATTATGTGACCAGTAGTGTCATTTATTTGTCTCCCAGTATCTACAGTATGTATGTACATATGTATGTGTCTCTGTCTATCTGCTTACCATTCTAGTTTTGCTTTTTGAAAAAAGATAATGTAGGGCCTCCCTGGTGGTGCAGGGGATTGAGTTGCAGCACCATGAAGCTATCCCCAGCAACTGCAGCACTAGTTCAATCCCTGGCCAGGGAGGTGACCCACATGGTGCAGCAGACCTCTCCTGTGGTGCCCGCTGCTCCCCTCAGCAGTGTATTTCACTAGATCTGCCTGTTCTGCTCCTTACTCTGTCTCTGGTGAATCCTCTCACCTCCCACACCGCCAACCTGTACCCCAGTTCTTGTATGCATAAATAAATAAATCTTAAAAAATAATGCTAAATCATTAACTGGCTGCATGCAGGTAGTGTAACAGGCTAAACACCTCTAAGCCAGGAAACAAACAACCTTTTTTACCCCCTTTGGCAAGTGCCACCCTATTTGGTAAATCTTTACTTTTGTTGCTTTTCAGTGTTGTGGGGACAAGCAGTGGGGAGACTGGAGGCCTCACTTGGCCGTGATTCTGTCAAACCAAAGCGGGGACTCGGAGCTGCACCAGCGTGCCATTGTCACCATGGGGGACACGCTGGGTAAGCAGACATCAGCACCGTTCACTCCTCTCCTCCAGGGGCCTTGGGCTAGCTCTGAACATCCTGTGCTTAGACTCTTAGGTTCTGTGGTGTCCTGAGCCTCTGTCTCAGGTGGTCTCTCTTTGACCCACAGGCTTAGTGTTTGGGGACAGAAACTCCAGGGAAAGGAGTTTCCTTATTTCTCAGAATATCTGCTGCTAACCAGTGCAGGCCAGGCTCCTGACTCTGGGTTACTGCTGCAGTAGGTTCCTCTGGGTTTTCTCTCCAGTCCTGGTCAGATTGCCCTGAAGGTAGAAATAGCACATGGAACACGTCATCTGTAACTGTGAGTCCTGCAGCGACACCACTCAATCACATAGGAAATTCTATTTTGTTCCAAACTGCCCTGGGTAATTGTGCAGTCTTTATGTCTATCATCTCTCAGTCAACATGGCCTTATAAACACTTAGAAGCTATCGAATGTTCCAGATCAGTGGTTCTCAAATTTGGTCAAGGGGCAGAACATGAAGCAATCATGGTGCTCTTTGTGAAACTCTGTGGGATATCGCTCTATTCAACTTGAATAGCCGTGTGTAAGACCGTGCCAAGTCAGACGGCAGACAGTTCAGCACACGGGTCCAGAGGGAGTAGTGTTTGGAACCCTTTTTGGGCACCAGATACTGTGCTAGGTCCTTTACCTGCACAGATTAATTCAATTTTGAGGTAATGGAAAATGTATCAGAGGATACTTTAAAAGGGTGAACAATTTGGTAATTAATGTGATTTTTATGAGCACTGAGAAAGTTTTCTATTGTTTGATTTTAGCAGGGGCAGACTTAGTGTCAAGTTTAAAGATGGTTACTCCCAAAGTTCAGGTGTAGGCCTCGCTGTTCACCCCTAGGGAGGACTGAAATGCTCAGAAAACTCCTAATAAGAAATCCATTAGGGAAATGTGAAATAGTGCCTCGTTCTGAGTGAGGAGACTCGAAATGCAATGTCAGAGGCCAAAAAATGCCAGTGGAAGCGCGAGTGGGGCTGGAGTGAGGGTATTGGGTCAGTGACCTAGCTGTGAGAAGGCCACTCCTTCATTGTCCCAAGGCTTCTCCCCTCGGGCCCCGGAGCCCACTCTTCCAAGTCTTTCCCACCCAGCCAGAGGATGGGGCCCGCCTGGGCATGTCCCATGACTGGGATTGTTTTCCTCCTCCGACAGCTGGGAAGGGGCTGGTGGAGGCTGCTCACTTCTGCTACCTCATGGCTCATGTGCCCTTCGGCCACTATACGGTGAAGACAGACCATCTGGCCTTGCTGGGCAGCAGCCACAGGTACAAGCTCTTCTGGGGGAAGGCGATGGGAGGGACATTTTCTAGGGCATTGTTTTAGCTTTTGCTGGGTTTCATGGCTTCACCTTCCATTTTCTGGTGCGAATGCAAGGGAACACTTGTCTCTGGGATTGTCTGCTCTGCCTGGGTGAAGAGATGCTCACTGGGTGCCGCATGGCACCAGCAGGGGGCCTCAGCCTCCCGGGTCCTGCTAGAGAAGTTGCCAGAGGTGCATTTGGGGTGTATTGTGCCCTTTTGGCCACATAGTGGCGCCCTGGCTCCATGACCGGAGACACGCAAACTCTTGTGAGCACTGACGCTGGTAACCCGCAGCCCCGGGCGTGTTCTTAGAGCCTGCACTGAACAAAACAAGAAAGTGGAAGTTTATGGTTAGCCCCAACACCCATACAAGGACTTTGCGCACAGCCTACTCAGCGTTCTACCTGTCACTTCTCTGTTGGCCATAGCGTCGTGCTTTACACGCAGAGGGACATTCCTCTGCACTAGAAATGAATATATGGACCAAAAAAATCCTATGCTTCTTAACTATCTTCTGTGTTCCTGATCTTCACCTCCCCACAACCTCCCATAATAGTTAAGATGTCCCAAGTTCTTGCATTGTGCGTTGTATATGCAGATATAATCTATGAAGAAACTGTATCTTTAATCTTCAGTTTGTAGAGGGAAACTGAGGCACAGCGAGGTTAAACAACTTTTCTGTACCGTTAGCATGGGGTCACCTTGCTTCAAACTATTGCACAAGCTGCCTAGTGCTGTCCAAAAAACCCTCTCTCAGGACGTTGGTATCTGGAGGTTCATACTTGTCAAATAAGCCCATCTGCGCCGAATGTGGCGGTCATCCTCTCCCCGTTCGTACCATAAGAAGGTATTTCTGGAGTCACAGCCCTAAGCCCAGGGATATCCCTGGTGACTGTGGCTCATACACAGTGACAAGCTGTTGAGGGAGGATTTGGGGCACGTGAGGACTCGATGGCCCCTGGGATCTCATTTGCTCGGACCACTTCCTTGTTGGCTGAATGAACATCCAGCATAAGGTCTTCATTTGACTTTTGGTTCAGCGCCCCACTCCCGTCCTCTGCTATGCCTTCCCTTTCCTGTGCTGGAGGATCATATCCTTCTCTTTTGGGCTGTTTTCTCAGGCTCAGCATGGTTCTTCCCAGAGGTTTGTGGGACACTGAGCTTACCTAGCAGGTGTTGGACAGGAATACCCAGTGGCCCAGAGCTGGGATGGAGAGAAGCTTGCCTTAAGTTACCCTCCAGCAAAGAATGTGGGGGACACCCTACTTTCAGTTTCTGCTTCCAGCGCCTCTGTGCAGGGACTGCTCCGTTCTTTCCCAACCTCCCAATATGGACAGAGAGGAGGCAGAACTTGACTCTGGAGAATCCTTCAGCCCTGGGCAGAAACTGAACAAATGAGCACAACTGGTGTTGGACTGTCTCCTGGGCTTTCACCCCCTGACAAAGCCCCCACAAACCCCTCAATCTCTTGTTATTATTCCCCGGTTTTAGCCAAGAGTTTTTGACATTTGCAACCACGGAGGCAATCCAGAGGACGGAGATCTTCGAATATTGCCAGCTGCTGGGCCGCCCCAAATCTTTCATCCCCTCTTTCCAGGTAACTGAACCACCCGGGGTCTCTCAGCTGTGTCGGGTGGCCACGGCAGCTGCGTTCTCAGCTTTGCTCTTTGCATGTAGTACCTGAAAGTTTCCTCATTAGCTTGAACTGCAAAGGGGCAGCATTTCTATTTGGTTCTCTAAAGGTCTGTGTTTCTAAGACATGCAAGCAAAACACTGCAGGGGCCTCTCTGCTGGAGGCTCAGCCTCACTGACTCCGGTGTGGCCATCATGGCCCCAGGCTCTGCAGCTCCTTTTGATTGTCTGCCTCTCCCCCAAAGTCTACTTTCTCAGCTTCCACAACTGTCCTGCTGGCTGTGGGGCCATCCCAGGGCCTGCTCATCTTCTCCTCTCCTTCTGGGCTGCTTCTC
Source organism: Galemys pyrenaicus (assembly GCA_019455555.1). Taxonomy (NCBI): domain Eukaryota; kingdom Metazoa; phylum Chordata; class Mammalia; order Eulipotyphla; family Talpidae; genus Galemys; species Galemys pyrenaicus. The sequence continues at coordinate 1,564,583 of JAGFMF010011659.1, read as the reverse complement.
CTCTCTCTTTGGACACCTCTGTTGTCTCAATCTGGACGTTCCTCCCCTTCTCTGTCCCTGGCCTCCTTCCCCTCTGTCCTTCTTCCCCTTGGGGCTTTAGCTATGGAGGTGGTGTCTGCACCACAGTTTCTTCTTGATGATGGCTTCTCCATCAAGGCCCAGTTGTCACCCTAAGTTCCTAAGGACTGTTCCTGGATTCAGACTATACACAGCAACAACACACAATATGTACACACCCCAACAGGAAGTGCAAGACAGACACAACTACTGTAGGGAGAGGGGAGACCCAATGAGTATTTTCTGTAAGGTTTTTGCAAACAGTTCATCTTCTCCAACAAAGCTTTGCACAGCCAGGGCAAATGTTGGTCTCTTTCTTTGCCTTCTTTTGACATCTCACTTCTCTGCTGTCTTTGGGCTTGAGATAACACGATCAATGAGTCTCAGTGACTTTGCATTGTGCTTTATGTTGTTAGTGTGTTATGTCTAACCCTGTTAGGCATGTTCTCCCTCCTTTTACAAAAGAGGAAACTGAGGTTTAGAGGAGGTTAACATGGCTCATGTTTCCAGAATGCCATTTGTCCTAAGTACTTTACATGGATTATTTCATTTAATTTTTATAGGAACAAAGGGGTGGGTATTATTATTATCCCCATATTATAATGAACAAACTGAGGCAGAGACATGGGGCAACTGGCCCAGTAATCTACAACATGCCCATTGCCTAGGCTCAACATGGAGCTGGGATTTGAACTTGGGTCTACCTGACTCCTAAGACCTCACATTTTTTCTGACCCTGTCACTGTGCTTCTGTCTCTGTCTGTTCTCTGCTATGGGCTGTAAGTTCTTTGCTCTATGGCCTATTTTTGTTTCTTTCATATAGGCTTCCCCACCTACTCCTGCTGGTATTTGGTCCTGTGTCCCACACACACACATTCATCAGCCTTTCCAGAGTGCCTAATAAGTAGTCTGGTGCATTTCCTGGTGATCAGGCCCAAGGGAGATGGGCCTGCTGTGACTTCCATCCCTGTCTCTGGACTGCAGGACCCATAGGCTATGCTTGGAATTGTGTCCATACACAGATAAAATGCCTTGCATGGCACAAGGCCCTCCTTGCTTTTTGATTGCCAGATTTAGCGGAAGCTGGCAATCAGCTGACTTCCAAGAAGTCTTATCTACATTTCTCTCTCTGGTTCTCTCCCTGCCTGGACAGATGAGTCACTGGCCCTGTTCCTCTTCACAGGTGTATAAACTCCTTTATGCTTCACGGCTGGCAGATTACGGCCTGGCATCCCAGGCCCTGCATTACTGTGAAGCCATTGGCACAGCCCTCCTTAGCCAGGGAGAGAGCAGTCACCCTGTGCTATTAGTGGAACTCATCAAGGTGAGCTTCTCAAAGGTTTTCTGCAGGTGTTTTATCTTCCGTGTTCAGAGGAAGCTGTTTTAAAGCAGCTTAGGTTCCACATTTCATCTGCCATGGACATGCTATAAAATCAAGTCCACGGCTGTCTTTGACCATGCTTGCATGCCCAGATGTGATAAGCAGAGGCCCAACACCTCACAAAGAGAGGTGCGATGGGGGGGGGGGGACCCAGGGACTGGAAACCAGGCATGTGTTTATGGGAGAAATCCATTCCTGCATCTGCTTTTCTGATACAGTAAATTTGCCTGTTACTGGAACCATTCTAATGATAAAATCTGTGCTTAGGAAATCTACTTTAGTGATTAAAACAGGAAATGATCCTTGTTGAAATATTTTTAAAGGCATGGAATGCTTATCATGTATGGGATGCGTGTTATAAAGAAAACAAAAACATATCAACCTTAGATTCTTGGGGAAGATAACAATCCAGCAAATAGTTGTCCCAATTAATTGAAGAAAAATCCATTTGCTGGAGAGTAATACTATTGTCAATTTTGGTTTTGTTTGGACAAGGCCCAAGTGTTGGGCTTTGTAACCAGACAACTCTCTGAGGCTGAGTCCTCCTAGCTTAAAATTTCTGCCAACAGGATGCTAGTTGTAGGGAACTCAGGGACCCAAAATGGAGGGAGGAGTAGAAAGTTTGGGGACTATGGTGGAATAGTCCCTTGTTAAAACAAAAGGATCCCCTAATAGTGAAGCCATCCGATATTTTTCTCTTGCCTTCTGACTTGTTTCACTGAGTATAATTCCTTCTAGTTCCATCCATGTTTCTATAAATGCC